>JAJHZJ010000280.1:3017029-3384787 GCA_023548195.1 Bettongia penicillata ogilbyi
TGAACTCTCCCATAAAACGGAGACAGATAGCAGAATGGATCAAAAGCCGTAATACAACAATATGTTGTTTACAAGAAAAACATTTGCAACAGGGGAATACACACAGGATAAAGATAAAAGGTTGGAGGAGAATATATTGTGCTTAAACTGATGTAACAAAAGCAGGGGTAGCAATCCTAATCTCAGACAAAGCAAAAGCAGAAATAGATCTAATAAAAAGAGAAAAAGTAGGAAATTATAACCTGCTAAAAGGCACCATAGTCAATGAATCAACATCTTTACTAAACATGTATGATCCAAGTGGTATAGCATCCAAATTCTTAGAGGAGAGGTTGGGGGAGTTGCAGGAAGAAACAGACAGGAAAACTATACTACTGGGGGACCTCAACCTCTCCCTCTCTGAACCTGATGAATCTAACCGTAAAATAAACATGAAAGACGTTAAGGAGGTGAATAAAACTCTGGATAAGATAGGTATGATAGAGCTTTGGAGAAAAGAGAAATGGGGATAGAAAGGAATACATCTTTTTCTCAGCAGTACATGGCACATATAAAAAACTGACCATGTTGTAGGGCATAAAAACCTCACAATCCAGTGCAGCAAGGCAGAGATAGTCAATGCATACTTCTCAGATCATAATGCATTAAAATTTTATGTAATAAAAGGCCATGGAATGATAAATCAAAAATTAATTGGAAAATAAATATTCTAATCCTAAAGAATGTGTGAGTAAAATAACAAATCATAGAAACAATCAACAACTTCATTCAAGAGAATGACAATAATGAAACAACCTACCAAATATTATGGGATACTGCAAAAGCAGTTCTCAGGGGAAGCTGTATATCCTTGAATGTCTAAATAAATAAAATAGAGAAAGAGGAAATCAATAACTTGGGCATGGAGCTGAAAAACCTAGAACAAGAACAAATTGAAAATCCTCAAGTAAATACCAAATCAGAAATACTGAAAACCAAAGGAAAGATGAATGAAATTGAAATTGAGAAAACTATTGAACTCATGAATAAAAGTAATGGATGGTTTTATGAACAGAATAACAAAATTGATAAACCTTTGGTCAATTTCATTTAAAAAAGAAGAAAACCAAACTACCAATATCAAAAATGAAAGAAGTGAATTAATCTTTAATGAGGAGGAAGTTAAAGCAATAATTAGAAATAATTTTGCTCAACTGAAGGTTTATAAATTTGACAGTATTAATAAAATGGATGAGTATTTTTAAAAATATAAATTGCCAAAATCAACAGAAGAGGAAGTTGAATACTTAACAACCCCACCTCAGAAAAAGAAACTGTACAAGCCATCAATGTACACCTTATGGAACAATCTCCAGGGCCAGTTGGATTTACAAGTAATTCCTATCAAACATTTAAAGAACAATTAATTCTAATATTATATAGGCTATTTGGGAAAATTGTTGAAGGAGTATTCACAAATTCTTTCTATGATACAAGTATGGTTTTGATACCTAAACCAGGAAGAGACAAAACAGAGAAAGAAAATTATAGATGAATTTCTCTAATGAATATAGGTGCAAAATTTTTTTAAATAAGATTTTAGCGAAAAGATTACAGTAGGCCAATAATTCTTAAATTTTCTGTCCTGGATCCATTTTGCAGGTCAATTCTTTTCCCAATTAGATGTTTTACATTTTCTTCTATGTTTTCATTCTTTATATTTTGTTTGACTGATTTTTGATGTCTCATAGAGTCATTTGCTTCTCTGTGTCCAGTTGTAATTTTCATCAAATTGTTTTATTCAATTAAATTTTTCATCTCCTTTTCTATTTGCCCAATTTTTCTTTTTTAAGTAATAAGTTTTTGTAGCTCCTTTTCTATTTTTTCAATTTTCCCTGTTAGGCTTTGTATTTCCTTTTCCATTTGTCCAATTTCCCCAGTTGGGTTTGGGCTTCCTTTTCCTTCTGCCCAATTTTTCCAGTCACATTTTGTGCTTCCTTTTCAATCTGTCCAATTTTTCCAGTTAGGTTTTGTGCTTCCTTTTCAATATGTCCAGATTTTCCAGTTAGGTTTTGTGCTTCCTTTTCTATTTGTTCAATTTTCCTTTAGAGATTTGTTCTCCTCAGTGAATTCTTTTTTCATACTTTTAAAATCATTTACCAGTTTTTCTTCTATGTCCTTCTTCAGCTGTTCCAGGAGAGCTCTTAGTGCATGCGAGCAGTTCATGTACCTTCTGAAGTTTCCTATGGGAGTACAGTCTCACTACTGACCTCTTTGATATTCGTGTTTTAGTCCTTGTCCCCATAGAAAGATTCTATGGCCATTTCCTTCTGTCTTTGCATCTTCTTGCTTATTATGATGAGTCTTTGTGTGCTGTGGCCTCTGTTTCTTTCAGTCGTTGAGATGCTGGAGTGGGATAATTAAGTGCTGGCACTTTTGCTGTACCTTTTCTTTTGTGTTTCCAGACTTAACCCTGGGGCTAGCTTGTTAAGTGTAGGGGAGAGGAGGTCTTGTCACAGGAGATCTCCTCAGCTGAGCTACAGCAAAGGCAATCTCAGCTCACGTCTGGGTCTTAGGTTTGAGTTTCCACTCACTCTGTGGTTTGTCGCCCAGTGCTGAGGCATGCCTGGGTCCTATTGCGAGTTTCCACCTCTCCTGGAGCTCTTCTCCTTCCTGGTTAGCCCCTGACATTAGAGGTATCTCTATTAGTTATTTTCCTAGCCTCAAGTGCTGCGCAACTGTTTTCCCTTCAGCTGTTCCCACTGATTCAGGACTTCTCTGGAGAAATATTTTATGGTTCTTTTGAGGTCAGTGAGGGGAGTGGGAGAGAGCATTTACCAATAACTCTGCCATTTTGTCTCCCAAAAGGTCAAGTAGGTAACTTACAGATGTTTAATCTGCGGGTTGAATGTCTCCAGAACAACTGCAGCGGATATCAGGGGCTCAGTGGCTGTCACTCTTTCAGCTCTGTTGTTCTCCTGCCCTGGGATGCCACTCCAACTTTTTACTGTGTTGTTGCTGCCTGAGGCCGCCCCAGGGGTCTCCTGCCTGGCCACTGAGCTGTGTGCTGTAGGCTCACCCCCTCGGAACAGATACTTCCCATCAATCTTCCAGTCTATCCTGGGCAGTGAATCTGCCATGGTCTGTCTCCTATTGGATTCTGCACCTCCAAAACTGGGTCAGATTTTCCTTTTAGAGGCATCTGAAGGAGTTTCTCTAAGACCTTACGTGAGGAGATGCTTTCACTTCCACCATCTTGGCTCTGCTCCCTGTCAAATACTTTTAATGAGAATGAACATGGCATCAAGGTCAAGTACTGTACTGATGGTGTTATTCAATTTGAAAAGTCTACAAGCCAAGATCAAAGCAGAGGGAGTGTTGGTGCATGATTTTCTGTTTGCAGATGATTGTGCACTCAATGCCATCTCTGAATCTGAGAGGCAACAAAGTATGGATCAATTCTCTGCTGCTTGTGCTAGTTTCAAACAAATAATAAACACCAAGAAAACACAGGTGCTCCATCAGTCACCACCACATCATTTATATGTGGAACCATTGGTTACAACAAATGGAGAAGTTCTGAATGCTGCGGTTATAAGTACCTGACTGTGTATTTTCCAGGGATGTACACATTGACAAAAAGGCTGATTCATGCATTGCCAGAGCTAGGTCAGTGTTTGGGAGGCACTGAAGAAAAGTTTGGTAGAGAAGAGGTATTAGACTCACTACCAAAATGAAAGTCTACAGAGCCATTGTTCGGACCTTGCTTTTGTACACCTGTGAAATAAGGACAGCCTACCAGCTCCATTCCAGAAAAATGAATCGCTTCCATTTGAACTGCCTTAAGAAGTTTCTGAAGACCACTTTGCAGGATAAGGTACCAGAAACTTATGTCCTTGCAGCAGCTTCATTTCAAGCTTCAAACTATGCTCCAGAGAGCATAGCTCCAATTGTCTGGAAGTGTTATTCAGATGGAAAATGTAAGTTTGCCAAAAAGCCAATTTTATGGCGAACTCACATGGGGTAGGTGATCACATCGTGGTCAGAAGAAGCAATACAAGGTCTCTCTCAAGGTCTCTCTCAAGAACTTTAGATTTGACTACGCAGCATGGGAGACACTAGCACACAACTGCTCAGAATGGTTTGCCCACATCAGGTAGGGAGCTGTGCTCTATGATCAAAGCAGAATTGAGACAGCACAAAGTAAACACAGGATGCACAAATTCGGGATATCCACCCCAAATTTTCACACGGACTATCTGTGCCCAACCTGTGGTAGAGCACTCCGAACTCATATTGGTCTGATCAGCCACAGTCCTACACACTGAAATTTCACTTTATCATGGTGTTGTCCTTTTGATCCTCTTTGAAAGATAAGGGCAACAACCAGTTTTGCTGTCTACTTCTTCCTGTAACTCCGATAAGCCCTCCTCTAAGAATTTGGATGCTGTACCACTTAGAGCATATATGTTTAGTAAGTAAATTGCTTCATTGTCCGTGGTGCCTTTTAGCAGGACAGAGTTTCCTTTCTTATCTATTTTGATCAGATCTATTTCTGTTTTTGCTTTGTCTGAGATTAGTATCCCTACCCCTGCTTTTCTTTGCATCAGGTGAAAGACAAAATATTCTGCTCCAACTTTTTGCCTTTACCTTATGTGTATGCCCCCGTTTCAAATGTGGTTCTTGTAATTTCTTGTAATGTGATTATGGTTTTTAATCCGTTCGACTATCTGGATCCATTTTATGGGAGAATTCATCCCATTCACATTAACAGTTATGATTGGTATCTGTGTCTTTCCCTCCATCCCCTTTCCCCTTGTTTATAGTTTTAGTTCTCACTTCTCCCTTCCCCTCCACAATAGAGTTTTAATTTTTGATCACTGCCTCCCTCAGTCTTCCCCTCCCTTCTTTCAGGACCCTCCCTTACACCCCCGTTTTACCTTACTACTTCTTACCTCCCTTTAAGCCTCTTCTACCATTTATTTCTCCCTTCCCTTCCTACTACCTATAAAGGTAGATTTCCATACTTAACTAAGTTTATTGTTCCTTCCTTTAACCAAATCAAATGACAGTAAATCTCAAACAATGCTCATCACCCACCCCTCTTTCCCTCTAATGTAATATATGTTGTGCCTGTCCTTGTGATGTGATTTGCCATTTTCTGCCTCCTCCTTTTCACATCTCCCACTGCAATCACCTCAAATCCTTAAATCACATTTTCATATTCATATCATTTCCTTTATATCCACTTCCTCTATCTATGTATATTCCTTTTATATATCATAACAAATACACAATTCTCACGATTAACAAGTATCATCTTATCTTATAGGGATGAAAACAATTTGACCATTTTAAAAACAATTCTTCCCTTCCCCCTATTAACTTTTTATGCCTCTCTTGATACTTTTCAGCAAGAAAATCTGGAAATGCTTTATTTCACTGAATTTCCATATCCTTATCTGACATATTATGCTCAGTGTTTCTAGGTAATGATCCTTGGTTGCAGCCCCAACTCCTTTGCCTTACAGAATATCATATTTCAATTCATTCCATCTTTTAATATAGATGCTGCAAGGACCTGTGTGATCTTAATTGTAGCTCTTCTATATTTCAGTGGTTTTTTTTCCGGTTGCTTGATGTATTTTCTCCTTCACTTGATAGTTCTGTAATTTGGTCTCCCTGTCAGGAGGTGAATGGGTGATTCTTTCAATGACAATTTTGTTCTCTGGCTTTAGGACTTCTGGGTCGTTTTCCTTGATGATTTCTTGAAAGATATTGCCTAGGTTCTTTTTTTGATCATAGCTTTCTGATAGAACTTCCTGGATCTATTTTCCAAGTCAGTTATTTTTCCAATTATATACTTTTAATTTTTTTATATTTTTTCATTCTTTCAATTTTGTTTGACTAACTCTTCTTTTTCATTAAATTATTTTATTTGTTTTCAGGGTTCTACAATCACTTCCATATTTCTTAGATTCTTTTCCCTCCCTCCTCATTTTTCCCTGCTCCCTCTCTACTCCCTCCCTGAGCTGTCATAAAATTTTATATAGGTTCTACACGTACATTCCTGCTGAAAACATTTTCTTTTTTTTTTTAATTTATTTATTTATTTAAATTTTTTACATTCATTTTCACAAATTTTTGGGTTCCAAATTTTCTCCCCTTTTATCCCCTCCCCCACCCCAATACCCCAAGCAATCTAATTGTCCCTATCTCCAATCTGCCCTCTCTTCTGTCATCTCTCCCTTCTCTTGTCTCCATCTTCTCTTTTCTCCTGTAAGGCCAGATGACTTTCTATTCCTCCTTAACTGTATGTCTTCTTTCCTAGTTGCAACAACAATACTAGACAGTTGTTCCTAAAACTTTGAGTTCCAAATTCTCCTCATCCCTCCCTCCCCACCCATTCCCTTTGGGACAGCAGGCTATTCAATATAGGCCATATCTGTGTAGTTTTGCCAATGACCTCCCTGATAGTCGTGTTGTGTAAGACTAACTGGATTACCATCCCTCCTAACCTGCCCCTCATTGTTTCTCTTCTGTCTTTTGATCCTGTCCCTCCCCAAGTGTTGACTTCAAATTGCTCCTTCCTCCCTTTGCCCTCACCTCCATCATCCCCCACCTTGCAATATCTCCTTCTCCCCCACTTTCTTATACTGTAAGATAGGTTTTCATACCAAAATGAGTGTGCATTTCACTCCTTCGTTTAGTCAAATGTGATGAGGGTAAACTTCTTGTTTGTTGGGTTTTTTTTTCTCAGCTCTCCTCTTTTTCCCTCCACTAAGAAAAACTCCTACCTGCCTCTTAAATGACATATAGTTACCCCCTTCCCTTTCCCTCCCCCTACATTTCTCTCTCACCATTTACCCTAGTTTCTTTTAAGGTATGGTCCCATCCTATTCAGTTCAATCTGTGCTCTCTATCTCTGTATGTGTGTGCATGTGTGTATGTGTGTGCATGCGTGTACATGTGTATGTGTGGTCCCACCAACTACCCAGATACTGAAAAGTTTTAAGAGTTGCAAATATTGTCTTTCTATGTTGGAATGTAAACAGTTCACTTATGGTAAGTCCCTTAAGACTTCTCTTTGCTGTTTACTTTTTCATGCTTCTTCTCATTCTTGTGTTTGAAAGTCAAATTTTCTTTTCAGCTCTGGTTTTTTCATCAAGAATGATTGAAAGTCCTCTGTTTCATTGAAAGACCATATTTTCCCTTGAAGTATTATACTCAGTTTAGCTGGGTAGGTGATTCTTGGTTTGAGTCCTAGTTCCTTTGCCTTCTGGAATATCCTATTCCACGCCCTTCGATCCCTTAATGTAGAAGCTGCTAGATCTTGGGTTATCCTGATTGTATTTCCACAGTACTGGAATTGTTTCTTTCTAGCTGCTTGTAAGATTTTTTCCTTGAGCTGGGAGTTCTGGAATTTGGCCACAATGTTCCTAGGAGTTTCTCTTTTTGGATTTCTTTCAGGTGGTGATCGATGGATTCTTTCAATACTTATTTTGCCCTCTGGTTCTAGAATGTCAGGGCAGTTTTCCTTGATAATTTCATGGAAGATGATGTCTAGGCTCTTTTTTTGATCATGACTTTCAGGTAGTCCCATAATTTTTAAATTGTCTCTCCTGGATCTATTTTCCAGGTCAGTTGTTTTTCCCATGAGATATTTCACATTCTCTTCCATTTTTTCGTTCTTTTGGTTTTGTTTGGTGATTTCTTGGTTTCTCTTAAAGTCATTAGCCTCCATCTGTTCCATTCTAATTTTGAGAGAACTATTCTCTTCAGTGAGCTTTTGAGCCTCTTTTTCCATTTGTCTCATTCTGCTTTTGAAAGCATTCTTCTCCTCATTGGCTTTTGGAACCTCCTTTGCCAATTGAGTGAGCCTACTTTTCAAGGTGTTAATTTCCTCAGCATTTTTTTGGGTCTCCTTTACCAAGGTATTGACCTGTTTTTCATACTTTTGTTGCATCTCTGACATTTCTCTTCCCAGTTTTTCCTCCACCTGTCTAACTTGTTTTTCAAAATCCTTTTTGAGCTCTTCCAAGGCCTGAGCCCACCCACCACCCCCCTGGGGTGTCTGGGGTACTGAGGCCCCGCCCTCCACGTCTTTCCCTGATGGCAAGAATACGTCCTCATCTTCGTCAGATCCGAAGATCGGGATCATTTGCATTTGTTGGAAAAAACTCTCTAAAGTCTTATTTTTCTTCCCTTTTCTAGGCATTTTCCCAGCCAGTTACTTGACTTCTGAGATTCCTTTCCACCCCCGCCTGGATCCGCCCAGCTAGTGCTTGGCCTCTGAGATTTAAATGGGCTTTCCTCCTGCTGGCTGTCAATCAGTGAGCTTTAGTTCAGGTGCTGGGGTGGGGCCAGGGCTGCCTCCGAGACTGATCCCTTGGGGGCTTTATGCAGAGACTTTCAGGAATGGAACGGATGGGGGCGGGGTGGGGGGCCCGCCTCCCAAATCCCGCTCCCTTGGGGGCTTTAAGCAGAAGCCTTCAGCAACAGAGCGGGGTGGGGGCAGGGCCGTCTCCCAGGCTCAGCTCCGTCTGGTTTTATGCGGGAATCTTCTGTAATGAAGATCCTGCCTGCCACTGGGGGATTCCTGGGTCCTGGTCCGCTGCCGCCTCAGCCGCCGCCCACACCTCTGCCTCTGCCGCTTCCTGCCCCCGTCCCCGCCGCCGCTTCCTCCCGAGGGGGCCCGAGTCACGGAGACGCCCCACTTCCCCTCTCCTTCAGCCCGGCTTTCTTTCTCACTGACCTGTAGCTTCTGTGGGTGGAGGGACTTTCCCGGCTGCTGGAGCTTCCGTCTCTGAAGCCTGCTCGGATCAGCTTCTCTGGGGCCACGGCCAGGGCAGTGCTGGGGGTCAGGTTTACTTTCCGGGGCACGCCGGACCCTGGGGACGGGTCTTCAGGGCTCCCTGAAACGGAAATCTCTTCCACTCTGCTTCTGCACACCTTGTATTCACCCAGAAGCTATGGGGGACTCTTTTTACATTAATTCTATGGGCTTTGGTTTCAGAGCTCGTAAACGTGCGTCCTTCTACTCCGCCATCTTGGCTCCGCCTCCTGAAAACATTTTCCTCTTAGTCATGTTGCGTAGAAGAATTAAAATGAATGAAAGAACTCATAAAACAAAAGAAAACATAACGTAATAAAAAAGAAAATGCTCTGCTACATTCTGGGATCAAATTCTGCAGTTCTTTCTCTGGATATGGAAGGCATTTTGAGTCAAAAGTCCATTGGGAGTTTCTTTAAGTCCTCGCATTGCAATGAAGTACTAAGTCTAACAGAAAAATTCCTCTCACACTGTGATTGTTACTGTGTACAAAGTTCTCCTCCTACTGCTCCTTTCACTCAGCATCAGTTCCAATAAGTCTTTCCAGGCCTCTCTGAAGTGTTCCTATTCATCATTTCTTACAGCACAATAGTATTACATTATATTTATATAACACATTTTATTCAGCCATTCCCCAATTAATGAGCATCTCCTTGATTTCCAGTTCTGGCCACCACAAAGAGTTGTTATAAATATTTTTGTACATGTAGGAACGTTTCCCTTTTTAATGATCTCTTGGGGATATGGTCCAAGAAGTGGTATTGCAGGGTCAAAGAGTAGGCACCTTTTTATAGCCCTTTGGATATAGTTACACATTGTTCTCTAGAAGGGTTGAATAAGCTCATAGCTCCACCAAGAATGAACTAGTGTTCACACTCTCTCACATCTACTCCAAAATGGATCTTCTTCATACTTTGAAGTCTTAGGCAATCTGATATCTGTGATGTGGTGATTCATAATTGTATTGATTTGCATCTCTCTAATCAACTGAGTTTTAGCACATTTTTATATAACTATAGGTAGTTTTAATTTCTTCCTCTGAACAATTTCTGTTCATACACTTTAGTCATCAACAATTGGGAAACGACTTGTCTTCCTGTACATTTGACGCAGTTCTCTATATATTTTAAATCAGGCGTTTATTGCAGACAATAATTGCAAAAGTTCTTTCACAGTTTTCTGCTTCCGTCCTAATCCTGTTTGCATTGGATTCTTTTGTGCAAAACCTATTTAATTTAATGTAATCAAAGCTATCCATTTTGTACTTCATAATGTTTTATATTTCATATTTAGTCAAAAATTTCTCGATTCTCCATAAATCTGAAAACTACGCTATTCCTTGCTTCACTAATCTGTTTATAGCATCAATCTTTATACCTAAATCATCTATCCATTCAGACCTTTTTCTTGTATATTGTTTCAGGGCCTAGTTTCCACCACAATAGATGCAGAAAAAGTTTTTGACAAAACAAAACACCAATTCCTACTGAAAATACTGGAAAGCATAGGAATAAATGGAACTTTCATAAATTGATAAGCAGTATCTACTTAAAACCTTCAGTAAACATTACATGCAATGGAAATAAGGTAGATACATTTCCAATGAGATAAGGGGTAAAACAAGGATGTCCATTATCACCACTATTATACAATGTCGTACTAGAAATGTTGGCTGTAGCAATAAGAGAAGAAAAGGAAATTGAAAGAATTGGAATAGGCAAAGAAGAATGAAGTAAAAAAAAACAACTACTTGAAATAACAGAAAAATATTATTAAAGTTGCAGGTTACCAAATAAAGTCACACAAATGAACTACATTTCTTCATATTACTAACAAAGTCTAACAGCAAGAGATAGAAAGAGAAATTCCATTTAAAGGAAAGGTAGACACTATAAAATATCTAGATATCTATCTGCCAAAACAAATCCAGGGACCATATGAACACAATTACAGAACACTTTTCAGACAAATAAAGTCATTTCTTAGTAAGAGGAAAATGATCCATTGCTTCTGGGTATTATTTTATAGAGCTAGTGAAAGTAATATAAAAACAGATCTGGAAGAATAAATATCCAGAATATTAAGGGAACTAATGAAAAGTAGTAGTAGGGAAGGTGGATTATCACTACCACATCTCAGATTGTATTATAAGGCATCAATTATCAAAACACTTGGTGCTGGCAAAGATAAACTGGGGTCAACAAGCAGAACCTCTTAGGTACTCAATGAATATAGCAATCAGCTGTGTGATAAACCCAAGGACCACAGCCTCTGGAATAAGACCTCACAGTTAGACAAAAAGTGATAGAAAAACTGTGTGACTGATTCTTGACTTCTTATACATTCATTAGATTGTACTTGGCTGATTCTAATTTTTATCAAGTTGTTCTCTGCAGTTCGCTTTTGCATCTTTTTAACTGTTCAAGTGTTTCTTTTATTTTTTACTTTATTTTTAATATTTTCAATTTATTTATTTTTAATGTTCTATAATCACTACCATAAAACTTGGATTTTTCCCCAACCTACCCCCCACAACCCCCCTCCCTCCCCATGATGACATACAATTCTACATAGGATCTACACACACAATCCTATTGAATACATTTTCACTATAGTCATGCTGTGTAGAAGAACTTAAATAAATGGGAGAAATCATATAACAAACCAAAACAATACACACACACAAACACACAAAGGTCTGCTATATTCTGCGATTGAATTCCATAGTTATTTCTCCGAATGTGGAAGGCATTTTGCTTTAGAAGACTACTGGGATTTTTTCTTTTATGTCCTTGCATTGCCTCGAAGATCCAAGCCTACGAGAAAAAAACTGTCCCACACTGTGGTCATTGCTGTGCAGAAAGTTCTCCTGGTTCTGCTCCTTTAGCTCAGCATCAGATCATATAAGTCTTTCCAGATCTCTCTGAAGTTTTCTTGTTCATTATTTCTTATGGTGGAATAGGATTCCATTACATTCATATAGCATAATTTATTCAGCTATTCCCCAATTGATGGACCTCCCCTTGATTTCTAGTTTTTGGCAACGACAGAGTGCTGCTATAAACACTTTTGTACATGTGGCACACATCCATTTTTATGATCTCTTGGGGAAATAGTCCTAGAAGCGATATTGTTGGGTCAAAGAGTATGCATATTTTTGTCGCCCTTTGGGCACAGTTCCAAACCACTCTCCAGAATGGTTGGATGAGCTCACAGTTCCACCAACAATGAATTGGTGTTCTAACTCTCCCATATCCTCTCCAACATTTGATATTTTCCTGATCTGACAGATTTCCCAATCTAATCTGTGTGATGTGGTACCTTAGAGTTTTTTGGATTTGCATCTCTCTAATCCAAAGTGATATAGGGCTTTGTTTCATATGATTGAAGATATCTTTAATTTCTTCCCCTGAAAATTCTTGTTCATATCCTTTGACCATTTGTTAGTTGGGGAATGACTTGTGTTGGTTACATTTGACTCACTTCATTTATTCTAGAAATGAGGACTTTATATCTGAGATTAGCTATAAAAGTACTTTTTCAATGTACTACAACCCTCCGAATTTTGGTTGCATTGGGTTTGATTGTGCAAAAACTTTTCAGTTTAATGTAATCAAAATTATCCATCTTTCACTTCATAATGCTTTCTCCCTTCCTCAGTAAAAAATTATTCCCTTCTCCATAAATCTGATAAATACAGTATTCTTTGCTCTTCCCGTTTGTCCATGGTATCAATCTTTATACCTAGATAGCTTACCCATTTGGATTTTCTTCTCCTGAATGGTGTCAGGCATGTGTCTATGGCTAGTATCTGCTACACTTTTGTCCAGTTTGCCAGCAATTTTTGTTGAAGAATAAATTCTTATCCCAGAAGCTGGGGTCCTTGGGTTTATCAAACAGGAGGTCGCTATATTCCTTGCCAACTGTGTCTTGAGTGCCAAGTCTATTCCATTTGTCTACCCCCAGGTTTCTCAGCCAATACCAAGTGGTTTTGATAATTGCTGCTTTACAATACAATTTGAGGTGAGGTAGCGCTAGGTCACCTTTCCAAGCATTTCTTTTCATTAGTCCCTTTGATATTCTGGACCTTTTGTTCTTCCAAATGAATTTTTATATTACTTTATCCAGCTCTAGAAAATAATTATTTGATAGTTTAATTGGTATGGCACTAAATAAGTAAATTAATTTAGGTAGAATTATCATTTTTATTATATTAGCTCAGCCTATCCATGAACAACTGATGTTTTTCCACTTACTTAAGTATGACTTTATTTGTGCAAAAAGTGTCTTGTAATTGTGTTCATATAGTCTCTGGGTTTGTTTTGGCAGGTAAACTTCTAAGTATTTTATAGTGTCTAACCTAGCTTTAAATAGGATTTCTCTTTCTATCTCTTGCTGTTGGACTTTGCTGCTAATATATAGGAATGCAGAAGATTTGTGTGTGTTTATTTTGTAACCTGCAACTTTGCCAAAGTTGTTTATTATTTCAAGTAGTTTTTTTTTACTTGAATCTCTGAGATTCTCTAAGTATATCATTATATCATCTGCAAAGAGTGATAGCTTAGTTTCTTCTTGGCTATTTTTATTCCTTCAATTTCTTTATCTTGTCTAATTGCTACCGCTAACATTTCTAGTAGCATATTGAATAATAGTGGTGACAACGGACATCCTTGTTTCACCCCTGATCTTACTGGAAATGTATCTAGCTTATCCCCATTGCATGAAATACTTGGTGAAAGTTTTAAGTAGATACTGCTTATTATTTTATGGAAATTTCCCTTTATTCCTATGTTCTCCAGTGTTTTTAATAGGAATGGGTGTTGTATTTTATCAAAAGCTTTTTCTGCATCTATTGAGAAAATCATGTGGTTTTTGTTAGTTTTGTTGTTGATATGATCAATAATCCTAATAGTTTTCCTAATATTGAACCAACCCTGCATTCCTGGTATGAATGCTATCTGATCATAATGTATTATTCTCCTGATAAGATGCTGTATTCGTTTTGCCAAAATCTACTTTAAAATTTTTACATCTATATTCATTAGAGAAATTGGTCTATAATTTTCTTTCTCTGTTTTGTCTCTTCCTGGTTTGGGTATCAAAACCATATCTTTATCATAGAAAGAAATTGGGATGACTCCTTCTTCCCCAGTTTTCAAAAACAGTCTATATAGTATTGGAATTAACTGTTCTTTAAAGGTTTGATAGAATTCACTTGTGAATCCATCTGGTCCTGGAGGTTTTTTCCTAGGGAGTTCATTGATGGTTTGTTCAATTTCTTTTTTTGAGATGGCATTGTTTAAGTATTCAACTTCTTCTTCTGTTAATCTGGGCAATTTGTATTTTTTTAAAATATTCATCCATCTCATTTAGATTATGGAATTTGGGGTCATAAAGTTGGTCAAAGTAATTTCTAATTATTGTTTTAATTTCTTCCTCATTGGAGGTGAGTTCACCTCTTTCATTTTTAATATTACTAATTTGATTTTCTTCTTTTTTTTAATCAAATTGACCAAAGGTTTATCAATTTTGTTAGTTTTTTCGTAAAACCAACTATTGGTTTTACATATTAATTCAATACTTTTCTTGATTTCAATTGTATTAATCTCTCCTTTGGTTTTCAGTATTTCCAGTTTGGTATTTTCTTGGGGATTTTCAATTTGTTCTTTTTCTACCTTTTTCAGTTGCATGCCCAAGTCATTGATCTCTTTCTCTATTTTATTTATGTAGGCATTCAAAGATATAAAACTTCCCCTAAGAAATGCTATTGCAGTATCCCATAACATTTGGTAGGTTGCCTCATTATTGTAATTCTCTTGAATGTAGTTCTTGTTTATTTCAATGATTTCTTCAACATATTCCTTCTTTAGGATTAGATTATTTAGTTTCCAATTGAATTTTGCTTTATCTTTCCATGGCCTTTTATTACACATAATTTTTATTGCATTATGATCTGAGAAGGATGCACATCTCTGCCTTTCTGCACTGGATTGTGAGATTTTTATGTCCTAGTACATGGTCAATTTTTGTAAATGTTCCATGTACTGCTAAGAAAAAGGTATATTCCCTTCTATTCCCATTCGATTTTCTCCATAGATCTATCCTGTCTACCTTACCTAGAGTTTTATTTACCTTCTCAACCTCTTTCTTTTATTTTGAGGTTAGATTTATCGAGTTCAGAAAAGGGGAGGTTGAGGTCCCCCACTAGTATAATTTTGCTGTCAATTTCTTCCTTCAACTCCCCCAACCTCTCCTCTAAGAATCTGGATGCTATACCACTTGAAACATACATGTTTAGTAACGATATTGCTTCATTGTCTATGGTGCCTTTTAGCAGGATATAGTTTCCATCCTTATCCCTTTTGATTAGATCTATTTCTGCTTTTGCTTTGTCTGAGATTAGGATTGCTACTCCTGCCTTTCTTAGATCAGCTGAAGCACAATATATTCTGCTCCATCCTTTGACCATTATCCTATGTGTATCCCCCCGTTTCAAATGTGTTTCTTGTAAGCAGCATATTGTTAGATTATGGCTTTTAATCCATTCTGCTATCTGTCTCCGTTTCATGGGAGAATTCATTCCATTCACATTCACAGTTATGATTACAATCTGTGTATTTCCCTCCATCCTCTTTCCCACCATTTGTGCTTTTAGCTCTCCTGTCTACCTTCCCCTCCTCAATAGTATTCACTTTTCACCACCTCCTCCTGAAGCCTTCCGCTCCTTCTTTTAGCCCCCCTCCCTTTTATTCCCCTTTACTGTTATTGCTTCTTCCCTCCCTTTTAGCCTCCCTCCTCTTTATTCCCCTTTCCCTTCCTACTGACTATAGAGCTAGTAAGAATTATCTACTTAAGTTTATTGTTCCGCCCTTTAAATAAATGAGATGAGAGTAGCTCTCAAACAGTGTTCATCTCCCTCCCCTCTTTCCCTCTGCTATAATTTTTTACTTCTTCCTGCGATTTAATTTGCCATTTTCTGCTTCTTCCTTTTCACACCTCCTATTACAATCCCTTCTCATACTTAAATCATATTTTTATCAAGATATCACTTACTTTATACCCCGTTCTCTCTATGTATATCTCTTTTATATTTCATAATAGCTGCATAATTCTCAAGATTAACAGGTATCATCTTCCCTTATAGGGAGGTAAACAGATTGCCCTAATTGAGTAACAATTTTTGTTTTCCCCCCACCCCCCGTGTACCTTTTTATGATTTTCTTGAGACCTAAATTTCAAGATAGAATTGTCTATTAAGGTCTGGCGTTTCGGTCAGGAAGCTCTGGAACTCACTTGCTTCGTTGAATGACTTTCTCCTTGCCTGAAATGTTATGCTGAACTTTGCTGGGTAGTTGATCCTTGGTTCTAGTCCCAACTTCTTTGCCTTGAGGAATATTGGGTTCCAATTTTTTCGATCTTTTAATGTAGAAGCTGCAAGGTCCTATGTAATCCTGATTGTAACTCCTTGATATTTGAATTGTTTCTTTCTGGCTGCCTGTAATATTTTCTCCTTCACTTGATAGCTCTGGAATTTGGCAACTATATTTCTTGCGGTTTTGAGTTTGGGATAGCACTTCTGGACAGTTTTCCTTGATGATTTCCTGGAAGATATTGTCCAGGCTCTTTTCTCCATCATGGGTTTCTGGCAGGCCAATAATTCTTAAGTTTTCTCTCCTGGATGTATTTTCTAGGTCGGTTGTTTTTCCAATTGGATATTTTACATTTTCTTCTATCTTTTCATTCTTTAGATATTGTTTGACTGATTCTTGCTGTCTCATTGAGTCATTAGTTTCTACTTGCCCAATTCTGATTTATCGAATTGTTTTTTTCAGTTAATATTTTCATCTCCTTTTCTATCTGCCCAATTTTTTCTTTTAAGGAGTTATTTTCTCCAGTTAATTTTTGTACTTCCTTTTCCATTTGTCCAATTTTCCTTTTCAAAGAGATGTTTTCATCAGTGAATTCTTTCTTCACAATTTTAAAATCATTGGCCAGTTTTTCTTCTATTTCCTTCTTCAGCTGTTCCAAAAGAGCTTCTTTTGCTTGCGAGCAATTCATAGTCCCTTCTAAAGTTTCAGATGGAAGTACAGTCTCAGCTCTTACCTCTTTGGTGTTTGTGTTTTGGTCCTTATCCCCATAGAAAAATTCTATTGTTCTTTCGCCCCTCTGCTTTTTCTTGTTCATGATGTTGATTGAGTGTTGTAGCTTCTGTTTCTTTCAGTCAGAAGCTAGAGAACTTTTTGCTGAGCTGATGTGTGGAAAAGCTAAAAGCAGGTTTTTGTTTTGCGTTTCCTAGATCAGCCCTGGGTTTAGCTTGTTAAGTGTGGGGGAGGAGTGTTCTGGTTTCAAGAGATCTCCTCAGCTGAACTGAGGCAAAGGAAAGCTCAGGGGATGGTGATCCCAGCTGCTCTATTCTATTTCTATTTCCGCTGGAGTGCTGAGGCATGCCTAGATGCTAATGCATGTTCCCACCCCTCCTGGGGCTCCTGTCCTGACTCTGAGGCTTGCCTGGGTGCTAGTATGAGTTTTCTCTGCCCTGGTTCCTCTGTCCTTCTGGTTTGCCTCTGCCACAGTAGGAGGAATCCCCCTTAGCTATTTTCCCAGCCTCGGGTGTTATGAGACTCTTGGCCCCTTTGCTCTTCCTGCTGATGTAGGATTTTTCTGGGGAAATATTTTATGGTTCTTTCACAGTCATCAAGAGGGGAGGAGAGAGCATTTACTGATCACTCTGCCATCCTGGCTCCCGAAAGTTCAAGTTGAAGTAGGAGACTTACTGAAGTTTGATCTTAGGGCTGAAGGTCTTAGGAGCTGCTGCACTGATATCTGGCGCTCGGTGGCCCTCAGTTGCTCGGTTCGGCTTGTCTCCTGCCATTGGTGGCTCTCTGCTGGTTCCACCCACCATTCTCAGGATTCTCCAATCCCTTCAGCTCTGCTGCACTGCCCGTGCTGTGGGCTCTCCCCCACGGTACAGATCCTTCCCGTGGACCTTCTAGTCTAACCTGGGCTCCGAATCCGTAACAGTCTCTCTCCCACTGGATTCCGCACCTCCAAAATTTGACCAGATTCTCCTTGCAGAGGTATCCGAAGGAATTTGTCCGAGAGCTTAGGTGAGTCATTGCTCTCACTCTGCCATCTTGGATCAACCCCAAAACTGTTTCTTTTAAAGAGATATTTTCTACACTTAGGTTTTGTATATCCTTTTCCATATGTCCAATTTTCCTTTTAAATACTTCTGTGGTTTCTTTTTTCACATGTTTTAAATTATTGGTCAGTTTTTCTTCAATGTCTCTTTTTTGGCTTTTAAAATCCTTTTTTAACTCTCTTCCAAGAGTGCTCTTTGTGCTTGAGTTCAATTCATATTCCCCTCTGAAGTGTCAGATGTTAGTATAGTCTCAACACTGACTTCTTTGGTATTTGTGTTATGGTCCTTGTACCCACAAAAAAGATTCTATGGTCTTTGCTTTTCATTTTGCTTCTTATTTAGGATGATCCCCCTTTTCCTGGCTTTTAAAGTAGATATCTGTTTCTGGGGCACTTGGGGTTCTGACTCACAGTTCTTGTGCCTTGAAATTGAGGATTTATGTGTTGTGGCCTCTGATCCTTTCAGCTAGAAGTTAAAATGCTGCAGTTTCTCTGGTGCTGAGCTAGCTAGTGTTGGAAAGGAGAGACTCATTGAAGCCTTTCTGAGTTTCCATGAAATTTCCCTGGAAATAGCTGTGTTAATTGTGGGGGAGAGGTTGTCTGGGAAAAGGATGTCTCCTCTGCTGAGCTAGAGCATAGATCATCTTGGTGTTTGGTGAACTTGTGTGCGCTAGTGTCTTCCCTATACCTCTGTTCTGCTGAGGCATGCCTGGGATCCTGGTATTGGTCCTTATGGACTCGAAACTCCAGGGGCTCAGGATCTCCTCGGGGTTTGTTAAGGTGGGGCTTTCTGTAAAAGGTCTGGTCCTGTAATGGTCCCCTTCAGCCACAGCAAGAGGGACACCCTTTTGTGATTTTCTATGCCTCACGGGCTAAGAAACAATTTACCCTATTGGTCTATCCCAGTGATCCAAGATTTTTCCTGGGAAAATATTTTATGAGTTCTTCAAGGTCATCAATGGGAGGGGTAGAGCATTTGTCAATCATTTCCTTTCCTTTCCTCTGATTTACCTGTTCTTTAAATGTTTGATATGATTCATTTGTAAATTTATCTAACCCTGGAGGTTTTTTCCTAGGTAATTCATTAATGACTTGTTCCATTTCCTTTTTCTGAAAGTGGTTTATTTAAGTATTCTACTTACTTTTCTGTTAATCTGACATATAGATATATAGATATTTAAAATAAAAAAATCTAAATAATCTCTGCCCTCTAGGAACTTTGCATATATACACACACACATACATATATACACATACATATATATATACATACATACATATATACACACATATACATGCATGCATACATGCATATATGTGTATGTAAGCATATAAATTTTTATCCATCCATTTCTTTTAGACTGTCAAATTTTGGGGCATAAACTGTTGTTCGGCAAAGAAGTTTCTAATTATTGTTTAAATTTCCATTGATCGTGTATTAGACCATAAAAACCAGACAACCCACTGCAGAAAGGCAGAGATAGTCAATGCATCCCTCTCAGATCTTTATGCAATAAAATTATAGGTAATCAAAACCCATGGAAATATGAACCAAAAGTAAATTGGAGACTAAACAGTCTAATCTTAAAGAATAAGCGGGTTAAACATCAAATTATAGAAACAAATAACTACTTCTTTCAAGACAATGACAATAATGAGACAACTTACCAAATCTTTTGGGATACTGCAAAAGCAGTTTTTATTGGAAGTTTTATATCTTTGAATGCCTACATGAATAACATATGCAAAGCAGAGATCAATGAATTGGAAACGCAGCTGAAAAAGGTAGAAAAAGAACAAATTAAAAATCCCCAATTAATACCAAATTAGAAACACTGAAAAAAATGGAGACATTAATAAAATTGAAATTAAGAAAACTATTGAACTAATAAATAAAACTAACATTTAGTTTTATGAAAAAAACAATAAAAGTGATTATCTTTTTGTCAATTTGATTAGGAAAGAGAAAGAAGAAATCAAAATTACTAATATCCAAAATGAAAAGAGTGAACTAACCTACAATGTGGAGAAAATTTAAGCAATAATTAGAAATTACTTTGCCCAATTGTATGCCCATATATTTGACAATAAAAATGAGAGGGATGATTATTTTTAAAAATATAAATTGCCCAGATTAAGAGAAAAGGGTGCTGAATACTTAAATAATTTCATCTCAGAACAGGAATTTGAACAAGTCATCAGCTAACTCCCTAGGACAAAATTTCCAGGGCCAAATGGATTTACAAGTGAATTCTATCAAGCATTTAAAGAAAAGTCAATTAAAATGCAATATAAACTGTATGGGAAAATTACCGAGGAGTCATACCAAATTATTTTATGATGCAAAAATGTTTCTGACACCTAAACCAGGAAGAGCCAAAACAGAGAAATAAAATTATAGGCCAATTTGTCTAATGAATATAAAGGCTAAAATTTTAAATAAGATATAAGCAAAAAGAATAAAGCAACTTATCATGAGAATAATCCATTATGATCAGGTAGGATCTATACCAGGAATGCAGGGCTGGTTCAATATTAGACAAACAAATGACATTATTGATCATATCAACAACAAACAAATAGAAACCACATGATTATCTCAATAGATGCAGAAAAAAACTTTTGACAAAATACAACAATTTCTATTGAAAACATTGGAAAATATTGAAATAAATGGAACTTTCCAGAAAATAGTAAGCACCATCCACCTAAAACCATCAACAAGCATTGTATGCAATGGAGACAAGCTACATGCATTTCCAATAAAATCAGGGTGAAATAAAGATGTACATTATCACCACTTCTGGGATAAAAACAAAAATTGCTGGAAAAACTGGATATCACTGTGGCAGAAACTAGGCATAGACCAATTCCTGACACCATACACAAGAATTAAGTCCAAATGGGTACATGATCTAGTTATAAATGTCTATATCTTGAACAAATCTGGGGAGCAAGAAAAGTGTATTTGTCAGATGTATGAAGAAGGAAGAAATTTATGTCACAACAAGAGATAGAGAACATTATGAATTGAAAAATGTATAATTTTGTTTATATTAAATTGAAAAGTTTTTGCCCAAATAGACCCAATGCAACTCAGATTAGGAAGAAAATAAAAAAATTGAGAAAGAATTTTTGCAACTAGTGTCTGCGATAAAGGACTCATTTATAAATTATATAGAAAATTGAGTCAAATGTATAAGAATACCAGTCATTCCCCAATTGATAAATGATCAAATGATATAAACAAGGAATTTTCAGAGGAAGAATTTAAAGTTATCTATCATCATATGAAAAAATACTCTAAATCATTATTGATTAGAGAGACGCAAATCAAAACAACTCTGAGATGCTACATCACATCTATCGGATTAGCTAACATGACACAAAACGGGAAGATGATAAATATTGAAGAAGATGTGGGAGAGTTGGAACACTAATTCATTGTTGGTGGAGCTGTGAGCTGATCCAAACTTTCTGGAGAGCAATTTGGAACTATGCCTAAAGGACTATAAAAATGTGCATATCCTTTGATGCAGCAATGTCCCTTCGGGACTCTATTCCAAAGATATTACAGAAATGGGAAAGGGTCCCACATGTACAAAAATGTTTATAGCAGCTCTCTTTGTGGTGGACAAAATCTGGAAATCAATGGGATGCCTATCAGTTGGGGAATGGCTGAAAAATTTGTGGTATATGAATGTAATGGAACACTATCTTTCTATTAGAAACGATGAACAGGAAGACTTCAGAGAAGGCTGGAAAGATTTATATGGCTGTTGCTGAGTGAAAGGAGCAGAATCAGGATAACTTTGTACACAGTAACAACTACAGTGTGTGAGGAATTTTTCTGGTAGACTAAGTCCTTCATTAAAATGCATGGACTTAAAACATTTCCAGTGTACTCTTGAGGCAAAATGCCTTCCACATCCAGAGAAAGAACTATGAATTTGGATAGCAGACAGAAATAGGTCAGTTTCTTTTGTATTGTGTTTTGAATTGTTTTATGGTTTCTGCCATTCATTTTAATTCTTCTATGTAACATTCATTTAATACACATCTGCGTGTAGGATCTGTATAAGGTTGTACACCATCTAAGGGCAGAATGAGGGGGTGGGAGTGGAAGAAAATTCAAGATATATGGAAGTGATTGTTGAACACTGAGAACAAATAAATAATTCAATTAAAAAATCCTCCTCGTTGAAGGTGAGTTCACCTTTTACATTGTGATTTTGGTAATTTTATTTTCTTTCTTATTTTTGACTCAATTGACTAAAGGTTTATCCAATTTATTGATTTTTTCATGAAACAAAGTCTTATTTTTACTCATTCATTCCATACATTTGTTAATTTCAATTTTATTAATCTCTCCTTTGTTTTTAAGTGTTTCTAATTTGGAATTTACTTGGGGATTTTAAATTCGCTCTTTTTCTAAGCTGTTGAGATGCATGCCCAATTCATTCATCTCCTTTCTCTATTGTATTAATGTAGGCATTCAAAGCAATAAAATTTCTCCTAAGAGCTGTTTTTGCAATATCCCATTTGTTTCAGTAGGTTGTCTTATTATTGCCATTCACTTGAACGAATTTGTTGACTATTTATATGATTTTCTGTGTAAGCCATTCCTTCTTTATGAGTAGATTATTTAACTTCCAACTAAATTTTGGTGTATGTTTCCATGACCTTTAATTACATATATCTTTATTGCATTTTAATCTGGTAAGGATGCATTAACTATATCTGCCTTTCCGCACTGAATTGTGAGGTATTTATGCCCTAGTACGTGGCCATTTTTTCTTGTTTATGTGGCATGTACTGCTGAGAAAAAGGCATATTCCTTTCTATCCCTATTCCATTTTCTCCAGAGATCTATCATAACTACCTTATCCAGAAGTTTATTCACCTCTTTAACTTTTTTCTTGTTTATTTTGCAGTTACATTTATCAAGTTCAGAGAGGGGGAGGTTGAGGTCACCCACTAGCATATTTTTGCTGCCTATTTCTTCTTGTCATTCCCTTAACTTTTACTCTAAGAATTTGGATGCTATATTACATGTTGCATACACATTTAGTAATGATATTGCTTCATTGTCTACAGTGCCTTTTTAGCAGAATATACTTTTCTTATATATTTTCTTTCCTTATCTCTTTTCACTAGATCTATCTCTGCTTTTGCTTTTCTGAGATTAGAATTGAGTCTGCTTTTTTTTACATCAGTTGAAGCAGAGTACATTCTGCTCCAAACTTTTACCTTTACCCTGTGTGTATCTCCCTGTTTCAATTATGTTTCTTGTAAACAACATATTTTTGGATTGTAGTTTTTACTCCTACCTGCTATCTGCTTCCTTTTTGTGTGAGGGTTCATCCCATTCACATTCACAGCTATGATTACTGTCTGTTTCTTTTCTTTTTTTTTGATTGTTTCAAAAATTGTTGTTACTATTTTTATTTTCTTTTTAGTTACCCAATTACATTTCCCATTGTGCTGCTCCTCCTTCCAAGGGAACTATTAATTATAACACAGAAAAAAGGTAAAACAAAACAAAACAAAACATAAAAAGTTCAATAAAACCAATACATTAAAAACGTTTGAAATTGTATGCAATGTTCCATACCCACTAAGTAAGTAAGTCACATTGAAAGATGAAATAGGATTAGATTAAATTTAGGAGAAATTTAACCGTGTGCATATGTCTAGACACGTGTGTGAATTTAACAGTTGAGTGTGGACATGTTGTTATGTCACAGGTTAATTTGCTTCTGGAAAACTAAATTTGTTTTTCTCATAGAGATCAAAGGTCAAATGGAAGTTAACTTGCTACTGAAACTCACAGATCCTGAAAAGCTAATTGGTCTTATTTTCTTCGTTCTGTAAAATTCCCCAACCTTTTCACAGAGTCTCGTGGTTTGTTCTGCAAATCTCTTCTTTGAAGACAACGTTAGTCATTATAATATCATGGCTTTCAGTTTTAATTAATTCATTTTGTTATGTTTAAATTTATTTATTTAATGGTAAGGCACCTGGGCAGGCTTGTGATTAGAGTACTACATGCAATTGGAGTCAGGAAGATTTGAATCTATCCTCCAATATTTTCTAGCTGTAAGGGTCTCAGGTTCGTAATGTCACTTCTCTAAACCACAATGATCTGTAAAATCAAGGAGCAGCTGCCTCACAGAATAGTTGTAAACATCGTGTGTATAATTTGTATAGAGATAAATGGAAAAATTTTCCTAAAGTTACAGTACCTCATAAAATATATACTTTAATAACTGCATTATTTTTCTGGTTCTGCTAATTACATTTTACATCGGATCAAATGTCTTCTTATATTGCTTTATATGTATTACTTCTTTTTTTCCCTCTTAATATGAATTTATTTATTTCATTCTTTACATCCATTTTCACAAAATTTTGGGTTACAAATTTTCTCCCCGCCCCCACCACAATACACCGAGCATTCTAATTTCCCCTGTCACCAATGTGCCCTCTCTTCTATCCTCCCTTCCTTCTCCTGTCCCCATCTTCTCTGTTGTTCTGTAGGGCCAGATAACTTTCTATTCCCCATTATCTGTATTTCTTATTTCCTAGTAGCAACAGCAATACTCGACAGTTGTTCCTAAAACTTTGAGTTACAACTTCTCCCCATCCCTCCCTCCCCACCCATTGCCTTTGGGAAGGCAGGCAATTCAATATAGGACATACTTGTGTAGTTTTGCAAATGACTTCCATAATAGTCATGTTGTGTAAGACTAACTATATTTCCCTCCATCCTATCCTGCCCCCCATTGCTTCTATTCTCTCTTTTGATCCTGTCCCTCCCTGAGTGTGGACTTCAAATTGCTCCCTCCTCCCACTGGCCTCCCTTCAATCATCCCCCCCACCCTGCTTATCTCCTTCTCCCCCACTTTCCTGTATTGTAAGATAGGTTTTCATACCAAAAATAGTGTGCATTTTATTCCTCCTTTTAGTGGAATGTGATGAGGGTAAACCATGTTTTTTCTCAACTCTCCTCTTTTTCCCTCCACTGAAAAGTCTCTTGTTTGCTTCTTGAATGAGAGATAATTTACCACATTCCATTTCACTCTCTATCCTCCCACTACATTCCTCTCTCACCGTTTACCTTAATTTCTTTTAAGATATGGTCCTATCCTATTCAATTCACTCTGTGCTATCTGTATCTGTGTATGGGTGCATGGGAGTATGTGTGTGTGCATGCACGTGTGTACATGTGTGGGTGCGTGTGTATGTGCATGTGGTGTATGTGTGTGTAGTCCCACCAACTACCCAGATACTGAAAAGTTTTAAGGGTTACAAATATGGTCTTTCCATGTAGGAATGTAAACTGTTCACCTTTGGTAAGTCCCTTATGACATCTCTTTGCATTTACTTTTCCATGCTTCTTCTCATTCTTGTGTTTGAAAGTCAAATTTTCCTTTCAGCTCTTGTCTTTTCATCAAGAATGCTTGAAAGTCCTTGATCTCATTGAAAGACCATTTTTCCCCTGAAGTATTATACTCAGTTTTGCTGGGTAGGTTATTCTTGGTTTTATTCCTAGTTCCTTTGACTTCTGGAATATCCTATTCCATGCCCATTGATCCCTTAAGGTAGAAGCTGCTAGATCTTGTGTTATCCCGATTTTATTTCCACAATACTGAAATTGTTTCTTTCTAGCTCCTTGCAATATTTTCTCCTCGACCTGGGAATTCTGGAATTTGGCCACAATGTTCCTAGGAGTTTCTGTTTTTGGATCTCTTTCAGGCAGTCATCGATGGATTCCTTCAATACTTATTTTGCCCTCTGGTTCTAGAATATCAGGGCAGTTTTCCTTGATAATTTCATGAAAGATGATGTCTAGGTTCTTTTTTTGATCATGGCTTTCAAGTAGTCCCAATAATTTTAAATTGTCTCTCCTGGTTCTGTTTTCCAGGTCAGTTGTTTTTCCAATGAGATATTTCACATTCTCTTCCATTTTTTCATCCTTTTGGTTTTGTTTTGTGATTTCTTGGTTTCTCAGAATGTCATTAGCCTCCTTCTGTTCCATTTTAATTTTGAGAGAACTATTATCTTCAGTGTGCTTTTGAACCTCTTTTTCCATTTGGCTAATTCTGCTTTCGAAAGCATTCTTCTCCTCATTGGCTTTTTGAACCTCTTTTGCAAATTGAGTTATCCCATTTTTCAAGGTGTTATTTTCTTCAGCATTATTTTGGGTCTCCTTTACCAAGGTATTGACCCATTTTTCATGCTTTTTTTGCATCTCTCTCATTTCTCTTCCCAGTTTTTCCGCCACTTGTCTAACTTGATTTTCAAAATCCTTTTTGAACTCTTCCATGGTCTGAGCTCATTGAATATCTGTTTCATATGTTTGGGATACAGAGGCCTTGACTTCTATGTCTTTCCCTGATGGTAAGCACTGTTCTTCCTCATCAGAAAGGAAAGGAGGAAACATCTGTTCACCAAGAAAGTAACCTTCTCTAGTCTTATTTTTTTTTTTCCCTTTTCTGGGCATTTTCCCAGCCAGTTACTTGACTTCTGAGATTCCTCTCAACCCCTGCCTAGATCCGCCCAGCTAGTGCTTGGGGTCTGAGATTCAAATGTTGATTCCAAGCCTCAGGGCTTTCAGTTGTGGGTGGGGCTGCTATTCAGGGTAAGATTAAATTCAGGTTCTCAGGTGGGGGCAGGGCCGCCTCCCAGGCTCAGTTCCCTCAGGGGGACTATGTGCAGATCTTCAGTAATGGATCTGAGTTGCTTCCTGCTCTGGGAGCCCCTGCCCACCACTGCCTCTGCCACTGCCTCCCAAAGGATCCTGAGTTATGGAGACACCCCACTCCCCTCTTGGCCATCCCAGAATTCTCTCTCACTGACCTGTAGAGCCTGTGGGTGGAGGGACCTTTGTGGCCGTCTGAAATTCCGTCCCTGATGGCTGCTCGGATCTGCTTCTCTTGGGGCTACGCAGGCAGGGCAAGGCTGGGCTCTGCTGTCAGGTGCACAACAGACCTTTGATGCTGGTTTTTTCAGGGCTCTCTGGAACAGAAATCTCCTCCACTCCATTGCTGCATGGCTTCCACTGCTCCAGAATTTGTGTGGAGCTCTTTTTACAGAAAATGTATGGGTTGTGGATTCGGAGCTAGCATATGTGAATCTTTCCATGCTGCCATCTTGGCTCCTCCTCTGTCAGTTTCTTTCCATCCATCATAATTCCTTCCAGTTATGCTTTTAGTTTTCCCTTCCTCTCCACAATAGAGCTTTAATTTTTGACCACCACCTTCCTCAATCTTCCCTCACTTCTTTCACCCCCCTCCCTTTTACTTCCCTTTTCCGTAGCTATTTCTTCCCTCCCTTTTATCCCCCCCGCTTTTCTTTCTCCTGTCCCCTCCTGACTATAGAGCTAGTTAGATTTCTCTACTTAACTGAATTTGCTCTTCCCTCCTTGAAGCAAAGCAGATATGAATAAATTTCAATCAGTACTCATCTTCTTCCCCTCTTTCTCACTAGTGTAGTATGTTATTTTGCTTCTTACTCTCATGAAATTTCCCTTTTTTGGCCTGCTCCTTTTCACTCACTTCTCCTCACTTTTCATGTCATTTTACAATGCATTCACGTCTTTAATTCACATTTGATATCATCACAGCAGTTAATTTATACCCAGTCCCTCTATGTATATATATTTTAAATTTCAGAATAAATGTACAATTCTCCAGAATAAGAAGAATCATCTTCCTTTATAGGGATGTAAACAGTTGGCCCTTATGGAATAACAAATTTTTGTTTTCCTGTTTACCATTTTATGCCTCTCTTGAAACTTGTATTTGAAGACCAAATTTTTTATTGACCTCTGTTTTTTTTTCATCAGGTAGTTCTGGAAATCCATTATTTTCTTGAGTGTCTATCTCCTTGCCTGAAATATTATGCTCAGGTTTGCTTGGTAATTATTCCTAGGTTGTAATCCAAGCTGTTTTGTTTTTTAGAATATCATATTCACCCCAGCTTCTGGGATAAGAACTCACTGTTCGACAAAAATTGCTGGGAAAACTGACTAAAAGTGTGGTGGGAATTAGGTATAGACCCATGCCTGACACCATACACAAGAATAAAGTCCAAATGGGTACATGATTTAGGTATAAAGATTGATGCCATGAATAAACTGGAGAAGTAAGGAATAGTAGATTTATCAGATTTATGGAGGGGGAAGAATTTTTCACTAAAGAAGAGATAGAAAGCATTATGAAATGCAAGATGGATAATTTTGATTACATTAAACTCAAAAGTTTTTGCACAACCAAACCCAATGCAACCAAAATTCGGAGGGATATAGTAAATTAGGAAAAAAAAAATTATGGCTAATCTCGGGGATAAAGGCCTCATTTCAAGAATATACAGAGAACTGACTCAATGTACAACCATACAAGTCATTCTCCAATTGATAAATGGTCAAATGATATGAACAAGCAATTTTCAGGGGAAGAAATTAAAGATATCTATAATCATATGAAAAAGTGCTCTCAATAACTACTGTTTAGAGAGATGCAAATAAAAACAACTCTGAGGTACCACATCACACCTATGAGATTGGCAAACATGACAGAACAAGAAAATGATAAATGCTGGAGAGGATGTGGGAGAGTTGGAACACCAGTTCATTGTTGGTGGAGCTGTGAGATCATCCAACCATTCTGGAGAACTGTTTGGAACTATCCCCAAAGGGCTACAAAAATGTGCATACCCTTTGACCCAGTAATATCACTACTAGGACTGTATCCTCAAGAAATCATAAAAAGGGGAAAGGGTCTCACATGTGCAAAAATATTTATAGCAGCACTCTTTGTGGTTGCCAAGAACTGGAAATCAAGTGGATGCCCATCAACTGGGGAATGGCTGAATAGATTATGGTATATGAATGTAGTGAAGTACTATTGTGCCATAAGAAATGATGAACAAGAAGACTTCAGGGAGGCCTGGAAGGACTTGTATGATCTTATGGTGAGCGAAAGGAGCAGAACCAGGAGAACCTTGCGCACAGGAATGACCACAGTGTAAGAAAGTTTTTTCTGGTAGACTTGGAACTTTGTAATAACGCATGAACTTACTAAAAAAAAAAAATCCCAATGGTAGTATTCTAACACAAAATATCTTCCACTCTCAGAGAAAGAAATATAGAAATCATTCGCAAAATGTAGCAGATCATTTTTGTCTGTATGTAGGCTTTAGTGTATTATGTTTTGATTTGTTATATGATTTCTTCCATTTATTTTAATTCGACTACATAATATGACTATTGTGAAAATGTACTCAATAGGAAAGTACCTATACAGGATTTTATGCTGTCGCAGGGAGGGAGGAGCAATGTGGGGAAAAGGTGGGATGGTGCGGAGGGATAGATTCTTAATTTTAAGGAAGTGATTGTAGAACACCAAAAAAAAATAAAAATAAACAAACAAATAAACAAAAAAAGAATGAACAGGAAGACTTCAGAGAGGCCTGGAAAGACTTATAGGAACTGATGCTGAGTGAAAGGAGCAGAATCAGTAGAACTTTGTACACAGCACCAACCATAGTGAGAGGAATTTTTCTGGTAGACTTAGTCCTTCATAACAATGCAAGCACCTAAAAAATTCCCAATGGACTTTTGAGGCAAAACGCCTTCCACATCCAGAAAAAGAACTATGGAATTGGATTGCAGAATGATGCAGACCATTTTCTTTTGTATAATTTTTCTTTTGGTTCTGTGATTTCTCCCATTCATTTTAATTCTTCTATTCAACATGACTATGGTGAAATTTCATTTAATAGGAATGTATGTGTAGAACCTATATAAGATTGGAAGCCGTCTTGGGAAGGGAGTGGGGAGAGAAGAGGGAGAGGAAAAAAAAACCTAAGATATATGTAAGTGATTATAGAACACTGAAAATAAATAAAGTAATTATTAAGAAAAAAAAGAATATCATATTCCAATCACTCTGATCTTTTAATGTGAAAGTCACAGGGTATAGTGTGATCCTGACTGCAGTTACTCAGTGTTTGAATTGTTTCTGGATGCTTGCACTATTTTATCTTGAACTTGATAATTCTGAAATTTTCAAAAATATTCCTGTGGATAAAGGATTTCAGCGCAGTTTCCTTGGAGATTTTTTGCAAGATATTGTCCAGTATATATATATATATATATCATGGCTTACAGGTAGACCAACAATTCTTAGAATTTCTCTTTTGGATTTGTTTTCCAGCTCAGTTTTTTTCCAATTAGATAGTTTACATTTTCTTCTATTTTTTAATTCTTCAGATTCTCTTTGATGAGTTTTTGATGTCTCATAGAGTCATTAACTTCTACTTGCCGAATTTAAATTTTCAATAATTTGTTTTCTTCAATTGACTTTTGCACCTCTTTTTCCATTAGTACAGTTGTTCCTTTTGAGCAGTTACTTTCTCCAGTTAGGTTTTCTCTCTCATCTCTTTGTCCAACTTTCCTTTTAAATTCTTCTGTGAACTTTTTTTTCAAATTTTAAAAATCATTGATCATTTTTCTTATATTTCTCTAATTTGGCTTTCAAAATTCTTCTTGAGCTATTCCAAGAATGTTATTTGGGATTGATACCAGTTCATATTCTGTTCTGTCATTTCAGATGGGAGTACAGTCTCAACGCTGACCTCTTCTGTATTTTATTTTTCTCTTTGTCCCCATTGTGAGATTCCATGATCTTTTATTTTCTGATTTTCTTCTTCATCATCATGATTGACTTTTCCCTGACTTTTAAAGTGGATCTCTGCTTCTGGGGCACAGACGTCTCTGTCTCATGTTCCTTGTGGTGAGAACTTGGCACTTTGTGTGTTTTGGCCTCTGGTTCTTTCAGCTAGAAGCTGGAATGCTGCAGTTTACTTGGTGCTAAGCTGACTGGAGTGCCAAGGCACAGGTGAGTTGAAGTCTTTCTTGGTTTCCCCAGGGTTACCCTGGAGTTCATAAGGTGTGGGGGAGGGGAGGAGTGGTCTGGTTACTGTAAGTCTCCTGTCCTGAGGTAAAGCACAGGCAGGTTCAGGAGTTGGTGAAGCCCCGTCCATGCTAGTGTTTTCCAGATTCCCTTGTAGGTGATAAGGGGTGCTAGTGTTGACATTTGCAGGCTCCATCCCCCTGAAGCTCAGGATCTTCTCCTGGTTCGTTGAAGTGGGATGGTCTGGGACAGCTCTGCTCCACAATGATCCCTTCAGTTACCCGGAGAGAGTCTCTCCTTAAGAGATTTTCCTAACCTCTATAGCTAAGTCACTGGTTACCCCTTTGGATGACTCCAGTATTGAAGGATTTTCCTGGGGAAATGTTCTCTGTGTTTTTGAAGGTTAACAAGGGGAGGGGGAGAGGATTTAAGGATCATTTCACAATCTTGGCTCCCAGAAATTAAAGTCTATTGCTATATTTTTACTCTCATTAGTTTAATCATCAAAGCCATATTTATGCTGTAAATGGCATTTGATAGAATTGCTTTATTTTAACCTATTTCTTCTAGTACTATGTATAATAGTGACATTGACTGAACCTTAAGTATTTTATTGCCCTCATTTGTAAATCTGTCTACTCCTGAGATTTTTTATTCCCTTGTGAAATGTATTTATGGATTGTTTGATTTACTTTTCTATAAATGGTCCATTTACATATTTTATATTATCTTTTATTAGGTTGAGAAATTTATATTTTCTGTGACTATTAATCCATTTGATTTAAAATGACAGTCATCCAAGTGGCCAAAATAATTTGTAATAATTCTTTAGTTTCATTTTATTTTATGTTACATTCCTATTTTCATTTTTTATTCATAGAGTTTGATTACCTTCTTTTTTAAGTCAAATTCACCAATGATTTGTTCTTTTTTTCCAAATGATTTTAATTGTATGTGCAATTATTTGACTTTCTTCTTTTTCATTAAGACATATTATAAGTTGTATGAATACACACACACACACACACACACACATATATATATATGCATATTTATAAAATGTATTTTTTCTCCAGATACCTCTTTGATGGAATCTCACAAATTTTGAATTTTGTCACATGCTTGTAATTATCTTAAATGATATTTTGATTGGTTTCATCACTATTCCTTGACTCCTTCACTCCTTAAGAACAGACAATTTAGTTTCCAATTAATATGATTAAAAAAGTGTGTATTTAATTCATCTTCTTTTCTGCATTCTTGATGATGTTGTATGCCATAAGGCAGTGTCATTTTTTTGAGGGAATATATCATGAAGTGTTAAGGAGAAGTTATAATGCCTCTTCTCACCCAATTTTCTCCAGAGGCATAGCATACCTAAATTTTCTATGGTTTTATTCATCTCCTTAAATTTTTCCTTATTTATTTTAATGTGAAAACAGTTACAGCAAAGCCACAAAAATGCAAAATGGACTGAAGACCAAAAGAATTAAATAAATATGTAAAAGTTTTAGAGAAAATATTAAGGGAAACAAGAATAATATAAATCATGAAACAAAATCAACAGCATGGCAAAAAAATGATAAAAAATACTGAATAAAATAACCCCTTAATATAATTAGCTACATAGCAAAAGAGGTAAAAAAAAAATCAGACTAACATGGATTTCTTAAAAAAAAAAAAAACCTAAATAGGTTAAATGGAAAAGACTTGTTAAACATCACAAAAGAACTTTCTCTTTCTCTCTGTGTGTGCGTATAGATAGATAGATAGATACAGATATAGATAGATATAGATATACATATATATATAAACACACTCAAGATGTCAAAAATAATGACTTCATGAAACATCAAGAAACAATATAACAAAGTCAAAGGAATGAAAATAGAAAACGTGAAATATATCATTGGAAAAATAACTGAATTAAAAAGTAGATGGAAAGATAAATCAATAATTATTGGAACACCTGAAATTCAACATGAAAAAAAAACACATCAGATACATTATACTTCAATACATTATAATGCAAAATTTATCTCTTTCTTAGATACAGTAGATAAAATTAAAATTGAAACAATCCATTAATCTCTACCTGAAAGATATTTTAAAATAAAATCTCACATAAAATACTAGTCCAATTTCAGTGTCCATGTCTCAAGAAAAGTATTTGAAGAATCCAGAATGAAACAATTCATATATCATGGAGAAGCAAGTAGAGTCAAGGGATACTTAGCAGCTTTCACCTTAAAGCAGCAGAGGACTTGAAGTATGATAAGTGGAAAATGGATTAGAATAAAGATATCTTAACGTAGGAAGATTTCCCAAAAACGTATTCTAATATGTGAGGCAAATGAGAGTAGGTAACTTGGTGTCACCTGGAGACTAAAACATATCAGTGATTGAATATACACCAGATCTTTAGGACACAAGGTTGAAGACTTCATCCACAATTTAATCCAATGACGTTTTTAATGTTTAATGAAAGATGGAAAGCCTCCAAATGGCTAGTTTTTAGAAGAAATTCATGTACCCTATCATAAGTCTTCAGAAATTCTCTGTCAATCAAGCTTGAATGAAGATCAGCATTTTCAAATGCAGAGATATGCAAAGTTAACTGGAAAAGTGTATTTTGATACTAGATTAATGAGAGGTAAAATGCTAAGAACTGAAACTGGCAACATAGATTCTGATTCTTAGATTTAATTCCTCTCAATTTGATACTGTACTACTGTCTTTCTCAAATCACGTTGCTGTTTTTTTTCTTCATTCAGGGACACTTTTCCTCTATCCCATATTCACACAATCACAACTTTAGAATTCTAAAAGGCTCTAGAGAGAGGTGGAGTAACTGCGGTCTTGAGGACAAAAGTGGCCCTTTAGGTCCTTAAGTGGGACCCTTTGACTGAACCAACACTTCACATAACATTTAGACTTCATAAAATAATTTGTCTGCACACTTCGACTTAGTCAATAGGTCAAACTCAAGAACCTAGAGAGAAACATTGTTGCATCTGGGCCACAGGTTCCTTACTCTTACCCTAGTGTTTCAATAGTCCAAATCATTAATTTTACTGATGATAAAACAAATGGAGAAAGTTCATTTTTCCCAAGTCACAAAAGAAATTAAAAGGAAAGATTGGATTTGATATCCAACATTTTCTTCATGATGCCACAAAAGTTTTTATCTTTCATGACTTTTATTAACTTTTGTTCACTTTAAGAGATGAAATAAAGTCTTCACATTAAAGGTTTTTTTACTATTTGAAATAATGATAAAACCAAAGCAAATGACACTTTCAATATTTTTCATATTAACATGAACAACATTTTTCAAGGTGTAAAATACATTTAATTGCAAAGTAAATTAGAATTCTTTTGAAATATAATTATTAAAATATTGTTAAAGTTCATGGACCCTATGCTAAGAATTCCTGGATATTGTGATAAGTATTAAGATATATCATTTTCAATTATTACAGTTTGAACCAAATATCATTTAAAAAAATTGAAATAATAATATGCTTAAATCTATTATTTGTCACCTGAAGCCACTAAAGTGCTCCATAGCTTCTTCATGGCGCTTTTTACTTCTGCATTCCTTAGAGTATAGATCAAAGGATTGAGCAAGGGAGTTATAATAGTATAAAACACAGATACCAACTTATCAAGAGGGAAGGTGGTTGGAGGGCGAGTGTACATGAATATACAGGGACCAAAGAATATGATGACCACAAAGACGTGGGAGCTGCAGTTGGAGAAGGCTTTGCACTTCACCTCTGCACTATGATTTCTCAGGGAGTGCAGTATCATTGTGTATGATATCATCAGCAAAACAAAGCTTACTGAGCATATGGCTCCACTATTGGAGACTACTAAAAGGTTTAATACATACGAGTCCGTGCACCCCAGCCTCAACAATGGTTGCAAGTCACATAAATAGTGATCAATCACATTGGGACCACAAAAGGGCACATTCAAGATGAGTATTATCTGGGCAACAGAATGCAGAAATGACCCTATCCATGCCAACAGAATCAGTATCCCACACACCCTGCGGTTCATAATGACTGAGTAGTGGAGAGGTTTACAGATGGCCACAAAGCGGTCATAGGTCATTAAAATGAGGACAAATATCTCCATGCAGCCAAAGAAATGCAAGGCAAATAATTGGGTGAGGCACTCATCAAAGGAAATAGTATTCTTGTGAGAGAGGTTGTCCACAATCAGTTTGGGAGCCGTTGTGGTAGAGAAACAAAAATCTGCAATGGACAAGTAGGTTAAGAAAAAGTACATAGGTGAACCAAGTGTGGGACTGGTTTTGATTGTCACAACAATTAATACATTCCCCACCACAGTGGCAGTGTAGAACACCAAGAAAATGACAAATACTATTTTCTGATTCTCTGGGTCCTGAGTCAATCCAAGCAGAATGAATTCAGTCACATTGTTTCTCATCTCTAGGACTCAAGTGGGAAGGACACAGGTAAGAACTAGCTAATATAAGAAAAGAATACAGAAGAATTAATAAAGAAGAAGTTGAAAAGTCTCCATAAAAGAAACACTGCTTTACTGTCTATAATTATGCTTCTTTTTATCCTAACTTGAAAATGTTAGATACGAGAGTTTTAAGTAGAAAGTACTACCATAATTTGCTTCAATTCATCTAACATATTTCTTGCTGATGGGATGGATGTGTGCATGCGTGTTTGTGTGTGTGATTTAAAAACTCAAACTGCCACCCTAATATTCCACTGTTAACATCTTGAGGGATAATTACTTTAATCTCCCAACATACATACTAATCTTCTAGAAGCAATACAAACCTAGATTGTTCTACTTTAGTAATTCATTTCACAGAATTTCAAATTGTGAAGGGAACTCATAAGATGTCTTTGTACACTTTTGCCTATAAAGGAAAACATTTTCCCTTTCTGTGATAAATAATCATACAGCCCCCAAGAGAGTACTACGAATAAAAAAGAAAAAAAAATTGTTTATACTCTGCTTTAGAACTTTTCAAAATATTTAGACGATTGTTTTTCTTCATATTAGGTTTATATTTATGTCTTGTTAACCTATAAAAATTGTTACTAGTTATATCCTGTGAAATCAAATATTCAAATAATCTACTTATGAGTCACCTAGGGAAGAATTCATTTAATTGTCACTTCTCTTATTCTGAACACGGGAATTCAAACACAGACTGAGGGCCCTTTAAAATGTTTCATGTCATGTCAGATTATTTACTCCAATTAAGCACATAGTTGAATAGATCATGGATTAAGTTGTAGTGAAGACATTGGAGGTTATCAAGGATAGTCAAATTATTTTTCCGAGCAGGAAGTTGAAAACTAGGGAGGCATCTTCACTTTCCCCTAATCATTCCGAGCACACTTGGGATTTGGCCACAAAATCAGTTACACATTTGTTATTGCCTGACTATGGCCGTTTATCTTATTTTGGTTCTATTGAATTGTTCAAAGAAAATATAGGATTTTATTTTCATCCTAATTAAATGATATCTTGTCAGGACTAATGATGGTAGCTTGTCACAGTTAATTTGTATCCTGACTGTTATCCAACGTATTAGTTTTCTAACCCATTTAAAAATATGACGTGTTACATCTGTGGATTTAACTCATGTGTAAAAGTATTGAACATAGAAAAAATACAATACTTGACAATGATTACAAAGTATAATAGATGCATTTTAATATGATCTTCATAAAATTGTGATTAATAGCTTTTTTAGATTTTATTTATCCCATTTTATTGTTGAGGCAATGTAAGTTAAAAGGGTCGTCAATGCAATAACTATCAATGGAAATAATGAAGGGCTGCTATTTTCTTTTAACTCTATGTCTACTACTTAATCCACCTAACTACAGTGCCTCTAGGTATTTGGGCAGATCTTACATATTGCAGTCAGTGTATTCATTGTATTCACTAATTGTTGTTATTTGCATCAAATATTTCACATTTTTTCTATTAAAAAATTTTAAAACAAGGAGAGAATATTTGTTCTACTTTTCCTGTGCTCTCACTTATCTTTGAAAATGTCATTTTTATGTCCCAATGAGTAGTGTCAATTTTATAATCAACATTTTTTTTCAATCAATACTTGAAGTCATGAAAAACTTCTTAAAGAACATTAGCAATATCAGTATGATTGTGAAGGGAAAGGGGAAGGATAAGGAGAGGAAAGGATAGGGCAGAAGAGGGGAAAGGAGGAGAAGAGAAGTGAAGACAGGAGAGGAGATAAAGGGAGAATACAGACAGCAACACACACCTATAAATTAAATATTAAATATTTAATTATTAAACATTAAATTAAATATCTGCAGACATATATGTGTGTATAATTTTCCATTTACTATATGTAAGATGACAAAACTGGAGTTTTAGTCAGATAGTAATAGTCACCTAATCCAAACCAATCATTTCATAAAAGAAGAAAAAAGTACAAGAAAATAAAAGTTATTTGCCAATGTTTACTCTACTAGATATGCTGGTATCCAAACTCACATTATATAACACCAAGGTCAGCACTTTATCAGAACTGCAAATTTTAGCATACCAGCAGCCGTTTAAGTGATTCAGTTTCTTCTGTTAATTAAAGAGAAGAAAAATAAACATTTATTAAGCATCAGGAACCGTAATTGAGTATATCATTTGATTCTCACAATAACCAAAGAAGGCAGGTGCTATTATTATCCCCATTTTACAGAGACATAAACTAAACCAGACAGAGAATAAGTGATTTTTCACACAGATAAACAGGTGTTAAGGACCACTGACTCCATTAGAATTTGAGTATTCTTGATTTCAGGCTCAAAACTCTCTACTGTGCCACCTAGCTAGGTAGTAAGAAAATAATCACATTTGCCTTTCAAATACTACTTTAAGGAATGCCTAGTTTTTTTTGTTTTTAGTTACAACATTCTATATAGAATGAGCAAGACATAAATTACAAGATTTAATGCTATATGGAAGATCCTTAGCTTGCAAGCAAGGAAACTGAAAAACATCGCAGATATATGATTTTCACAGTTTCACAAATAAGAAGAATATGATATAAGATTTCAATTCAGGTTTTCTAAAATATAAAAAAAGTCCAGGCTTTTTCCAATGCCAGGAGCCAGGATGAAGGGGTTATCTATAATTGCTATCTACCTCCCCTTGTTGACCTTCACAGGGCTAGAGAATATCTTCCCACAAAAACCCTGGAATCGTTGGAGCAGCGTATGGGTAAACAGACTTTCAGCCCTTGAGGCTAGAAAGATCGTGAAGGAGGGTTTCTCTTGCTGTGCCTGAAGGTGACCAGTGCAGGATGAGAGCTGTCCCAGACAGCCCCATCTTAACAAACTGGGAGAAGATCCTGAACCCCAGGGGGTGAAGCCAGCAACTGCCAACATGAGGACCTCAGGCGTGCCTCAGCACCTCACTGTAATCAAGAAGATATTAGCGAAGATAGCTGAGCTTCCCTATGCTCTAGCTCAGCAGAGGAGCCTCCTGCATCAGGATCATCCCTCTAGACACTTAGCAAGCTACCTCCAGGGCAAATGAAGGAAATGAAAAAAAATGTAAGAAAATGTAAGACATCTATTTGGAAAACAACTAACCTGGAAAATAGATTCAGGAGATAAAAATCAAAGGATTATTGATTCACCAGAAAGATATGATGAAAAAAAGATGCTGGACAATATCATCCAAGAAATCAACAAGGAAAATTTCCCAGAAGTCCTAGATCCAGAGGGCAAAATTGTCATCAAAATACTTCACCATTCACCTCCTTGAAAGGGAAACCAAACTGAAAACACCAAGGAATGTAACTGCCAAATTCCAGAAGTAACAACTGAAGGAGAAAATACTGAAGGTAACCAGAAAGAAACTACTGAAATATCAAGGACTTACAGTCAGGATCACACAAGACCTTGCAGCTTCTACATTAAAAGACAAGGAATTGCAATATGATGTTCCATAAGGCAAAGGAGTTGGGAGTACAACAAAGGATTAAGAACCCAGAAAGTTGAGCATAATATTTCAGGCAAGGAGACAGACATTCAATAAAATAAGGGATTTCCAGACCTTCCTGCTGAAAAGGCCAGAACTCAACAAACAACTTGATCTTCAAACACAGGTCTCAAAAGAGGCATAGAAAAGTAAACAGGAGAAAAAAATAGTTTGTTACACAATATGGGCAAACTGTTTATATCCCAATAAGGGAAGGTGATACTTATTAACCTTGAGAATTGTATATTTATTATGAAATATAAAAGGGATATACATAGATAGAGGGAGTGATTTGATGATAACAAATGCGATTTAAGGGTAGAAAGTGATTTTAATGGGAGATGTGAAAAGGAGGAGGCAGGAAAAAAAATAAATTCCATCACAGTAAGAGGTGCAAAAATATTTTCCAGAAGAGGGAAAGAGGGGAGGGAAATGAGCATTGTTTGAGAGGTACTCTCATCTGATTGGATTTAAGGAGGGTACAAAAAAATCAGTTAAGTATAGAAATACAATTAGCTCTATACACAGTAGGAGGGGAAGGGGTAAATAAAAAGAAGGGAAGTTTAAAAGGGAGGGAAGAAGTAGTAAGGGAAAAGGGAACTAAAATAGAGTGGGGCTAAAAGAAGCAAGGGAAGGCTGAGGGAGGCAGTGGTCAAAAATTAAAACTCTATTGTGGAGGGGAAGGGAGAATTAAAAGTATGAACAAGGGGATAAGTGGTAGGCGGAAAGACACAGATGGTAATCATAACAGTGACTGTGAATGGGATAAACTCTCCAATAAAATGGAGAAGGATAACAGGAACAATTAAAAACCATAATCCAACAATATGAGGCTTACAAGAAACATATTTGCAAAGGGGGCATACACACAGGATAAAGGTAAAAGGTTGCAGTAAAACATTTTGTGCTTCAACAGATTAAAAAAAAAAAAAAAGCAGTGGAAGCAATCCTAATCTCAGATAAAGCAAATGTAGAAATAGGTCTAATCAAAAGAGATAAGGAAGGAAACTATATCCTACTAAAAGGCACCATAGACAACGAAGCATTTTCATTACTAAACATATACACTCCAAGTGGTATAGCATCCTAATTCCTAGAGGAGAATTTAAGGGATTTTCAGGAAGAAATAGACAGCAAAACCACACTAATTGTGGACCTCAACTTCCTGCTCTCTGAACTTGATAAAGTTAACATCAAAATAAACAAGAAAGAAGTTAAGGAAGTGAATAGAATTCTGGAAACGGCACACATGATAGATCTTTGGAGAAAGCTGAATGTGGACAGAAAGGAATATAGCTATTTCTCAGTGGTACATGGCACATATACAAGAATTGACCGTGTACTAGAATATAAAACCTCACAATCATCAGAAAGGCAGAGATGGTCAATGCATTCTTCTCAGATCATAGTGCAATAAAACTTATATGTAATCAAAGGCATGGAAATATGAACCAACTACTAATTGTAAACTAAAGAACGAGTAGGTTAAACAACAAATTATAGAAGAAATCAACAACTTCATTCAAGGGAATGAAAATAATGCGATGACATACCAAAATTTGTGGGATACTGCAAAAGCAATTTTAGGGGAACATTTATATCTTTGAGTGTCTACATGGAGAAAGATGAGATCAGTGAATTGGGCATGCAGCCGAAAAAACTCAAAAAAGAATAAATTGAAAATAACCAAGAAAATACCAAATTAAAAGTACTGAAAACCAAAGAAGAGATTAATAAAATTGATATTCAGAAAACTATCGAACTATTAAATAAAACTAGGATTCGTTTTTATGAAAAAAACAATAAAATTGATAAATTTTGGTCACTATGATTAAAAAAGAAAGAAGAAAACCAAATTACCAATATCAAAAATGAGAGGAGTGAACTCAACTCCAATGAGGAGGAAATTAAAACAATAATTAGAAATTACTTTGTCCAACTTATTAGACAATGTATATGAGATGAATGAGTATTTTGAAAGATATAAATTGCCAAGATTAACAGAAAAGGAAGTTGAATACTTAAATAACTCCATCTCAAAAAAAAAAAAAAAAGAAATTGAACAAGACATCAATGAATTCCCTAGGAAAAACTCTCCAGAACCAGATGGATTCACAACTGAATTCTATCAAACACTTAAAGAACAGTTAATTCCAATGCTATATACACTATTTAGGAAAACTGTGGAAGAAGGAGTCCACCCAAATTCTTTTCATAATACAAATAAAGTTTTAATACCTAAACCAGGAAGTTCCAAAACAGAGAAAGAAAATTATAGAGAAATTTTTTCTAATGAATATAGATGCAAATTTTTTAAATAAGATTCTAACAAAAGAAATACAGCAAATTATCACGAGAAAAATACATTATCATCAGGTAGGACTTGTAACAAGAATGCAGCTCTTGTTAAATATTAGAAAAACTATTAATATTATTGATCATATCAACAACAAAACTAGAAGAAACCAAATGATTTTCTAAATAGATGCAGAGAAAGCTTTTGAAAAAAGATACAAACACCCAATCCTATTGAAACCACAGGGAAACATAGGAATAAACAGAACTTTCCATAAAATAGTAAGCAGTTTCTTCCTAAAATCTTCAACAAGCATTATATGCAATGGGGATATGTTAGATGCATTTCAAATAAGTTTAGGTGTGAAAGAAGGATGTCCGTTATCAGCACTATTTTTAAGTATATTCAATGTTAGCTGTAGCAATAAGAGAAGAAAAAAATGAAGGAATTAGAATAGACAGAGAAGCACCAAAGTTATTACTCTTCGCAGATGATATGATGATATACTTAGAGAATCCCAGATAATTAAGTAAAAATAAATGTGAAATAATCAGCAATCTTGGCAAAGTTGCAGGTTACAAAATAAGCTCACATAAATCGTCTACATTTCTATATGTTACTAAAAAAGCCCTATAGGAAGTGATAGAAAGAGAAACCTCATTTAAAGCTACAGTAGACACTATAAAATATTTTGGAATCTACCTGGCAAAAGAAATCCAGGGACTGTATGAACACAATTACAAACCACTTTTTGCACAAATAAAGTCAGACCTTAGTAAGTGGAAAAAACATCAGTTGCTCCTGGGTGTGCTGAGCCAATACAATAAAAATGACAATTTTACCTAAATTAATTTATTTATTCAGTGCCAAATTATCAAACTATCAGATCGTTACGTTTTTGAGCTAGAAAAAATAGCATCAAATTCATCTGGAAGAACAAAATGTCCATAATATAAAGGTAACGAATAACAAGAAATGCTAGGGAAGGTGGCCTAGCTCTACCAGATCTCAAATTGTATTATAAACAGCAATTACCAAAACCCCTTGGTACTGGCTAAGAAACAAAATGGAAGACCAGTGGAATATGCCAGGTACTCAAGACACAGTAGTCAATGAACATAGTAATCTACTGTTTTATAAATCCATGGACACCATCTTCTGGGATAAGAACTCACTGATCTACAAAAATTGCTGGGAAAATGATAACAATGTGGTGGAACCTAGATGTAAATAAATACCTGACACCATACACAAAAATAAATTCCAAATGGATGTATGTGTTTGTCCTTTGGTGCCAAAGAATACTATGCCATCAGAAAAATATGACTTGTACTTGACATTGTTGTGAGTGAAAGAGGGCTGGCTGTGAAGATCACTCGCCTCCCTTCTCCAGAATCATCTGAATCCAGTGACCAGACACTCATCAAGATAACTGGAGATGACCCAGGATGAGGTAAATGGTGATAAGTGACTTGCCCAAGGTCACGCAACTAGTGAGTGTCAAGTGTCTGAGATGAAATTTGAACTCAGGTCTTCCTGACTCCTGCATTGGTATTCTATCCACTCTGGTTGCACCTGCTAAATGGTTACATGATCTAGGTATGAAGAATGCTACTATAAAAAAGAACGTATTGGGGGAAGGAATAGTGTATTTATCAGATTTATGGAGAAGGGAAGAATTTTTGACTAAACAAGAGACAGAAAACATTATGAAGTGTAAAATGGATAATTTTGATTACATTAAAATGAAAAGTTTTTGTACAACCAAACTCAATGCAATCAAGATTAAGAGGGAATCAGAAAACTGGGAAAGAATTTTTGCAACTAGTGTCTGTGATAAAAAGTGTTCATTTCCAAAACATAGAGAGAACTGAGTTAAATGAGTAAGAATAAAAGTCATTCCCCAATTGATAAATGATCAAAGATATGAACAGGCATTTTTCACATATAGTCATATGAAAAAAATGCTCTAAATCCGTAAGAGATGCAAATCAAAACAACACTGAGATGCCACACCACAACTATCAGATTGGCTAATATGACAACACAGGATGATGATAAACGTTGGAGAAGATGTGGGAGAGTTGGAACACTAATTCATTGTTGGTGGAGTTGGGAGATGATTTAATCATTCTTAAGAATAATTTGGAACTATGCTCAAAGGGCTACAAAAACGTGCATACCCTTTGTCTCAGCAATAATGCTTCTTGGACTGTATCCCTAAGAGATGATAAAAATGGGAAAGTGTCCGAAATGTACAAAAGTATTTATGGCAGCACTCCCTGTGGTGGACAAAAACTAGAAATCAAGGGGATGTCCATACATTAAGGAATGACTGAATCAGTTGTGGTACATGAATGTGATGGAATACTACTGTGATATAAGAAACAATGAAGAGGATGACTCCAGAGAGGCCTGGAAAGACTTATATGAACAGATGCTGAGGGAAAGGAGCAGATCCAGGAGAATTTTGTACACAGCAACAACCATAGTGTGCGAGGAATTTTTCTGGTAGACTTAGAACTTAATTACAATGCAGTTACTTTAAACTTTCCCAATAGTTTCTTAAGGCAAAATTCCATCCACATCCAGAGAAAGATCCATGGATATCGACGGCAGAATTCAGCAGATCATTTTCTTTTGTATTACATTTTGATTTGTTTTATGATTCCTTCCATTCAGTTTAATTTTTCTATGCAACGTCACGAAGGCGAAAATTTATTTAATAGGAACGTATGTGTAGAAACTATATAAAACTGTATACTGTCTCAGGGAGGGAGGAGTGAAGGAGGGGAAAGGAGGGAGAAAATCTCAGTTATATGGACGTGATTGTAGAACACTGAAAACAAACAAAATAGTAATAATAAAAAAATCCAGACATTGACCCACTGCATTGCATTCACTTAATAATAGGATGTTATGAGGATGAAAATATGTTTGTCAGCACTTTATAATCATTAGTCAGTATACTAAATAGTAACCAATGCTATTAGTCTGAAAATAGTAAGAATGAAAAAGGGGATAAAAGTATCAAAATTACACTTATTTATATGTATGGATGATGAAACAAAGAGACATTTTAAGACCCTGTTATATGTTCACAAGCTAGTAGTAGTAATAACTAAAATTATACAGTGTTTTAAGGTCTTCAAAGTATTATAAAGTTATTCCATTTTATTCACACAAAGATTGCAAAAGATAGGTACTAGTATTACCACCATTTTTTAGATAAAGAAACTGATTTTGAGATAAGTAAGTTTCTCAGGGTCACAGATTAGTGTCTGAGTTTGGATGTGAACTCAGGTCTTCTTTATACCTTGTCCAGCCCTTTGATTACTTGAACACCTAATTGTCCAACTATAAACAGATATAAAACCACTATGTTTGCACAATGAATGTCCTAGGAAAGCTATTCACTTTTACTTTATATTTTTTCTTTTCATTTTTTTCTTTTCATGGTCCTCCTTTCCTGTCCCTTTCCTTTGCTTCTCTTCTTTCCATTTTCTTTCTTTTTAATTTGAGGGGTTTCTGCCTCTCAACTCACTCTCTCACATTCTCTTTAATAAAGAACGAATTATATTTTCAAGACAATTAGATATAAACACATCCACATTGACAATAATTGACTGGTAACACGTAGAGTGTGATTCCCTCTCAGATCTTAAAAGAAGAAACATGAATGATTCAATAGTTATGGACTGTTAAACTCTTAAGAGACTTACCTCAGTGGTCTACCTGGTAATGTTGGAAGAGGGAAGGATATTGCAAGACCATCCTGAAGTAACTGAAATTAGACCATTTCAGCACAGTACTACTCATAATATTAGCCTTTCATTCAGTACTTTCTCTTTCTGTGTCTCTCTGTGTCTGTCTGTCTCTGTCTCTCCTTGTCTCTCTGTCTCTCTTGCCTCTGACAATTCATATAAAGAATGACTTTCTGTGTAAGTGGTGGGGAGGAATAGTTTTAAAGATGAAGATGATGGAATGTTCTAATTCAATAAACAAAATTTTAAGGAAATATTTAATGCAGAAAGCAGTGGGAAGTCATAACTTTGGAGGTAAATATGAAGGGCATAGAAAAGCTACCACTCATCTGAGATGGACATCTAATCAGGGGACCCCAATAACAGCATTGAATTAAGCTGGATGTTGGAGCATTGAGTGCATCCCACCTATCACAACCTAAATTTGATAATCTACAATCTGAAATATCCTGCTTTTAAAGAGAGTCAAGTCAGTTCCATTGGTTTATTGGCACCTCCATTCTAACTACATACTTCTCAGTCAGGCTCAGACCATGTTCTCCTCAATCAAAATTCTGTTCCAGACAAAAGCACCAATATAGGGGATGTGGCATTTCACAAGAGTTATTTAACATACCATCAAGGGGGGTGGAGTCAAGATGGCGGAGTAGAAAGACTCATGTACGCTAGCTCTGAACCCACAGCTCATGGATTTAATGTAAGAAGAGCTCCCCACAAGTTCTGGATCGCTGTAGGGTATGCAGAAACACAGTGGAAGAGATTTCCATTCCAGAGAGCCCTGGAGAGCAGTCCCCAGGGTCCGTTGCACCCTAGAAAGTGGAGTCCACCCCAGCGTGGCCCTGGCCACGGCCCCAGAGGAGCAGATCCGAGCAGACTTAGGGACGGAATCTCCGGTGGCTGGGAACGTCACTCTGACCACAGACACTCCAGGTCAGGGAGAGAGACGTCTGGGCTGTCCGAGAGGGGAGCGGGGTGTATCCGTGACTCGGGCCCCCTCGGGAGGAAGCGGCGGAGGCAGAGGCAGGGGCAGTAGCAGCAGCGGCGGCGGCCCTGGACTCTCCGAGCGGCAGGCAGGATTTTCATTACTGAAGGTCTCTGCATAAAGCCCCTGAGGGAGCTGAGCCTGGGGAACGGCCCTGCTCCCACCTGCCCCATTCATGAAGGTCTCTGGATAAAGTCCCTGAGGGAACTGAGCCTGGGAGGTGGGTCTGCCCCCACCCCACCACCAGAACTCAAGCTCACATTGAATAGCTGCCATGCCTGACGTGGAAAGCCTATTTGAATCTCAGACCCCAAGCACTAGCTGGGCGGATCTAGGCAGGGGTGGACAGGAATCTCAGAAATCAAGTAACTGGCTGGGAAAATGCCCAGAAAAGGGAAGAAAAATAAGACTACAAAGAGCTTCTTTGAACAGGTGCAAATGTTCCCGCCTTTCAATTCTGATGACGAGGAAATATTCTTATCATCAGGGAAAGACGTGGAGGACAGGACCTCTGCATCCCAGACATCCAAGGAGGATGTCAGGTGGGCTCAGGCCATGGAAGAGCTCAAAAAGGATTTTGAAAATCAAGTTAGATAGGTGGAGGAAAAACTGGGAAGAGAAATGAGAGAGATGCAAGAAAAGTATTAAAAAACGGGTCAATACCTTGCTAAAGGAGACCCAAAAAAATGCTGAAGAAAATAACACCTTGAAAAAAAGGCAAACTCAATTGGCAAAAGAGGCTCAAAAAGCCAATGAGGAGAAGAATGCTTTCAAAAGCAGAATGAGACAAATGGAAAAAGAGGTTCAAAAGCTCACTGAAGAGAATAGTTCTCTCAAAACTAGAATGGAACAGATGGAGGCTAATGACTTTCTGAGAAACCAAGAAATCACCAAACAAAACCAAAAGAATGAAAAAAATTGAAGAGAATGTGAAATATCTCATTGGAAAAACAACTGACCTGGAAAATAGATCCAGGAGAGACAATTTGAAAATTATGGGACTACCTGAAAGTCATGATCAAAAAAATAGCCTAAACATCATCCTCCATGAAATTATCGAGGAAAACTACCCTGACATTCTACAACCAGAAGGCAAAATAAGTATTGAAAGAATCCATCGATCACCACCTGAAAGAGATCCAAAAAGAGAAACTCCTAGGAACATTGTAGCCAAATTCCTGAATTCCCAGGTCAAGGAGAAAATCTTGCAAGCAGCTAGAAAGAAACAATTTCGGTATTGTGGAAATACAATCAGGATAACACAAGATCTAGCAGCTTCTAAAATAAGGGATCGAAGGGCATGGAATAGGATATTCCAGAAGTCAAAGGAACTAGGACTAAAACCAAGAATCACCTACCCAGCAAAATGGAGTATAATACTTCAGGGGAAAATATGGTCTTTCAGTGAAACAGAGTACTTTCAAGCATTCTTGATGAAAAGACCAGAGCTGAAAAGAAAATTTGACTTTCAAACACAAGAATGAGAAGAAGCATAAAAAAGTAAACAGCAAAGAGAAGTCATAAGGGACTTACAAAAAGTGAACTGTTTACATTCCTACATGGAAAGACAATATTTGTAACTCTTAAAACTTTTCAGTATCTGGGTAGTTGGTGGGATCACACACACACACATACACACACACATGTACCCGTGTGCACACACACACACATACACACATGCACGCACATACAGAGACAGAGACCACAGAGTGAATTGAATAGGATGGGACCATATCTTAAAAGAAATTAAGGTAAATGGTGAGAGAGGAAGGTAGGGGGAGGAAAGGGGGTGAAATGGAATGGGGTAAATTGTACCTCATTCAAGAGGCAAGAAGGAGACTCTTAAGTGGAGGGAAAAAGAGGAGAACTGAGGAAAACAAAACCAAGAAGTTTACCCTTATCACATTTGACTAAAGGAAGGAATATAATTCACACTCATTTTGGTATGAAAACCTATCTTACAGTACAGGAAAGTGGGAAAGAAGGAGATAAGCGAGGGGGGTGATGATGGAAGGGAGGACAATGGGAGGAGGGAACAATTTGAAGTCAACACTAGGGGAGGGATAGGATCAAAAGACAGAATAGAAACAATGAGAGACAGGATAGGATGGAGAGTAATTCAGTTGGTCTTACAGAACACGACTATTATGGAAGTCATTTGCAAAACTACACAGATAGGGCCTATATTGAATTGCCTGCCTTCCCAAAGGAAATTGGTGGGGAGGGAGGGATGGGGAGAATATGGAACTCAAAGTTTTAGGAACAACTGTTTAGTATTGTTCTTGCTACAAGGAAATAAGAAGTACAATTAATGAGGAATAGAAAGTCATCTGGCCCTACAGGACAAAAGAGAAGATGGGGACAAGAGAAGGGGGGGATGATAGAAGAGAGGGCAGATTGGTGATTGGAAGAGACAGCAGATCGGTGATTGGGATAATTAGAATGCTCGATGTATTGGGGTGGGGGGAGGGGATAAATGGGGAGAAAATTTGCCACCCAAAATGTTGTGAAAATGAATATAAAAAAGTTATATAAATAAATTTATATTAAAAAAAATAAAATAAAATACCATCAAGGTTAAGTTTATTTTAAATTGATTTTTGCTTGCCTTTATTACCTGCTTAATTCCCTTCATTCTCAGTTTCTAAAGGTAATTGACTCCTGATGGATAAACAAGTACTTGAAATCCATCAATATTTTTTTCAATAATGATTAGTTGAATACTAGCAACTTAAAGATAAATACTACTGAAGGGTCCTAAACTAGTCGACAACTTTTGTGTGATTTTAAGCATAGACATTTAAGTGACGTTATAAATGATATAAACTCTCAGAAACTACTTCATTAAGTATAAAATGAGGGATTCAGACTGGAGTAACTCTAATTTCTTTCTACCTATTAACTGTGATGAAACTCTTATAAGCAATGACTGAAAAGTGCTAGAAACTTTAGTATTGCATTTTTGTCCTTAGATTTTTGTTGGGGAAGTAATACACATATGAAGTTCACATCATAAATGAGGAGTAATAATTCAGGAGATATATTGTTTGGTATTTGAAGAATGAATAATCTTTTGATCCCTAGATTTCAATCTTAAGTTATATAAAAAAATTTTTTATCTAATATGAAGTAACTATTTTATAATTTGTTTGATATGGTCTTAATACAACATATTTTAACATATTTTCATATAAGTGCAAATACAAGTAAATTAAAGTCTAACACTGGAAACTTGAAAGTATCTTCAAAATGTTGATTAGACAATAACTAGCAATGATGTTGATCAAAATCGTACCACCAAATCAAAAAATCCCTTCCTTTCCCTCAGACCTTCTTTAACCCAATTTAGGTTTTTGTCCTTCTTTCTTCTTCCATCTGTCTGCTTTATTCTTTTTTTCTGACAAAATCCCAACACTAGGACTAATTTTTGTAATCTTACGTTCGCGTTTTTATTTACTTAATGAAATGTGAGTTTTCTTGATGTTTTTAAAAGTACATGACTTGAGAATATTTTCTTGCTCTTTCAGGAAAACAAAATAAAATTACTGCAGTTTTTTTTTTGGATTCTTTGACTTTCGATTGTTTTTTTTTTTCGTTTTGACTCAGTGGTGTTAGGAAAAAAATAAAAGATTTTGATCTCTCATCAATTAATTAGCCACATTATCATCTTCTTTTGAGAATTGAAAATGAATACAGTTTCTAAAGAAAGGCAAAGAGTGAAATTTGCCAATCTTTTTTTTTCTCTCTCTGTAACCTGTTTCAGTAGCATTAATTCCAAGGATGTTAATGATCTATTTGTTTAATGGACATGTTTTATTGTGGAAAGAGCACTGGAACAGTTAGATACCATAGAGATCCCTATGTCTATGGCTCATTGAGATACATTTTATTTTCCTTGAAGTATTTTTAACAAACATTTTAAAAGTTTTTTCCCCATCTATCTATAAAATGTCAATAATTTGATGTGACCTACTTACTTTACAAAACTCATTGGAGGCCAATGATATATATGAAAGTAGAGAAGGTTACCATGTCTACACCTGCAGTTGAGGTTAAAGAAATGCAGAAAGAAATAATTATTCTATCTGCTCAAACAACTCAGAAATGCCTAAGAACCCTGATTAGTCTTCTCTTTGGCATTATCATTTCCTTGATCAAATGGTTTCAATTTTCCTTGCCTTCGTTTGTTGCCTAACAATCCCAAATACTATACGCTGGTGTTATAAATCTGTCCAGAATGTAAAGTCGGCCTATCCTTGCGAATGATATAAAATATTCTGTCCTCAAATCATCATTAGCTCCAGGGTATTTTGTACAATGGTAAACTGAAAGCACAGAGTATGTTGCCGGCTGGGACATTAAAGCAGATGATGGTGGTTGCACTGTGGATAGAGTGTTTGGTTTAGAGTCAAGAAGACATGAGCTCAAAGCCCAGCTCAGACAATTTTTATCTGTGTGATTGCGATAAAGTCAATCACACTTAGTTTGCTTAGCAGGAGAATGGAGGTAATAATGGCAGCTAACTTCCTGTTTTTGAAGATCAAATAAGGTGATAAGCAAAGTGGTCTACAGTCTTTAAATCACATTATAAATGCTAAGCATTATTATTATTATTATTATTAGAATAAAAGAATAGTGATTAGAATGTGATTACTGGATATTGACAGAGAACCTGGGTAAATGAACTCACTTAGATGGAATTAAGGAATAAAGAAGAGAATTAGAATGAGAATGAAAAGAGATATAGACCACAGCATAATATTCATTGCTTCACTCACCCTCCCTATGTCTTTCACCCAACAATCAATATATGAGTTCTGATAGAATTACCTGATCAGTATACAGTTTAACACTAGGCCATCTTCTCCAAATGCCTCATTTTAAGTATGAGGAAACAGCCCTAGAAAAGCTGAGTGAATCCCTGAAGGCTATACAGGTGTCAGAGGTTGAGAGGTTAAATTAATCTGCTTTCTGATGATTACAAATTCATTACTTTTTGAATAACACTATGCCTTGGCTACTATATGATCTTTAGGTCATAATTATATCCCGTTTATCGATCCTGTGTCCTTAAGCACTAAAACAAAGAGGGCAAAAGATGAATAAAAGATCTCTCCTTTCTTTATTTTTCTTAACAGGAACCTGAAGACGTGTTAGTGATTCTACAACTCTGTATTCTGAAATTTTGGGGAAACTTCTACATTCGCAACATTTACAAACTGAATTTAATTTTACTTTTTCAATCTATTATATTCAGCATGCCATGATGTTCTGTGAGCCTAGAAACGGGTTGTTCACAACCTAAGGTCAAAAAATATATCCCAAATGTCGTAAATCTTAAATTGACCTTCCTTGTTATTACCTTGTGGATGTAATTTAACTTCTACTTTCACCTTTCCAATTCTTGCTTCCTTACATGGGAATTCTATTGAAAACTTCATCTTTCATCTTCTGTCCCTGGAAGAAACAATGAATTCAAAAGGCATTTATTAAGGGCCCAACATGTTCTAGGAAACACTGTCACATTTGAATGAGATTTCAACTAAAACTACACCATGGTGTGTGGTAAGAGATCTTCCTGTGGTTTCAGTTTGGTTACATGGTAATATAATCCTAGAAAGTCAAGTCATGCAGTGCCTAAGTTCCAGATGAAATTCTTTAAGATTATAAATTACACAAAAGTTGATGATTTGTACCGCAGTAGACAATCTCAAAATATTCTCTGTTCTAACAAAATCCAAGCCCCAGATCACATGTGCTTTTATAAATAAAAACAAAACAAAGCAAAATTAATCACTTTTAACCAATTGGAAATTTATGACATTCCTTGGACTACCATCACATTACACTTCTATCCTGAAGACCCAGAAGTGGTCCTAGATGGGTTACTTACCTTTGACAAAATCAAGGGCATGTTGTCAAAGATTCATGAAGAATATTCTTCCCTTTACGCTTAACAATAAATGCCAGAGCTCTACTCTTTCTGAACTATATTATGATTCACAATGAACGCTTAAAGATCAAAGTCTTTCATATGCACACATATTTATAGAAATTTTCTTAAAGTTCAGAAACTTAGAGAATGGACTCTGTCACCAGGGAAATAAGAGGCTCCCCTCCATGGGATGGTTGATGCCTTTAGCTCATTTGACTTTGATCAATGAAGGAGCAAAGTTCCCTAGCTAATTAATGCCAGTATGCCTGAGTGCCATACTTTGGCTGAATTACCAGATAAGTGAATTGCATAGTATATGTACTTTTCCTGCCATCTATGAACGTTAAAAAATAACTTAATTGATAACATATTTTCTGAGATAAATTTCTCCTTTTGGACTCTCTAGGAAGGTATCTTTTGAATAACCCAAAGATATTCAGATGTACATTTCACAGGATTTTATGTAATTCAAAATTTAAAAATATTCATTGGAAACATAGAGTTGCAGGGAATGTATTACACCCTAGTAAGTAAAAACAAACAAACAAACAAAAAAACAACTGCAAAAAAAAGCATCTTCTCCCTTTCTATCTGAGGTATAAGCGTACACTGAGATAAGTGAATACATATATGTGTACATATACACATACAGATAGCTAAGTAGATAGATAGATAGATAGATAGATAGATAGATAGATAGATAGATAGACATACAGATAGATAGATACAGATATGAAGAAGATATATGGTAGGAAGAGAGATAAATCGTAGCTGATTGTATATATACAGACAGATATAAATGTTTCATAGATAGGCAAAAAGATAGATGAAGATGCAAAATGGTAGGCAGAAAGCCAGATTCATGGCTATAGATAGTAGATGAAAGATAAGCAGATGAACATATGTCAAATAGACAGTAGACAGATTGACAGATCTAAACATTAGTTTCCTTTTAGCAAATAAATAGTCAATAAACATTATGAAATGCCTACTATGTTTCAGGCTTTCTAAAAAACAATGAGTATATAAAACTATAGTTCCTGCCTTCAGGGAACTACCAAAGGAAAGGGGGAGAGTGGATATTCTTAACCGAGATACCAGGGACAACAAAGGGTCAAGGTTTCTTTGTCTTCTGTCATACTTGGCTGCCTGCATGTTCCAACTCAATTCTTTCCTGTTCAAGAAACATTTCTTGTTCCTCTGCAATGCTAGTATTTTCATCTATTGATGATCTCCAGTTTATTCAGCACCTACCCCGTTTGTGCATGGTTGTATGCATGAGGTCTCCTTCATTTCAGAGGATGGATGGCCATGCATGCTATCCAACTATTAATAAAGAGTGATGGATGAAAGATTTAGAAAGAGATGGACAATTGAAGATATGAACAATATAGAAATTTGTTTTCCTTCTTTATACACATCTCTTTTAATTTTTTTATTTATGGGCTTGAAGAAGAAAGTAAATGCTTTTACAATTAAAAATATTTTTCTTTATTGTATCAACATGTAGTTGCTTAACTTCTTCTGACTATTTTCCTCTGTATAGGTTCATGGGAATCATATTAAATTCTCAAAATGAAAATATTTGTCATTTCTTTATTTTTTTAATTTATTTATTTAACTTTTTACATTCATTTTCACAAAATTTTGGGTTCCAAATTTTCTCCCCTTTTATCCCCTCCCCCCCACCCCAGTACAGCGAGACATCTAATTTTCCCTATCACCAATCTGCCCTCTCTTCTATCATCCCTCCCTTCTCTTGTCCCCATCTTCTCTTTTGTCCTGTAGGGCCAGATGACTTTCTATTCCCCATTAACTGAATGTTATTTCCTAGTAGCAACAACAATGCTCAACAGTTGTTCCCAAAATTTTGAGTTCCAAATTCTCCCCATCCCTCCCACCCTACCCGTTGCCTTTGGGAAAGCAGGCAATTAAATATAGGCCCTATCTTTGTATTTTTGCAAATGACTTCCATAATAGTCGTGTTGTGTAAGACCAACTGTATTTCCCTCCCTCCTATCCTGCCCCCCATTGTTTCTATTCTGTCTTTTGATTCTGTCCCTCCCCGAGTGTTGACTTCAAATTGCTCCCTCCTCCCATTGCCCACCCTTCCCTCATCCCCGCTCCCCTTGCTTATCTCCTTCCCCCCACTTTCCTGTATTGTAAGATAGGTTTTCATACCAAAATGAGTGTGCATTTTATTCCTTCCTTTAGTCGAACGTGATGAGGGTAAACTTCTTGTTTTTTTACTCAGCTCTCCTCTTTTTCCCTCCACTAAAAAGTCTCCTGTTTGCCTCTTGAATGAGATATAATTTACCCCATTCCATTTCACCCTCTCTCCTCCCGCTACATTTCTCTCTCACCATTTACCTTAATTTCTTTTAAGATATGGTCCCATCCTATTCAATTCACTCTGTGGTCTCTGTCTCTGTATGTGCGTGCATGTGTGTATGTGTGTGTGCATGCACGTGTGCATATGTGTGTGTGTGTGTATGTGTGTGTGTGGTCCCACCAACTACCCAGATACTGAAAAGTTTTAAGAGTTGCAAATATTGTCTTTCCTGTAGGAATGTAAACAGTTCATTTTTGGTAAGTCCTTTATGACCTCTCTTTGCTGTTTACTTTTTCATGCTTCTTCTCATTCTTGTGTTTGAAAGTCAAATTTTCTTTTCAGCTCTGGTCTTTTCATCAAGAATGTTGAAAGTCCTCTGTTTCATTGAAAGACCATATTTTCCCCTGAAGTATTATACTCGGTTTTGCTGGGTAGGTGATTCTTGGTTTATGTCCCAATTCCTTTCACTTCTGGAATATCCTATTCCACGCCCTTCAATCCCTTAATGTAGAAGCTGCTGGATCTTGAGTTATCCTGATTTTATTTCCACAGTACTGGAATTGTTTCTTTCTAGCTGCTTGCAAGATTTTTTCCTTGACCTGGGAATTCTGGAATTGGCCCCAATGTTTCTAGGAGTTTCTCTTTTTTGATCTCTTTCAGGAGGTGATCGATGGATTCTTTCAACACTTATTTTGCCCTCTGCTTGTAGAATATTAGGGCAGTTTTCCTCGATAATTTCATGGAAGATGGTGTCTAGGCTATCTTTTTGATCATGACTTTCAGGTAGTCCCATAATTTTTAAATTGTCTCTCCTGGATCTATTTTCCAGGTCAGTTGTTTTTCCAATGATATATTTCACATTCTCTTCCATTTTTCATTCTTTTGGTTTTGTTTGGTGATTTCTTGTTTCTCATAAAGTCATTAGCCTCCATCTGTTCCATTCTAGTTTTGAGAGAACTATTCTCTTCAGTGAGCTTTTGAACCTCTTTTTCCATTTGGCTAATTCTGCTTTTGAAAGCATTCTTCTCCTCATTGGCTTTTTGAACCTCTTTTGCCAATTGAGTGAGCCTATTTTTCAAGGTGTTATTTTCTTCAGCATTTTTTTGGGTCTCCTTTAGCAAGGTATTGACCCGTTTTTCATACTTTTCTTGCATCTCTCTCATTCATTTCTCTTCCCAGTTTTTCCTCCACCTGTCTAACTTGCTTTTCAAAATCCATTTTGAGCTCTTCCATGGCCTGAGCCCCCCGGACATCCAACTGGGATTTCTGGGATACAGAGGCCCCGACCTCCATGTCTTTCCCTGATGGTAAGAATAGTTCCTCGTCATCAGAATTGAAACGTGGGAACATCTGAACCCCATCAAAGTAGTTTTCTATAGTCTTATTTTTCTTCCCTTTTCTGGGCATTTTCCCAGCCAGTTTCTTGACTTCTGAGATTCCTCTGCACCCCCGCCTAGGTCTGCCCAGCTAGTGCTTGGGGTCTGAGATTCAAATGGGCTTTCAGCGGCAGGTGTGGCTGCTATTCAATGTGAGCTTAAGTTCTGGTGCTGGGGTAGGGGCAGGGCCGCCTCCCAGGCTCAGTTCCCTCAGGGGGTTTATGCCGAGACTTTTGGTAATGCCCCTGAACTTCCGCCTGCAGCTCGGCGAGTCCTGGCCTCTGCTGCTGCCTCTGCTGCTGCCTCTGTCAATCCCTCTGCCGCTGCCTCCCAAGGGGGCCCGAGTCACAGAGACACCCCGCTCCCCTCTCAGCCACCCCAGACATCTCTCTCACTGACCTGTAGCGTCTGTGAGTGGAGGGACCTTCCCGGCCACTGGAGATTCTGTCCCTGAAGCCTGCTCAGATCTGCTCCTTTGGGGCCTCGTGAGCAGGGCAGGTCAGGGGTGGACTCTGCTGTCCAGAGCATGACGGACCCTGGGGATGGCTCTCCAGGGCTCTCTGGAACGGAAATCTTTTCCACTGTGTTTCTGCACGCCTTGCCGTGCTCCAGAATTTGTGGGCAATTTTTCTTGCAGCAAATATATGGGCTGTGGGTTCAGAGCTAGCATACATGACTCCTTCTACTTCGTCATCTTGCCTCCACCCCCCTGTCATTTCTTATAGTATAATAATATCATATCTTATAGTATAATATAATCATATAATATGATCATATAATATAATCATATCATATCTTATAGTATAATAATATCATATTATAATCATATACAGTAATTTGTTCCCTAACTCCCCAAGTAAAAAGTACCTCCTATGTTTCAGTTTAGTTGAAACAATTAAATAAACATTGCTAACAATGTTTTGGTACATTTAATTCCCCAGAAATCTCTCAGGTATTTGACTAGAATTTATTTTACTGAGTTATGAAGTTTGCAAAATTCGTTTTTTTAATCACACTTCTCTAATAAACTGCTCTCAGGAAAATATTTTTTTTTAAATTAAGATTTGTAAATTTAGTTCAGTAACATTCCCTTCTATAATAAATTTGAGTTTTAAATGTATTCTCTGTATCTTCATAGCAGCTGACCTTGATTAAAGTGTAGAAGAAAATACAACACCTGATTCGAATAGTTCTTCAAGTTTGATTTCTTGCAGGAATTTTTCTCTCTTAGTTACTCAGGGTCCAGGTGGTGTGGAAAAAGAGGACAATTTTGTTCAATACAATTCTAAGGCAACGAATCTCTGAAAGTTGGGGGGAGGGAATATCTGACTACCATTGATCAGTCTAATGAGAAATTATACAAGGTAGTATTTGAAAAATACAGGAATAGTTCATGTCTGGAATATAGTATGCATTTAATAAAAATTAGTTGATCTGTGACTTCAGTCTGTTATAAAGTAAAGAAATGTAATACGAAGGAATCTATAATCTTCAGCAGATGCATAAATTTGAGCTTAACGTAAATTAAATTAATTATGTTAATTAACATAATTAATATAATTAATTACGTTAAATTTAAAATTAATTGTATTTGTTTCCTTTAGCAAAAATTCATCTTATCTCCCTCCCCCTCCATCATGAAGCAAATATAGACAGTCAAACAAAACAAATTGCTGCAAAAATTGTATTTTTCATTCTGCACACTCAGTTCACTATATTTTTGTCCAAAGGATGGTATTATGTTTCATCACCACTCTACTGAAATCATGGGTGTTCATTACACTAGTCAGAGATTTTGATTTTAAGTCACTTTGTCATTTTAATGTAATTTTAATTATAATTTTTTTATTGTATAAATTATCTCCTTGTTTCCAATCAATTCACTCTGTATCAATTTATAGTAGCCTCAGATTCTCTGAAACTGTCCTCTTTATTTCCTGTACATAATACAGTTCCATACTAGTTTTATAACAGGATATTTTTATACTATGATAATTTTAATAAATGCTCTAATTTTTGGATATATAATCTTTTAAATTAAATCCCTTGCCACCATAAAAGAGTTGTCATGTACTATACATGCATACCTACATATATACACCCATTTTTGCATACAAAGACACGCATACCTTACGTGTGTCCTTTTCCATTTCATTGGATCAATAGGGTACAAATTGGGAAAGGTTCTTTCTTGGTCAAAGAATGGAAATATTTCAGTAACTTTCTGAATACAGTTAGAAATTTATATCCTGAATTTCCGAACCAGCATATAATTCTACCAAGAAAGATTTAGTGCAACTTTTCTTCCCCAGTTCTTCCTGCATTTGTTATTTATATCTTTGACAAGTTTTGTCATTCTGAAGGGAGTGAGGTGAAATCTCAGAGTTACTTCATTTTTGTCCTTAAATATTGCTGATTTTGAGCATGTTTTTTCTTTTCACTATTGATAATTTGGATTGTTTCCACTGGAAACTGCCATTAGTTCTTTTCATCATCTATTAATTGGGGCATAATTCTCATTATATAAATTTGGGTAAGTTCCACATATACTATACAACTACTACTAGAACATTACAATATTATTATACTGATGATGATGATGATGACATTTAGAGAGTACCTAGTATATTGTATCAAATGTTTAGAAGTATTATCTATTTTATCCTCACAATAATCCTTGGAGATAAGAACTCTTGTTATCTCCATTTTTTCTGCTAAGGAGAAAGAGGAAAACAAAGGTTAAGCTAGGACATATCAGAAACAGAATTTAAACTCAGGTCTTTCTGAGTCTAGGTTCACAGCTCTATCCACTGCACCATGTAGTGACTGAATTTGTACAGTTTTTGAGGGAATTATTTCCTTGGTTCCATGCTTCTTCTAATTTTGTCTCCTGTACTTGCTTTCTTTGCATAAAACTTTAAAAAAAAACTTATGTAATATAAATTGTTCATTTTGCCCTCTGTCATGTCCTTTATTCCGTCTTTGGCCATAAACTTTCCTCCTGTGAAGATCTAAAATGTTTTATTTTCATCGTTTCTCTAATTTCTTTTTGTTATTAAACTTTATATCAAAATCATAAATGCATCAGAAGCTAATCGTGGTACATGGTTGGAGATGTTGCTGTATACTTAGTTTCTACCAGGAAGCTGTCCAGTTTCTTCTGAAGTTTTGTCAGATATTGAATTTTTATCACAATAGCCTGGATCTTTGAGTTTACCAATACGGAACTACTGTGGACATTGTCTTCTTTAATTTATCTGTTCCATTGATCAACTTCTCTCTTTCTTGAGGAATTAATTGCTTTTATGAGATGATTACCGTTTTGGGCTATAAACTGAAATTCAATAACCTTTTAGGAGATTTTTTCCACTTCCCTATTTACCCAACAAGTCTATGTCACCCCAACTCCTAGGTTTTCTTACAGATGAAAGTTAGGAATTGGCATAAGGAACTTTCTTTTGCTCAAGTTCAACATTAACTATACATAACACCAGTACATATTAATTACTCTAAGAAAAACAAAAACAAATCAGGACAGAATTAATCGAGGTAGTTTCCTGTACTTTCTTTGTTCCTTCTTTTATTTTATTTATTCATTTATTTATTTATTTAACTTTTTACAATCATTTTCACAAAATTTTGGGTTTCAAATTTTCTCCCCCTTTAGCCCCTCCCCCCACCCCAATACTCCAAGCAATCTAATTTTCCCTATCTCTAATCGGCCCTCTCTTCTGTCATCCCTGCCTTCTCTTGTCTCCATCTTCTCTTTTCTCCTGTAGGGCCAGATGACTTTCTATTCCTCATTAACTGTATGTCTTCTTTCCTAGTAGCAACAACAATACTAAACAGTTGTTTCTAAAACTATGAGTTCCAAATTCTCCCCATCCCTCCCTCCCCACCCATTCCCTTTGGGAAGGCAGGCAATTCAATATAAGCCATATCTGTGTAATTTTGCAAATGACTTCCCTGATAGTCGTGTTGTGTAAGACTAACTGAATTACCCTCCATCCTACCCTGCCCCTCATTGTTTCTCTTCTGTCTTTTGATCCTGTCCCTCCCCAAGTGTTGACTTCAAATTGCTCCCTCCTCCCTTTGCCCTCCCTTCCATCATGCCCCCCGCTTGCTTATCTCATTCTCCCCCACTTTCTTATACTGTAAGATAGGTTTTCATACCAAAATGACTGTGCATTTTATTCCTTCCTTTAGTCGAATGTGATGAGGGTAAACTAATTGTTTTATTTTTCTCAGCTCTCCTCTTTTTTCCTCCACTAAGAAGTCTCCTATTTGCCTCTTAAATGACATATAATTACCCCATTCCATTTGACCATCTTTCCTCCCAGTACATTTCTCTCTCACCATTTACCTTAATTTCTTTTAAGATATGGTCCCATCGGGGGCACAGCCAAGATGGCAGAGTAGAAGGACGCATATTTACGAGCTCCGAAATGAAAGCCCATAGAATTAATGTAAAAAGGAGTCCCCCATAACTTCTGGGTCAATACAAGGTGTGCAGGAACGGAGTGGAAGAGATTTCCGTTCCAGGGAGCCCTGGAGACCCATCCCCAGACTCCGGCGCGCCCTGGAAAGTGGACCCCACCCCCAGCGCTGCCCTGGCCGCGGCCCAGATAAGCTGATCCGAGCAGGCTTCAGAGACCGAAGCTCAGGCAGCCGGGAAAGTCCCTCCGCCCACAGAAGCTACAGGTCAGTGAGAGAGAAGGCCTGGCTGAAGGAGAGGGGGAGCAGGGCGTCTCCGTGACTTGGGCCCCCTCGGGAGGAAGCGGCAGCGGCAGAGACGGGGGCAGGAAGTGGCGGAGGCAGAGGAGTGGGCAGAGGCTGAGGCGGCAGGCAGCGGACCCCAGCAGCAGGCAGGATCTTCATTATGGGAGATTCCCTGCATAAAACCTGAGGGAGCTGAGCCTGGGAGACGGCCCTGCCCCACCACACTCTATTACTGAAGGCTTCTGCTTAAAGACCCCGAGGGAACTGAGCGTGGGAGGCAAGGCCCCCCACCCCGCCCCCACCCGCTCCATTCCTGAAAGTCTCTACATAAAACCCCTGAGGGAAACGAGCCTGGGAGGCAGTCCTGCACCCACCCCAGCACCTGAACTAAAGCTCACTGATTGACAGCCAGCAGGAGGAAAGCCCATTTAAATCTCAGAGGCCAAGCACTAGCTGGGTGGATCCAGGCGGGGGTGGAAAGGAATCTCAGAAGTCAAGTAACTGGCTGGGAAAATGCCTAGAAAAGGGAAGAAAAATAAGACTTTAGAGAATTTTTTCCAACAAATGCAAATGATCCCGACCTTCGGATCTGATGACAAGGACGTATCCTTGCCATCAGGGAAAGACGTGGAGGGTGGGGCCTCAGTACCCCAGACATCCCAGGGGGGTGGCAGGTGGGCTGAGGCCCTGGAAGAGCTCAAAAAGGATTTTGAAAATCAAGTTAGACAGTACCCCAGACACCCCAGGCAGGGGTGGAAAGGAATCTCAGAAGTCAAGTAACGGGCTGGGAAAATGCCTAGAAAAGGGAAGAAAAATAAGACTTTGGAGAATTTTTTCCAACAAATGCAAATGATCCCGACCTTCGGATCTGATGACAAGGACGTATCCTTGCCATCAGGGAAAGACGTGGAGGGCGGGGCCTCAGTACCCCAGACACCCCAGGGGGGTGGCAGGTGGGCTCAGGCCCTGGAAGAGCTCAAAAAGGATTTTGAAAATCAAAATAAAGGAAAAACTGGGAAGAGAAATGTCAGAGATGCAAGAAAAGTATGAAAAACGGGTCAGAACCTTGATAAAGGAGACCCAAAAAAATGCTGAGGAAATTAACACCTTGAAAAATAGGCTCACTCAATTGGCAAAGGAGGTTCAAAAACCCAATAAGGAGAAGAATGCTTTCAAAAGCAGAATGAGACAAATGGAAAAAGAGGCTCAAAAGCTCACTGAAGAGAATAGTTCTCTCAAAATTAGAATGGAACAGATGGAGGCTAATGACTTTACGAGAAACCAAGAAATCACCAAACCAAACCAAAAAAATTTAAAAAATGGAAGAGAATGTGAAATATCTCATGGGAAAAACAACTGACCTGGAAAATAGATCCAGGAGAGACAATTTAAAAATTATGGGACTACCCAAAACTCATGATCAAAAAAAGAGCCTAGACATCATCTTCCATGAAATTATCAAGGAAAACTGCCCTGACATTTTAGAACCAGAGGGCAAAATAAGTATTGAAAGAATCCATCGATCACCTCCTGAAAGAGATCCAAAAAGAGAAACTCCTAGGAACATTGTGGCCAAATTCCAGAACTCCCAGCTCAAGGAAAAAATCTTGCAAGCAGCTAGAAAGAAACAATTCCAGTACTGTGGAAAAACAATCAGGATAACCCAAGATGTAGCAGCTTGTACATTAGGGGATCGAAGGGCGTGGAATAGGATATTCCAGCAGGCAAAGGAACTAGGACTCAAACCAAGAATCACCTACCCAGCTAAACTGAGTATAATACTTCAAGGGAAAATATGGTCTTTCAATGAAACAGAGGACTTTCAATCATTCTTAATGAAAAGACCAGAGCTGAAAAGAAAATTTGACTTTCAAACACAAGAATGAGAAGAAGCATGAAAAAGGAAACAACAAAGAGAAGTCTTAAGGGACTTACCAGAAGTGAACTATTTACATTCCAACATGGAAAGACAATATTCGTAACTCTTAAAACTTTTCAGTATCTGGGTAGTTGGTGGGCCACACATACACATGTACACGCATGCACACACATACACACATGCACACACATACAGAGATAGAGAGCACAGATTGAACTGAATAGGATGGGACCATACCTTAAAAGAAACTAAGGTAAATGGTCAGAGAGAAATGTAGGGGGAGGAAAGAGAGGGAAAGGGAAGGGGGTAACTCTATGTCATTTAAGAGGCAGCTAGGAGTTTTTCTTAGTGGAGGGATAAAGAGGAGAGCTGAGAAAAAAAAAAAAAAACAAGAATTTTACCCTCATCACATTTGACTAAACGGAGGAGTGAAATGCACACTCATTTTGGTATGAAAACCTATCTTACAGTATAAGAAAGTGGGGGAGAAGGAGATATTGCAAGGTGGGGGATGATGGAGGTGAGGGCAAAGGGAGGAAGGAGCAATTTGACGTCAACACTTCGGGAGGGACAGGATCAAGAGACAGAAGAGAAACAATGAGGGGCAGGTTAGGAGGGATGGTAATCCAGTTAGTCTTACACAACTCGACTATCAGGGAGGTCATTTGCAAAACCACAGAGATATGGCCTATATTGAATTGCCTGCCGTCCCAAAGGGAATGGGTGGGGAGGGATGGATGGGGAGAATTTGTAACTCAAAGTTTTAGGAACAACTGTTTAGTATTGTTGTTGCAACTAGGAAAGAAGACGTACAGTTAATGAGGAATAGAAAGTCATCTGGCCCTACAGGAGAAAAGAGAAGATGAAGACAAGAGAAGGGAGAGATGACAGAAGAGAGGGCAGATTGGAGATAGGGAAAATTAGATTGCTTGTGGTTTTAGGGTAGGGGGAGGGGATAAAAGGGGAGAAAATTTTGGAACCCAAAAATTTGTGAAAATGAATGTAAAAAATTAAATAAATAAAAAAAGATATGGTCCCATCCTATTCAATTCACTCTGTGCTCTCTGTCTCTGTGTGTGCATGTGTGTATGTGTGTGTGTGTGTGTGCATGCATGTACATGTGTGTATGTGGTCCCACCAACTACCCAGATAGGGAAAAGTTTTAAGAGTTATAAATATTGTCTTTCCATGTAGGAATGTAAACAGTTCACTTCTGGTAAGTCCCTTAAGACTTCTCTTTGCTGTTTACGTTTCCATGTTTCTTCTCATTCTTGTGTTTGAAAGTCAAATTTTCTTTTCAGCTCTGGTCTTTTCATCAAGAATGATTGAAAGTCCTCTGTTTCATTGAAAGACCATATTTTCCCTTGAAGTATTATACTCAGTTTAGCTGGGTAGGTGATTCTTGGTTTGAGTCCTAGTTCCTTTGACTTCTAGAATATCCTATTCCACGCCCTTGGATCCCTTAATGTAGAAGCTGCTAGATCTTGAGTTATCCTGATTGTATTTCCACAGTACTGGATTTGTTTCTTTCTAGCTGCTTGCAAGATTTTCTCCTTGAGCTGGGAGTTCTGGAATTTGACCACAATGTTCCTAGGAGTTTCTCTTTTTGGATCTCTTTCAGGAGGTGATCGATTGATTCTTTCAATACTTATTTTGCCCTCTGGTTCTAGAATGTCAGGGCAGTTTTCCTTGATAATTTCATGGAAGATGATATCTAGGCTCTTTTTTTGATCATGGCTTTCAGGTAGTCCCATAATTTTTAAATTGTCTCTCCTGGATCTATTTTCCTGGTCAGTTGTTTTTCCCATGAGATATTTCACATTCTCTTCCATTTTTTAAATTTTTTTGGTTTGGTTTGGTGATTTCGTGGTTTCTCGTAAAGTCATTAGCCTCCATCTGTTCCATTCTAATTTTGAGAGAACTATTCTCTTCAGTGAGCTTTTGAACCTCTTTTTCCATTTGGCTAATTCTGCTTTTGAAAGTATTCTTCTCCTCATTGGCTTTTTGAACCTCTTTTTCCAATTGAGCGAGCCTATTCTTCAAGGTGTTATTTTCTTCAGCATTTTTTTTGGGTCTCCTTAACCAAGGTATTGACCCGTTTTTCATACTTTCCTTGCATCTCTCTCATTTCTCTTCCCAGTTTTTCTTCCACCTGTCTAATTTGCTTTTCAAAATCCTGTTTGAGCTCTGCCAAGGCCTGAGCCCACCCGACAACTCCCTGGGGTGTCTGGGGTGCTGAGTCCCCACCATCCACGTCTTTCCCTGATGGCAAGAATATTTCCTCGTCCTCGTCAGATCCGAATGTCGGGATCATTTGTATTTTTTGGAAAAAAAACTCTAGTCTTATTTTTCTTCCCTTTTCTAGGCATTTTCCCAGCCCGTTACTTGACTTCTGAGATTCCTGTCCACCCCCGCCTAGATCCGCCCAGCTAGTGCTTGAGGTCTGTGGTTCAAATGGGCCCTCCCCAGCAAGCTTTAGTTCTGGTGCTGGGGTGGGGGCAGGGCTGCCTCCCAGGCTTGGTCTCCTCAGGGGCTTTATGCAGAGGCCTTCAGTAAAAGAGCGGGGTGGGGCAGGGCCATCTCCCAGGCTCAGCTCCCTCAGGTTGTTTATGCAGAGATCTTCCTTAATGAGGATCCTGCCTGCTGCTGGGGGATTCGGGCCGGCCGCCGTGGCAGCCTCTTCTGCTGCCACCCACGCCTCTGCCTCCGCTGCTTCCTGCCCCCGTCTCTGCCGCCGCTGCTTCCTCCCGAGGGTGCCCGAGTTACGGAGACACTCCGCTCCCCCTCTCGTCTATCCCAGCCTTCTCTCTCACTGACCTGTAGCTTCTGTGGGCAGAGGGACTTTCCCGGCTGCCGGAGCTTCCATCCCTGAAGCCTGCTCGGGTCAGCTTCTCTGGGGCCGCGGCCAGGGCAGCGTTGGGGTGGTGTCCGCCTTCTGGGGCGTGACGGACCCTGGGGATGGGTCTCCAGGGCTCCCTGGAATGGAAATCTCTTCCACTCCGTTTCTGTACTCTTTTCAGTGGTCCAGAAGTTATGGGGGACTCTTTTTATATTAATTCTATGGGTTGTGGTTTCAGAGCTCATAAATGTGCGTCCTTCTACTCCGCCATCTTGGCTCTGCCCCTGTTCCTTCTTTTATAACCATTTTAATGACTTTCTGAGCTTCCTCTTTTTCTCACATATTCAGTGATACCTATCTTCTTTATATAATACATCATAATAAATATGTCTCCTTTTTATCTCATTCAGTCAAGTATTTTGTCACAAGTAATGTGATCAGCTGTCATGTAACAGACACACTTTTTCCATACACTTCCTGGTAGAGTATCTCTCGTTTTTATTCCTGTCTCTGTGTGGGTGTTGATCAATTATGAGCATCTAGCTAATGATCTAAGAAAAAAGAAACTCATGTGACAGAGTTAAAGGAAGGATGATATTTCTTTCAGGAATCCTCTAGGTCAAGTTTAATAAAATTTTTGTTCAAAGTTGTTGAAATTAAATACTGAAACCTAAGCTAGAAATAAGGTAAAATGACTAACTTCGACCACAAGCACAATGGGATGGGATTTTTTTTCCATTTGCAGAATGGACAGTGAAGGTGTCTAGAATCAGAGATGTGAGATCCAAATTCAGAAAGGGAAGGACTTTAAAGGCAGATCATCATTAAAGATCTGACTTAGGGACTTTAAATCCCTTGACTAGATAACTCATTTTGTATACAACCTCAGGTGAAACTCACCCATATCTATTCTTTCTGGACATGTCCTGACAAATACCTAGTAAGACTAACTTATGCTTCATATACACCAATATCAAAAAGTATCTCTAGTGCATCCATCCTGGCTCAACCAAATCAGTTTGTAAAAGTGTTGGTGTCTATACACATTGTTTTTTATGCAAAGTTTTCCTGTTGCTCCACAGGTTCCTCATAGTAGTTTTAACTTCTTTATTCCTCAGTGTGTAGATCAAAGGGTTAGTGAAAGGACTTCCAATGGAATAAGGCACAACTACTAGCTTATCCACAGGAAAAGTAGTTAGTGATCTGCTGTATATGAATATACAGGGGCAAAGAATATGAGGACAACAACGATGTGAGAGTTTCAGGTGAAAAGAGTTTCTTATCTTCCTTCTCTACTCTGATTTCTCAGAGAATATAAAATAGCAATATAGGATATCATCAGCAATATAAAGCGCATCATGCAGATGGCTCCACTATTAAAAACAACCAAGTGGTTTAAGACATATGAGTCAGTACTGGCCAGTTTCATCAAGGGTTGTAAATCACAGTAGTAGTGGTTGACTAGATTGGGGGCACAGAAAGGTAAATTCAAGGCAATGAAGAGCTTGGCCATGAAATGCACAAATGAGTTCATCCAGGCCAATTCTACCAAGATTGTGTATACCTTCCTACTCATGGATGTCTAGTACTGCAGAGGTTTACAGATGTTCACATAGTGGTCATAGGCCATCAAGATGAGTACCAAGAACTCCATGCAGTCAGAAAAGTGGCAGACAAATAACTGGATCATAAACTCCTCAAAGGGAATACTCTTCCTCTTATGTAGACTGTATACTATGAATTTTTGGACTGTGGTGGTAGACAAACAAGCATCATAAGAAGACAAATAGGTCAGGAAGAAAGACATAGGAGACCCAAGGGTGGGACGATTCTCAATGGTGACTATGATAAGTAGGTTCCCCAAAATGTGGCAATGTAAAAAAATAATATGATGACAAATATACTTCTCTCTTTTTCTGTATCTTGGGTCAGTACAAGAAGAAGAAGTTCAGTCACATTATTTTTCATGTCTATAATATCAATATAAGTGGATTGGAGATCAGTGAGATCTACTCAAAATAAAATCATGAGAAAGAAACATCTTGAAGACATATTTTCTGTTATCTGGTTGCAAATTTTTCACTCTAGTCTCAGCTTTTAATTATACCTATAACACTTGATGTCTTCAATATTTCATTAGTAAACCCCCATAAAATATTACCTTTATAATCTATGCAATAGACTTGCTGTGTACATTGTACTTTGTCATTGAGGCTCTTGTTGAACTATTAGTCCAAATTCAGGATTTATCTCCCCAAATCTGTAAAGTTTATATCATGGGGAAATTACCAAAGACCCTCCTGTAGGGGGAAATAATGCATGGTAAATCAATCGCATTTTTCTTAACAATACATTTTACAGAATCTCAGAACATAAATTGACTTCATAAACCAGGGGTGGGTAACCTGTGACCTCAAGGCCTCCTGTAGCCTTCAGGTCCTCGAGTGTGACCCCTTCAATTCAATCAAAACTTCACAGAACAAATTCCCTTAATTAAAGTATGTGTCCTGTAAAATTTGGACCCAGTCAAAAAGTGACATCCTTAAGTGTACTCAGGGCTGCAGGTTCCCCCCCGTCACAGCCATTTACCCATAACCCAAGAGGACAATGTCCCGATCAATATGCCATCCTCCTTAAAAGTAAAGACTATTAAACAAAAAGATGGCTCTTGAGAAAGAAAGTTTTCATTTCCACTGAGTCTAATTCTTTGTAATTTACACCCATTCCTCACAGTTACATACTGGGACAAACTATATGTAAAAAGAAAGAAACAAAACATATTTCTTCCATTTGACTTCTCTTCAACCATTATCAGTTAATGGTCAGATATTATACCCTCTTTAATTCTCTTTCCGTATTAAACATTTACATGTCTGTTTTTTTTTTTAATAAGTCCTCATATGGCATAGCTTATATTACCTCATTTTTCCAAGCCTTTGTTCATTAATACGTTTCATCTTTATAACATTGTTATCCCTTGTCTTCCTTCTTTCTTGTAGTTAGTTTTAATTTCCCAGAAATAGAGAATATTGGATTTAGAGCAATGGCAAGCCTTAGCAGTCACCTACTAGAAACTTTTGATGTAACATTAATTAAAAGAGACCAAAATAGAAGTAAATTGCTTACCTTTGAAAGTAATCATCAGAAATGGATTGCAAAAACAGATCTATCTTTTTTTCCCTCACATTAAGTTATGTCAAGTAAAAAAATTCTACCTATTATTCTAAGAACTGAGTTGTTGAAATTAAAATTAGAAATTACACTTATACCCCCTCCAAAATGCATTTCATTAGTACTCATTGTTTAACCTGCCAAAATCCTTACTCTGTAAGCCATTGCCTTAGCTCTACTTTCCAGGTTCACCCTTTCTTCAGATTTAATAATCACACCATGCACATTGTCATTGAAGTCATTGAAGACATGATGGAATAGGATAGATCCAAGGACAAATACCGATGATGTTTTCCTTCATGAATTCTCTTTATGTAGGAATCACCTCATTCATTCACCAACTTAACTATTAATTTACTATCTACACCTAATTTTTATCGATATTTTTCTCAAGAATATCATGAACCATTCTTTTTCAGATACTTAGATCAATTTTAAGACACTTCATCTATACCATTGTTATTTTTCAAAGTTAGTTTGATGAGAACTGTAGTTGATATATTATACTGACACTTAGTTCAACTCTTAGTTTTCTGAGTAATTATCCCTTAAAGAAGATATTCTATGAAAGACAGTGATTGAAATTCTTCTGAATACATGGTAGTTGCACTTTCTAAAATTCATCATCATCATCCCTGCCAAAATTGTATGAATTTTATCTTACAGGAAATGGGGTTACATAAAATTATATTCAAACTTTTGAATTATTTAAGGTAAAATGAGATATATAGATTAAATGAAACCATTGCTCTCTGTATAGAACTTCCATTCTATAAGGGAAATATACACAAAATAAAGATGTATGTACATATATATGTATAGTCATTTCTGGTTTCAGAAGTAAATATGGAGCAGAACCAAAATGTTAGAGTAGAAGCAGATATTTGCTAGAATTCTCCCCCCAAGCCCAGCTAAATAGCTGTAAATAATGACTCTAAACAAATTCTGGGGCTGCAGAACCCACAAAATGATGGTGGGAAACAAACCTCCAGCTCAAAACAACCTAGAAGGTCAGTGGGAAGTATCTATTGTGCTATTTTGGAGTAGAGAATAGTCCAACCTGGGCCCCACATTCCCAGACTCAACCTGAGCAGGCCTCAAGGGGACGTAATTCCTGGCATCTGTAGAGGTTTCCAGACTTCACAAGCTGAAAACATGGAGAACAAATTAGAAGGTCAGTGGGAAAAACCTGTGGGATTCTAGTGAGAGAGGAGAGTTATCTGACTCAATCCAAGGGAAGCAGAGTGGGTAGAAGAGTCAACTGCAGGCAAAGCAAGATGAGGGGCAGCAGCGGTGGCATTTCCTTGAACTTTAGCCTCACAGATTGAGGGTGGGATCAAGCAGTTGACAATACACTCACCTACCCTCACTGGAAGCAGAGAACCACCTTGACAAAGCTCAAAAGTCAAGTAAATGACTGGGGAAATGAGTAAAAACCTGAAAATAAGTTTGTATTATAAAATCTTACTTTGTTGAAAAGGAATGCCAAAATATACAAGTAGAAGAAGACAACAAAGTCAAAGCTTGTACATCCAAAGCCTCCATGAAAAATATGAAATGGTCTCAGGCCATGGAAGAGATCAAAAAAGAATTCAAAAATGAAGTAAAAGAATTGGAGGAACACTTGAGAAGAGAAATGAGAATGATGCAAGCAAATGCTGAAAACCTGAGTCAACTGCTTGCAAAAGATAACCCAAGGCATGCCGAAGAAAATAGAACCTTAATATAGACTAAGTAAAATGGTAAAAGTGATCCAAAAAGCAAATGAGGAGAAGAATTCATTAAAATGCAGAATTGTCCAGATGGAAAAGGAAGTTAGAATCTCACAGAAGAAAATAATTCGTTGAAGATTGAAAATGAGCAGATGGAAGCTAATGACTTTATGAAAAATCAAGAAATTATAAAATCAAAACCAGAGGAATGAAAAAGTAGACAATGTGAAATATCTCCTTGAAAAAGCAATTGACCCAGAAAATAGATCCAGGATAGATAATAAAACAGTATCTAGTAGCTTCTACATTAAGGGATAGAAAGGCTTGGGATACAATATTCCATAGGTTAATGAAGATAGGATTAAAATCAAGAATCACCTACCCAGAAAAACTGAATATAATACACCAGGAGTAAAAAGTCATTAAATGAAATAGAGGACTTTCAAGTAGTCTTGATGATGAGACCCAAGCTGAATAGAAAATTTGAATTTCAAGCACAAGAATCAAGAGAATCAAGAAAAGGTAAAAAGAAATGAGAAATCATAGTGGATTCAGTAAAGTTTTACTGTTTACATTCCCACATGGAAAGGAAATATTTGTAACTCTTGAGACTATTTTCAGTATATGTATATATATGTATATATATATATATATATATATATATATATATATATATATATATATATATATACACAATTATCTCTCACATAAAAGAAGCAAAAAAAAACCTTTCTCAATGGAGGGGAAGAGGGGAGAGCTGAGAGGAAAATAGTGAACCTTCTCATTGGATTTGACTTAAGGGGAGAATAACATACACACTCAGTTTGGTATGAAGATCTGCTTTTACACTACAGGTAAATAGTGAATGCTAGAAGGGATGGTAAATGGGAACAAGGTTAATTACATGTAAACACTTTTGAGAAGGGACAGGGTCAAAAGAGAGAATATAATAAATGGGGACAAGATAAAATGGAGGGAAATATAATTAATCTTCCACTACATGACTGTTATGGAAGTGTTTTGCATGGCTAAATATGTATAACCTATATTGAATGGCTTGCTTTCTCAGTGGTGGTGGGTGGGGAAGGAGAAAGGAGAGAAGTTGGAACTTCAAAGTTTTAAAATTCAATGTTAAAAATTGTTTTTTACATTCAATTGGGAAATAAGACGTACAAGCAATGGGGTGTAAAAATCTGTCTTGTCCTAGAAGAAAATAAAGGGGACGGGGATGAGAGAAGATTGGGGTGTGATAGAAGGGAAGGCAGATTGGGGGAAGTGGTAATCAGAATTCACGATGCTTTGGTGTGAGTGGAAGGGAGAGATGGGGAGAAAATTTGTAACTCAAAGTCTTTTGGAAGTGAATGTTGAAAGCTAAAAATCAATAAATTATTTTTTTTAAAAGTAACTACGCAAATGTTTTCATATATGCTTATTTCAATCAGTTTGCCCAAAGGATCCAATTAGCCCACCCCACACCCCACATCTTACATACAACGAGAGGGAATTTAGTAATTCCTGAGCCATCTCATTCAAGTTTTTGAAAGCTGCAATCATTAGAAAGTGTGTTTCTTGTTCATTCATGGTTTTTTTTTTTTTTTTTTTTTATTTCTTTTACCCTGACATCAAGATTGAATTTATCTCTTTGAGGCTTCTAACCATTTAACCTAGTTCTATCATTTAAGAACAAAATGAAAATATAATTGTTTTCCTAGTGAGTATCCTCCTTATACCTTGAAGACAGTGTTGTTATTATTGCTGTTGCTGTTTCGTTCTTACACTTAAATGTTCTCAGTTCCTTCAACTAATTCTTGTTTTTATGAATTCAAACCCTTTCATATACTATTTGTCCTGCTCTGGAACTTTTTTAGTTTATTCATATTTTTGAAACTGTTGGCACCCAGAATAGAACAAAATACAGCATATTTTCTTTTCTCATGGAGAGTAGAAAGAACAGATTCCTCCTAGCCCTAGAAGGTCTTTATCTCAGCCACAGATTGTATTATTTTTTGCTTCCATATCATAATTGACTCATATCAGTCTTAGAATAAATTATGAGTGCCACATGGCAACCTATGAAATTAATGTAGTCTTGGGCTAAATTAAGAAATTTAAAACAAACAAAAGAGAGCATATTTGAGAAAAGTGTGAAGTATTAAGTTCATGAGTGTACTAGTACCTCATAAAATGAGAAATATTTGTATGAAGAAATGAGCAAAACGGATGGGGAGAAAATAGAATGTGAGAAAGACCTGAAATAGTCCCACTGATTTCTTGGAGCCCATGTTTCCTGAGACTTTTTGTTTTGGATCACATAGTTGCCCATACATTACAGGCTTCTACCCACGACAGAAGCACCAATAATGGAATGTGAAAATGTTATACTATGATAAATAAAATTGCCCTCTTTGATCACTGATGTGCTTTTCCTTTCTGTTCTTTAGTAGTCTGGAATAAGAAAAAATAATTCAAATCTAATTGATTCATTCATCAAGTGTCAAGTGTTAAACATTTAGTAGTGCTGTGTGGTTTGGTGGAAAGAAAACTGGACTTTCAGTCAGGAATGCTGGTATCTAGCCTCCTTCAAGTTTCTAATTCATCAGCTATGGATTCATTGGTTTCAGCTCTGTGAGTCTTTTCCTTTCATGTCATTAATGAACAGCCATAATCTGGAGACCCTTGTTTCCATCTAGCACTGGCGTTATATGAACTACTATAGCAAAGTATATGGAAAAATAAATTTAAAAAGGAAAAAAAAAACAACAACAATGTATTGCACTATGTTTGGACATCACAACCTAAAAATCTGGTTGGGGGAATAAAACATTAAAAAAAAAAGTTAAGAAGATAGAAAATGAACCAGATAGGTAGATAGATTAAAAAGTAATAATTGGACTGATAGAACTGCCTTTATATTTTTTGGATTGCCAGCATTATTTTTTTAATGAGGAGGAAGATTAGCTTCCTTCAATTAAAAGACGGCAAACTAACTCACTTCTATGTTTCAAAAATTCTTCTAACAGAGGTTTGGACACTGTGTTTGATAGAGGATAAAGTGCTTACAATAAAATTATTTCCATGACTTTCTCTCAGTCCATTATCTCTGTTCCTATTTTGTTTTCACCCTTTCTCTCCCTTGACTCTGTGCCCTCTCCACTCTAGGATTAAAACAGAGATCTGGAAATACTGTTGTTGTGTTTTTTGTTGTTTCTTCACTACATAAAATAAAATGTTGAATTTTGTAAAATGGAAATGGACATTTTCCATTTCTTTTAGAAATGTAAATTTTAGTTAATACATTATTGTTTTTCCTCTTTATTGATACTTCCCTGACAATTGGGTCAGTAAGTTAAAGACATGTGAAGGATTCCAGCTACTGACTGGTCCATCAATTATTGAATATCCTTTCTTTGCTGTAGGTTTCCTCTCTACTTTTTACTTCATTGGCTTATTTGCGAAAAAACTCTCAAATTTTATTTAAATTAAATTGTCTCCTTATTGCTTAGTTTTTTTTCCCTATGTCTTCTTTTGTCAATACACTTCTCCTAGATCCAGTAATAAAAGGTATCTTCAATTCTTGATTTTCTATTTTGTTTATGAAGTTTTTATGATTAGCTACTCATTTTAACATTACACCTCTTGACACACTCTATGGTCCCTGAAACCAGGCTTACTGTTTTGCTACCTGTTGGATAATGACACTCTACTGTATTCATCTGTCCCTTTCCGAAGAATGGACATATCATGAAGCATTATGCTTCCTCTTCTGGTTCACATGATAGTGACTGATTTCCTCCAAAGATTTTTATCAAATACCACATTAAGGATTTGTTAATCCTACCATCTGCTTCTATGACAAATTTTGATTAAATAATTTTTGGCAAATGCTTATAAAACTATACGTTTTGTGATCCTTGCAGAAAGGAAATATGTCAGTTTTATATATTTTTTGTTACCACTGACTGATAACATATCCAGCAGATAGTTGCCACATGATAAATACTTTAAACTGTTCAATTTTCTTTGAATATCTTCAAATATGTGGAGACAAATCATACAAACTGCATAGCAGAAATGACATACGTATTTGAAGAGATCATATTGACATGTTTCAAATCATTTCAATTCCTTAATCCTGTGCCTTCTCCTAATCAAGGATGTTTTCTACAAGACATTTATTATCTTAACACATGAAAGTGAATTAGGCTTGAACTTTTTAAACATATAGATCAAATGAGAAAATTTCATTTTGATGATTTATTTAGTGGTAGAAATAACAAGTCTAGTCTACAATTTCCTCAAGGCATTTTTTACCTCTGTGTTTCCAAAACTGTAGATAAACGGATTTAACATAGGGATTGGAATAGTGTAAAATATTTCCACTGTTTTATCAAAGGAGAAAGTAGATGGAGGACGTGCATATTCAAAGATACATGGAACAAAAAACAATACGACAACAGTGATGTGGGTATCACAGGTGGAAAGGGCTTTGTACTGAGTCTCAGTACTGCATTTTCTCAATGAGTTTAGGATGACCCCATAAGACATAAGCAGCAGAACAAAACTAATTGTACAGATGAGACCACTGTTGGTAATAACCATGAGATCAAGGCTCTAAGTGTCAGTACAGGCCAGTTTCAACAAAGGGTATAAATCACAAATAAAGTCATCATTAACATTGGGACCACAGAAAGGCAACTGGACCATGAACAGAACCTGAATCAAGGAATGTAAGAAACCTTCCGTCCAGGCCATACAAACCAGTAGAACACACAGTTTCTTGTTCATAATAGTGACATAATGCAATGGCTTACAAATAGCAACGTATCTGTCAAAGGCCATGAATGTGGGGACAATCATCTCAGAACCACCAAAGAAATGTACTGCAAACAGCTGAATCACAGAGCCTCCAAAGGAAATGGTGTTTTTCACATAGATGGAGTCCACTATTACCTTGCGGGCAACAACGGAGGAGACACATGCATCAAAGAAAGACAAAAAGGCCAGGAAGAAGTACATAGGAGACTTACAAGAGAGGGGGTGATAATGATTGTCAAAATAACAACCAAGTTTCCCACAAAAGTTGCAAGATACAAAAGTAAAAATATAACAAAAACTATTTTCTCAATATCTAGAGTCTGTGAGAGTCCCAAGAGAACGAATTCAGTAACATAGCTTTGATTTTCCATAATTTCAGGCTTATGGACAAATGATTTCTTGATCATGGGGCACCTGCAAAGGCAATAAGGAAGAAATGTCTTTAATGTGTATTACATGACCTTTGCGATTAAACTTTTCATGCCATACAAAGTTTGCCCATTTTGTGTGAAACAAGGAAACGTATCTATGCGGAACAAGTGGGAGTGAATAAGACTGTCTCCATGACAATAGGAGTAAAGGTCTTAAATTTCACATACAAACACACACGTATGCACACATACACACACCCATACATTATACCTTGAATAGTTTTAGGTTAGCTTTGGGGCAAGAAGTGACAAAGATCTGCATTAATCAACAGTGGAGAAAAATTGACCTTATAAATAATATTGAAAATGCTCAGAGGAAAAGGTCAACTCTTCTCCTACCTGCCTACCCCCTAAACCATGACTATCTTGTTAGAAATTTTATCATGTATCCCTGTAATTAAATAAGTATATAATTTTAAAGTATACACATACACAAAGATGTGTATGAACATATGTTTGGGTACATATATACATATATGTATATATATGTATACATATATACATATATGTATATATATGTATACATATATACATATATGCAAATATATCATATTAAACTAAATCAAATTATGAGATCCAAAATCATCCCAACGGCTCTTAAGGAAAAAAAAAAAACTTCTTGGATGCTTATTAAAAAACTGAATATATCTCCTCAAGGGGTGTTTCTTTTAAAAGTATGATAGATGTATATTACAATAAGCAAATCATTACTGCATTTATGTGTTAGTACCTTAATCTCATCAAGGAGATGAAAGCACATTTATGAAAATTATGTCAAGAAAAATAGACTGATCAAACCAGGAATTCAATGAAAACTTCATGCTGAATATGAGATTATCTAAAAATAGTAGGGATATAATTTCAAGAACTATGTTGGAGAATGGGAGAAAACAAAGGAATGGAGAAAAACAAAAACCATTATCACCTTCCTGGCATACTAGATGAAAAAGGAAATATATCAGTGAACTGCATAAAAATCATATATACAGATATAGATACATAGGTACACACAGATTGAGATACATACACATGTCTATCATCTCTATCTATCTATCCCTTTATTTATATATCTTTAAAGACTTTTCAATTAAGGTCCTCAGAGTTCCATTTTGATACTATCTACAGTATCACTTTTATTAAAGATGAGAACACAGTGCAAAGACCTGACACAGAATGAGAAAATTTCAGTGATTAAAGGACATGTCAGGGGGCCACACTCTTTAACTCTCATTGAAATATGTTATCACCTTTCACCTAACACTGTAGTACTCTTCTGGTTTTTCTCTCACTCTCAGGCCTCTGTACAATTTAATCCATCCTCATCTCCTGATTGTGGGGATTGTTGATTGCTGTCTCCCATTACTAGCATGCTTTCCCTTCTTACTTTATCTCCTGACTTCTATGGTTTATATTAAGTATCAGCCAAAGCTCTGATCACCTACATATCACAAGGCCCTGGAGTCAGGAAAACTCAGAGTGTGGAGTTGAAATCTGGGATCAAGCACATTAATTCTGTTGCCTTGTGCAAAACATTTAACTCTTTTTGCCTCAGTTTCTCATGTGTAAAATGAGCTGGGAAAAATTATTAACCACTCCAGTATCTTTGCCGAGAAAACCTCAGATGGAGTCATTAAGAAGTCTGAGGGAACTAAAAAGATGTAATAACAAAACTTTTAAATTCTATAGAAAGGCACCCTGAATCCCATATAATTTTACATCCTTCCCTTTCTTGATTGTTTCTAAATTATCCTGGATAAAGGTTAAATATGCATTGGATGGTGAGTCCTTGAAATCGTCAATGCTTAGAAAAGTACCTGGGACATAGTATGTGCCTAATTAATACTTATTGGCAATCTTGTAAAAGCAAATGTGAGTTTCCCAAAGCACAGATCAAACTCTTTCACCTCATTTCCACATAAAGCCCAATAGTTTACTATTATTATCAGAATTAAATACCAAATTCACGGTTTTGATATTTACATCTCTTCCCAACATGATTCCTTTCTACCTTCTCTGTCTTCATTCACTTTTGATCCATTTTGTCATTCTACAAATTCACTGAAGTTGTCTTCTTAGAGGTTTTAGAAAACAACAATTCTCCAAAACTTGAAGTTTCTTCACTAGCTGTTCCCTATGCATGAGTAACTCTACCACTTCACCTCCATATTTTATTCTCCTAGTCCTTCAAGACAGCTCAAATTTCACCTTCTGCTGGAAGACTTTCTTGTTTTCCCTAGATGGATGGAAGTAATTTTCTTGAATCTTCTCTCTCTCTCTCTCTCTCTCTTCCTGTTTTGAGAATTTATTATGGTTCGGATTCGCTCCTGTAAATGACACTCGGACACAGCGGTTAAAAATGAAAGTAAAATTTAATTGTGCACAATTATATAATACAAGGAATAAATTGCTTAGAAAAACACCAAATACCACAAATAACAAGAAGTACACACAATATAAGAAGAAGAATAAGAATAGGTAAAGAAAACATCACCGATTCGGGGGAGCACCAACTCTAAAAATCAGGGCTGGGGAATCCCGGTTCAACAGCCTCTGAGTCCCGAACGGGAAGGTCCCAGGCAGATCGTCATCTCCATGGGTGAGATTCCAAAGAGGCTCTGAGGCTTGCTAGCTGATATAGGTCTTCAAACAAAGAAGGCACTCAGCCAACTAGTCCTTGCAATAGGATTCTGCATATGTGACTTAAAATGGGAAGTAAGTCAGTTAATCAACTATTTGAGTGGAGTGTTATGGCTTGGTGCAAGAAACAGACTGCTCTTTGATGTTTTGATGAGTTTATGCAGGAGGGGAGTAGCCAGATCCCCTAGCATAAACAATTCCAGGAGGGGCTAGTTCTTGGAATCACTATCCAGGTCTGTTAGCTTGAGCCAAGTCATAAAGTCCACAGAGCAGTTATATTCCCACGGGCCTGTATTTCAGTTCCTAGTCCTCATATCAATTAGGGTGAACTTATTTTATATATAAGGATTTTAATTCTTTATTCACTTCCTGTCTCTCAGAAGAGAGAAAATTGAAGCTGCATCTATTAACGCTGTGTACTCATCCCTCTTTTACCCTTGCTAGAAAGGATACGTAATTATTTGTGTGATATCTCCCCCATTACGATATGAAGTTTTTGAGATCAGGGATTTTTTTTTCTTAATTTTACCAACCCTTCACACAGATTCTGGCTTATAGTGGGTATTTAAAACATACAGTATCTTAATTGGATGATTGGTTACATTGTGATCTCTGCGATGTCATAGACAATGAACTTTCCTTTTCTCCCCAGGATTTATTTATGTCCTGGTGCATAGTAAAGATTTAAGAGATGTGTGTTGACTGACTGGTTGAACAACCACAGAGTCAGCCTATGCTTGAGAGAATCACACTACAATACATATTCGACCTCATCACCCAGCTTTTAATTAAAAATCTTCAGGGAAGGAAAACCTAAAACTTTCCAAGGCAGTCAGGGTAGAAATGAATGTATTATTAAAACTGATTAAAAGAAAGTTAAATGCTAGGCATTTTTGAAAAACAATATTGGATTTACCAGCAGAAAGAAGGACGCTAACTTCTTTATTTTCCTTAGATGTGCAGGGCGGGGAGAGAGGAATATGTGCAGTAATGTACATGCCATCTGATATATAAACTTGGTCGATTTCATTTAATTAACTATTAATTTTTACAAAGGAAATTTCACTTGTAGTAATAAAAGTGTGGATTATATCTAAGTAAAAGCAAAAGGCTCCTAAGAGAGACAAACAAATAGACCTAGAGAAATAAAGGCAGAAAGAGACAGGTTGGTAGAGAAAAAAAGAGTCAAATTAAATTGAATCCAGTTCCTGAGGGAAATATTCTATCCAAGCCTTTCGATAGAGGTTCTGAAAGGACTGTCTCAACATTACCCAGAGGAAAAAGCATCAATGGTATTTTATCTTTAAGTAATGTCTGAAATTCGTATAAGAGTCATTTTGCATTATTCCTCTTAATGTTACCAATTCTTGGGGTAGATAGAATATGCAATTGATAAAATAGTCTTTTGAAGTATAATGAAAGCACAGGATGTATCAGTAACATGATGCGATTTATGAGTGAAATGATTAGATGTTAAGGTTAGGAAAATGAACTACAATGGGAGTATGAAAAATGGTAAATAATAATAGGGTGGAAGAATAAATGTGAAAAATGATTTTTTAATCAGGCAGCTTTCTTTTAATCTCAGAGAATTCCCCCACAAGACAGGATGTGTAAATGGGAATAAATTCCAGTAAAGAAAACTTTGACTCTGGGATATGAAACTCTGATTTCTTTTTTGTCCAAGAGGGACTGTTATAAATAAGACAGAGGAAAAAAAAGGGGGAAAAAGAAAAAAAATAAAGAAGGAAGACAGATAGAAGGAAGGAAGCAAGAAAATATTCCATGGGGGTGAAATACACACACACACACACACACATATGTGTATATATATATGAAATGAAACTCGTAATACCATTCTCCATCAATGCAACCCTGAAGAACTGTATCTATGCCTGAGGAGAAAGGTGACTTGAGGAAGATTCTGTCAAGATCTTATTTTCATTTTTCTCTTGCATAAGTAATATAAGGTCCATGAAAGAATTTCCACATACTGATGGAGCTAGGAAAAAGTAAAGGAAGGTGAATACACTTTGCTCGGGAACAAATTTTATACTTCTTGGGGTAATGTGTGTGAACAAAAATTTCAGACATGCTAAAAAACTTACATTGATTGAGTTAGTATAGAATAATTGCTTCCAACGTAGTTGCCATCGCTCTGTCTCTGAATTACATTGTTGGAAAGTCCTTGAGGTGGCAGAGAATGAAGCATTTGGATTACCTGGCTGCAAAATCAGGATTTGTCCTCAACAAAGGGAGAATTGATTCCAAAAAGAATTAGGAACTCTTTAAGAAACTTCCAGAAGGGATGCCATATGATAATTCTGCTGTTGTCAGAAAAAGCACCACAGACATATCTCACTTCTGTCTTTAAAATTATATATCAAGGGATGGAGCCAAGATGGCAGAGTGGAAAGACTCACTTATGCTAGCTCCAAACCCACAACCCATATGTTTCCTGCAAGAAGAACTCTCCACAAATTCTGGAGCACTGCAAGGTGCACAGAAACACAGTGGGAAAGATATCCGTTCCAGAGAGCCCTGGAGAGGTATCCCCAGGGGTCCATCGCGCTCTGTACAGTGGAGTCCACCCCTGAGCTACCCAGGCCGCATGGCCCCAAAGAAGCAGATCCGAGCAGGCTTCAGGGACAGAAGCTCCGGTGTCCGGAAACGTCCCTCCACCCACAGATGCCACAGGTCATTGAGAGAAACGTCTAGGCTGACCGAGAGGGGAGCGGGGTGTCTCAGACCCCCTTGGGAGGCAGTGGCAGAGGCAGGAGCAGAGACCTAGGACTCCCAGAGCAGCAGGCAGAATTTCAGGGCCATTACCGAAGGTCTCTGCATAAAGCTCCTGAGGGAACTGAGCCTGAGAGATGGCCCTGCTCCGACCCCAGCACCAGAACTTCAGCTCACATTGAATAGCAGTCACGCCTGCCATGGAAAGCCCATTTGAATCTCAGACCCCAAGCACTAGCTGGGCAGATCTAGGCGGGGGTGGACGGGAATCTCAGAAGTCAAGTAACTGGTTGGGAAAATGTCCAGAAAAGGGAAGAAAAATAAGACTATAGAAAGCTACTTTGATGGGGTACAGATGTTCCCGCCTTTCAATTCTGATGATGAGGAACAATTATTACCATCAGGGAAAGACGTGGAGGTCGGGGGCTCTGTATCCCAGACTTCCCAGGGGGATGTCTGGTGGGTTCAGGCCGTGGAAGAGCTCAAAAAGAATTTTGAAAATCAAGTTAGACAGGTGGAGGAAAAACTGTGAAGAGAAATGAGAGAGATGCAAGACAAGCATGAAAAACGGATCAATACCTTGGTAAAGGAGACCCAAAAAAATGCTAAAGAAAATAATACCTTGAAAAATAGTCTCACTCAATTGGCAAAGGAGGTTCAAAAATCCAATGAGGAGAAGAATACTTTCAAAAGCAGAATTAGCCAAATGGAAAAAGAGGTTCAAAAGCTCATTGAAGAGAATAGTTCTCTCAAAATTAGAATGGAACAGATGGAGTCTAATGACTTTCTGAGAAACGAAGAAATCACAAAACAAAACCCAAAGAATGAAAAAATGGAAGAGAAGGTGAAATATCTCATGGGAAAAACAACTGCACTGGAAAACAGATCCAGGAGAGACAATTTAAAAATTATGGGAATACCTGAAAGTCATGATCAAAAAAAGAGCCTAGACATAATGTGTCATGAAATTATCGAGGAAAATTGCCCTGATATTCTACAACCTGAGAGCAATAAAAGTATTGAAAGAATCCATCGATCACCACCTGAAAGAAATCCAAAAAGAGAAACTCGTAGGAACATTGTGGTCAAATTCAAGAATTCCCAGGTCAAGGAGAAAATATTGAAAGCAGCTAGAAAGGAACAATTGCAGTATTCTGGAAACAAAATCAGGATAACTCAAGATCTAGCAACTTCTACATTAAGGGATCAAAGGGCGTGGAATAAAATATTCCAGAAGTCAAAGGAACTAGGACACAAACCAAGAATCATCTACCCAGCAAAACTGAGTATAATGCTTCAGGGGAAAATATGGTCTTTCAATGAAACAGAGGACTTTCAATCATTCTTGATGAAAAGACCAGAGCTGAAAAGAAAATTTGACTTTCAAACACAAGAATGAGAAGCATGAAAAAGTAAACAGCAAAGAGAAGCCATAAGGGACTTACCAAAAGTGAACTGTTTACATTCCTACATGGAAAGACAACATTAGTAACTCTTAAAACTTTTCAGTATCTGGGTAGTTGGTGGGACCACACACACACATACACACACACACATATGCACACGTGCATGCACACACACATACACACATACATGCACACACAGAGACAGAGAGCACAGAGTGAATTGAATAGGATGGGACCATATCTTCAAAGAAATTAAGGTAAATGGTGAGAGAGAAATGTAGTGGGAGGAAAGAGGGTGAAATGGAATGTGTAAGTTATATCTCATTCAAGAGACAAGCAGGAGACTTTTTAGTGGAGGGAAAAAGAGGAGAGCTGAGAAAAAAACAAGAAGTTTACCCTCATCACATTCGAGTAAAGGAAGGAATAAAATGCACACTCATTTTGGTATGAAAAACTATCGTACAATACAGGAAAGTGGGGGAGAAGGAGATAAGCAAGGGGGGGTGATGGAAGGGAGCGCAATGGGAGCAGGGAGCAATTTGAAGTCAACACTCGGGGAGGGACAGGATCAAAAGACAGAATAGAAGCAATGGGGGTGGGCAGGAAAGGATTGAGGGAAATACAGTTAGTCTTACATAACACGACTATTATCGAAGTCATCTGCAAAACTACAAAGATAGGGCCTATATTGAATTGCCTGCCTTCCCAAAGAGAATGGGTGGGGAGGGAGGGATGGGGAGAATTTGGAACTCAAAGTTTTGTGAACAAGTGTTTAGTGTTGTTGTTGCTACCAGGATATAAGAAATACAGTTAATGGGGAATAGAAAGTCATCTGGCCCTACAGGACAAAAGAGAGGATGGGGACAAGGGAAGGGAGGGATGATAGAAGAGACGGCAGATTGGTGATAGGGAAAATTAGAATGCTTGGTGTATTGGGGTGGGGGGAGGGGGTAAAAGGTGAGAAAATTTGGAACCCAAAATTTTGTGAAAATGAATGTAAGAAGTTAAGTAAATAAATTTTTATTTAAAAAATTATATATCAATAACACAAAATATTTCTTCTGTTTTGTAGATACAACATCTTTGTGGTTCTATTCCCCTTTTGTAAAATTCTTTTCTGCATGGAACAGGTAGAGCCAAATCTGCATCCTTCCTTCTAAGGGATATTTGTGGATATCTCCTTGAAGTTCTAGAGCTGTCTTAGTGTCTGAGGAACTGAGGATCATCCCCTTTGTGTGGACATGGCTCAATTCATTTGGCTGTGGTTGGCACTAAATCAATCTTCCTTAACCAAATAGTCCTGTGTTTTACTGATGCCAGCCTTAGACAAGTCAGGATGGTTTCAAATAGGGCCTTCAAAATTTGTCCTCTGTCCTTTGTGGGAATTGAATATCACTTCATAAATGATACTGTCTCTGAGGACACTCAGTCACTCATTCATTTCTGAAGGACTCTGCTGTGCTCTATTAGAGATTTTCAAAGGCATTCTGAAATATTTCTCCTCCTCCTGACACCTGTGACAAACACACATTTATCAATTTTGAAATGAAAATGAGATGTTTATCTTTCCAAATGCCTTTTCCTTGTGCTTTCTTCTTCCTAATCATTTTATTTGCTCTCAGCTAAAGATTAGAGATTAGGCAATTCTACTTTTTAGACATGTCCAATATTAATTTTTCTCATCCATATTTGGAAGGGAATATTAGTTATTTCCACATCTACTTATCTCAGCAATAAGTCTGGAAGATAATCAACTCCTTCCTCAAGTGAATTAATCATATCCAAGTACCTAATTAATATGTACTGTTTACCAAGTGCTAAAATTGGTACTGAGTACAAAAAATATAATATATGTGTCACATATTGACTATGTAAAAGATATAATTAGTTTTTAGTAAGTTTAAGCAAGGGACTATTCTTGAGAGATAAAGAAGAATGGATAAAGTGTTCAAAACCACAGGGACATAATATAATCTCTCGCATTTTAGCCAAGACAAAGGGAAAGGTAGATCCATCTTTGGGATTCCTCTCCTTTATTTTGTTTGGCTTACTTCATTCTATTTAGCCTCTCTAATTTTTAGATCAGTAGAATCAGATTCCTACAGGTCCAAACATCCATAAAACAATCCTCTGTTCCTCAAACTTATTTCCAGTTAAAAGGTATTTATCTTATCTTTTAGTTTCTCAGGAAGGAAGCAGGTAGTTTGTGCAACGAGTAGATCACTGCCCCCATTACCAAAACACCTGAGTTCAAATAAAACCTCAAAAATTTAGGAAGTGTGTGACTCTGATCAATTTATTTAAACTCTATCCACCTCAGTTTCTTCCTCCATAAAATGTGATAATATTACCACTTCTTTCATAGGTTGTCATGAGGATTTATCCATTTTAATGTAGTAATATTTGGATAATTGTATGTAAATATTAAAATGGCCTATGTTACTTAATGTTGTTAATAATGATAATAAATGTTAGTTAATATTACTCTCTCTCATCATTTGTAATCCTATCAAGTTTTTTACATAGACCAGACTCTGCCTTGTTTTGTTTAGAAAACTTCAGGTAAATTAAATCTATAACTAATAATAATTATTATATAGCTAATAAAGTAATAAAGTATACTTTTATAATTCTAAGTCAACTGACGTTGAAATAAAATCAACAAATTCTAACATGAGGGATTCTAAGCAAGCTCATGGGGTAAATTTTGGTAGAGAAATTGGACAGTGGGGAAATCAACAATGGGTCCCCAAACGTGTGGGCTCAAATTCATTAGATTAAAAATATTTTTTTCAATATCTTTTCCTCAGTATTATTTGTTTTTATGTTTTCTTCTGATCACAGTGTAGGAGGACTGTTTCTGATAGACTTTGCCTTTCACAGTAATGCAAAGGTCCAAAATATTTCCAAAGGATTCATGAGGGAAAATACCATCCACATCCAGAGAAAGAACTACAGAGTCAGAAGACAGAGTGAATCACACATTTTATTTCTTTTGTGTTTTTTTTATGATTTCTCCCATTAGTTTCAATTCTTCTATGCAACATTACTAATGGGAAACTGTGTTTGATAAAAATGTATATGTAGAACCCATGTGAGATTCCATGCTGTCTTGGGAGGGAGAGGATAAGAGGGGGACAAAATTTTAGACTTATTGGGGTGATTGCTGAAAACAGAAAACAAAAAAAATAAATTAAAAATAGTATTGGGTAAGTAGAAGGTAGTGCCTGTATCAAACCTCAAGAATCAGTCAAATAAAATCTAAAGAATGAAAAAAAAACGTATAAAATGTAAAAGTTCTCTTTGGGGAAAAAAATTGTCCTTGAAAACAGTTTCAGGAGAGAAAATTTAGAATTATTGGTCTACCAGACAGCCATGATGAAAAAAAGAGTCTGTGAAATATCTTCCAAGAAATCTTCAAGGAAAACTGCCCTGAGGTCCTAGATTTAGGGGGCAAAATAGTCCTCTGAATAATCCCCAGATCACCTCTTGAAAGAAATCTCAAATTGAAAACAGCATAGGGACACTGTTGCCAAATTCCAGAACTCCCAGGTGAAGGAGAAAATACTGGAGGTACTCAAAATGCAATAATTCAAATATCAAGGAACTACAAGCAGGATCACACAGGACCTTGCTTCTTCTACATTAAAAGTTCGGTGGGATTGGAACATGATATTCTGTAAGCAAAGGAACTTGGACTACAATCAAAGATCAATTTTCTAGGAAAGTAGAGCACAATCCTTCAGACCAGGAGATGAACATTCAGTAAAATAAGCAATTTCCAGACCTTCCTGATGAAAATGTCAGAGCTCAAGAGAGAAGTTTATCTTGACATACAAGACTCAAAAGAGGCATTAAAAGGTAAATGCAGGAAAAAAGGGGAAAAAAGCACTTTTTATTCAATGAGGGCAACTGTTTACATCCCCATATGGGAGGACGATTTGTTAAAAAATAGTAAAGACATAGCAGGTATACCTATAAATATCCTGCCCATTTCTGAGTATTTGGTTTGAGCATTCCCATACCAGTTTTCCTGAACCTCGGAATTTTCTCTCTTCCCTCACAGTTTCCTGCTCCGCATTTTATGAGTTGCAATAGAATACTCACCTTAAGGTTTTTGTTTATGTGTGGGAAAAAAAAAAGAAGAAAACCTCATCTTTTATGATTTTCATATTAATTGGAACTGATATAAATATAAAATTCATTTTTCAATATGATCTGAACATCTGAATTTTCATCTTGAGTCATTCATTTCAGATTGGCAAATGACTCTACCCCTTGATCAGTGTATTAACCCCATATTTATTAACCATTTATTATTTGTAAGACTTTCAAAATTGAGCAACAGAAAAGATTCAGAGGTGATTCATTCATTCATCTTTTTTTTTTTTTTTTTACTTGTTTGGCCAGCTGGCGTGAATCTTTCCTTAAAACCATCTTTTCCCGTGTACTATTATGCTTAAGTGATTAGTTTATATTGTAAAGAGATAATATGCACCTTGATAATATCAGCAGTAGCAGCAGTAGGAGTTTATTATCAAAGTTATATTTTGCTTATAGGTTTTCAAAGCACTTAACATTTAGCATTTTATTTGATCTTATCTACTCTATCATTTATGACTGCTCATTTTATAACTGGAAGAAGTGATCCTAAGAGTTTTAGTAATCTTACTATGATCATGAAACAGGAAGCAAACATGGCAGAATTTGAATTAAGTCTTCCCACATTTTGTCTAGGATTCAATGCACTGGAACACCTATAAAGATGCATGTATATATGTATATACACATGTAAATATGTAGGAATATATGTATGTAAGTCTATACAAATGGGAAACATTTCTTACAATTAGTAATTCTTTATTTAAAAATTACTAACTGCCACGATTAAGTAATGAAAATATAAAGTTTAAAAAAAATCCTATGCGTCATTTGCACAGGCAAGTCAAATGTGGTGCATTCCCCTTTGCATTTTTGATTCAGAGAGTTTCTTTTCTTTTTTTTTTAAATTAAATTCCAAATGATTTGTTCTTTTCTGTATTTTTTACTTAAATGCACAGTTTTTTACTCGTTTCTTTCTCACTTTCATTAATGTACAAATTTGTAGTTATAAATTTTTCTCCAAATATTGTTTTGTGTGAATCACACACATTTTGAAAATATGTTCTCACCTTTCTCATTACCTTAAATGAAATTTTGATTTGTTCTACGAACTTTCATTGACTCCCTCACTACTTAGGAGCAGACTACTTACTTTGCAATTAATTTTTTATCTATGCTTTCATAAAAATTTATTGAGTATAATTTTTATTGCAGTATACTCTGAATCGCCAAGGCGACATTCACAGCACTGTTGTTGGATGTGAATATGCCAATGTAGTTCTCAGTCACCAAGTATAAAAGACTTTCCACATAGAAGACAGAAGAAAAGCATTTATTTACATGTCAGAAAACCAAATCCAAGAATCAGAAAGCAAAATCCATCATGGTGACCAAGAAGTTAATAAACATGATCACAGCAGGAAGCAAACACATTCTCAAACCTCCCTGCCCTTGTTTAGGGTCTTCTCACTATCAACTCTCATGCTGGGTCAGTTGGCCTATGTCAGTTATATTCCCTCTGACCTGACCCCACTCACTTTCCCCTGATTCTGCTCTACTCTTCCTGATCTGCCTTTTCAGCAAGCTCCTTTTGTCACATGTGATTTAGGTTCCCAGGTTGTTTAAGCAGATAATATGGATATATGAATTAATGAGAAAGATCTTACCATTTAAATGATGACTACATTCTGCCCCAAGATCTTTCGTATTCAGTACATGGGTCGGTGGAGCAACTCGTATAAACAGAACTTTACAACAGTATAATTGGGATCCCACAAAATGAGTACAAAAATTAGAGTGGAGCTTAAGCACAAGTACCCCATCATTCCCTGTCTACAAATGGGACCCACAATCTTGGCTAAGGGGAGAAAGTCTCCTCTTCAACAACTACTTCTTGGTAATACTGGACACAGAGCTGTCCCTACCCCAAGAGTTCCCATTTGAGAGGTCAGTTCTTTAGCTGGCATCTGGAGTTTGGTCAATTTCAGGTCCAGTGATGACACATCACTGTCCTGGATAGGAGGTGAGTTCTGTCTGAAGTGATCAGGCATCTAAAGGTGGAGCGTACTAAGCTTGTAGGAAACAAATTTAGTGGGGAGGAGCCAAGATGGTGGAGTAGAAAGACTCACATATGCTACCTCCGAATTCATAGCTCATAAATTTCCTGTAAAAAGAACTCCCCACAAATTCTGGAGCAGTGGAAGCCACATAGCAACACAGTGGAGATTTCCATTCCAGGGAGCCCTGAAAAACCAACCCCAAAGATCGGTTGCACACCGGACAGCAGAGCCCAGCCCGGCACGTGCAGCCCCGAGAGGAGCAGGTCCAAGCAGGCTTCAGGGACAGAAACTCCGGCAGCTGCGAAGGTCCTTCCACACACTGGCACTACAGGTCAGTGAGAGAAACTTTTGGGCTGGCCGAGAGGGGAACGGGGTGTCTCCATAACTCAGGCCCCCTCAGGAGGCAGCGGCAGAGGCAGCAGTAGAGGCAGCAGCGGCCAGGGGCTACTGGAGCAGAAAGGACCTCAAATCCATTACTGAAGATCTCCGCATAAACCCCTTGAGGGAGCACAACCTGGGAGATGGCCCTGCCCCTACCTGAGCACCAAAACGTAAGCTCACATTGAATAGCAGCCGTGCCCGCTGCTGAAAGCCCTGAGGCTGGGAAGCAGCATTTCAATCTCAGACCCCAAGCTGGGCGGATCTAAGCAGGGTGGAGAGGAATCTCAGAAGTCAAGTAACTGGCTGGGAAAATGCCCAGAAAAGGAAAAAAAAAAGATGAGACCATAAAAGGTTACTTCCTTGGTGAACAGATATTTCCTACTTTCCTTTCTGATGAGGAAGAACAATGCTTACCATCACTGAAAGACATAGAAGCCAAGGCCTCTGTATCCCAAATATCTGAAATAGATATCCAGTGGGCTCAGGCCATGGAAGAGCTCAAAAATGATTTTGAAAATCAAGTTATACAGGTGGAGGAAAAACTGGGAAGAGAAATGAGATGCAAGAAAAGCATGAAAAACAGGTCAATACCTTCCTAAAGGAGACCCAAAAAAATGCTGAAGAAAAGAACACCTTGAAAAATAGGCTCACTCAACTGGTAAAAGAGGTTCAAAAAGCCAATGAGGAGAAAAATTTTTTCAAAAGCAGAATTAGCCAAATGGAAAAAGAGGTTCAAAAGCTCACTGAAGAAAATAGTTCCTTCAAAATTAGAATGCAACAGATGGAGGCTAATGATTTTTTGAGAAACCAAGAAATCACAAAACAAAACCCAAAGAATGAAAAAAATGGAAAAGAATGTGAAATATTTCATTGGAAAAACAACTGACCTGGAAAATAGATCCAGGAGAGACAATTTAAAAATTATGAGACTACCTAAAAGCCATGATCAAAAAAAGAGCCTAGACATCATCTTTCATGAAATTATCAAGGAAACTGCCGTGAGATTCTAGAACCAGAGGGCAAAATAAATATTGAAGGAATCCATCGATGACTGCCTGAAAGAGATCCAAAAGAGAAACTCCTAGGAACATTGTGGCCAAATTCCAGAATTCCCAGGTCAAGGAGAAAATATTGCAAGCAGCTAGAATGAAACAATTCCAGTATTGTGAAACAAATCTAACAAATAAGTTTAACAGAAAAGCCAAAAACCAACCAAAAAAAACAACAAACAAAACCAAAGAAACAATAACCAGAAGCAAGGTAGATACAGGGTCAGCTGTGGTTCTGAAATCCATAAACCTACTAACACAGTCTCATTCATGATAGACTATGATTTCCTACAATTTGGTAATCATCCTCTCCTGACTAAACAACAGATACAGTATGATCTTTCCAATGTACTATAATTCCCATAGTCTTTGGAATGTCATTTGGCTTTCTTTTTACCCAAAGTTTAACTTTTATCAGTAGAACACAATCCTTCAGTTTCTCCATTAGTTATTTCAGAAGAAGGGTAAGTTTTCACAAGTGGTCTTGTTTCAAAAGGCATAATAATCACTTGAACTATTCCATCATTTTTATAAAACGGTAAGAGTTCATCACCTAAATTTTGGAATGCTAAAATAATTTCTCCTTGGTAATTAGAATCTATGACTCCCTCCAACACATGTATTCCACGAGCTTCTAATCCTGATCTAGGTAATATCTGTCCAAAATGATTCTTTGGAATTCTCATACATATTTCAGTAGAGATTATTATTATGGATTCCTATCCAACCAAAAGTCCTGTAAACAATGCAAATTATATCCTTCCATACCAGGTGTGCCTGGATATGATGCTGGAACAACTGGCCTCACAGTTCAATACACAACATTTGGGATCATACGTGTTTGTTGTTTTCTAATTTACATATTTGAGATCATCATTCTGACTGGACATGTACTGTCTCCTAATGGTCTATTATTCAAATTATGTAAAGCAATTAAGAAATTATCTTTGCAATGTTGATTAAAATTATTAGAACTTAGCTTTCTTAACTGTTCTTTCAATAATCCATTCATTCTTTCAATTACCCTAGATGCTTGTGGATAGTATGGAATATGATATATCCATTCTATGTTGTTTAATACAAAAAATCTCATTTCATTACCTTTGAAATATGACCTATTGTTGCTTTCAATCTGCATTGGACTTTCATAATATAGACTTTTGGTATCTAAAGTTTTCCAGGTGTTTTTCTAGGCCACATTCTTATAGGCACAAGCCACTAGTGTAACCGAATAGTTGCAACACAAGTACATATAAATTTGCACTCTTTGTCTTTGGGTGGAGGTCCAACATAAACTGTTTTCCAAGTTTGGGCTGGTACTTTTCCCCTTGCTATCTCTGCAGTTGCTATATGAGGAACAGTTCATTCCTTTCCCGACTGACTTGTATAACGTTCTTCAGCAACTTGTTTAAACAGTGAATGATAGATATTTTTACTTTGGTCTTGTGCCCACTTGTGTGTGACCTGGACCCCTAAATGACCAGCCACTTGATGGATCCATTTTGCTAGTACTGGATCATCAGCTGATGTCAGAGCGAGGACACTATATTAAGTACCATTCTTTGCTAGTTGATCAGCATGTGCATTGCACTCACATTCTGGCATGTTAAGGGCCAGGTGAGCATCTACACGAAAAACTCACAAATTAACAACCAAAGACAAGTTCCCTATATCTTTCCATAATTCTTTGCCCTAGAATTGTTTGCCAAGAATTTCCTAATTTTAATTTTTCCATGTAGGCATTCATGTAGCTAACCTTGTTCTGTTTTGATAGTGTGGTGTACTGCCATGAGTTCAGCGTATTGACTGATTCCACCTATCTCAGTTCTTTCCAAAGTCTGCCTGGTACATGGGTTATAGGCTACTCCTTTCCAATGTCTTTTGCGGCCCAAATATTTTGCTGTTCCATCATTAAACCATGAATATCTCTTTTATTCTTCAGTCAATCCATCATATCCCTCATTCCATTTTACCAGACTGTAGCAAGTGTTGTTTTGGTTCAGAGGGTGTACCATTTTCTTCAGTATCTATGTTTGCTATGCATTCATGTAAAACAGAAACTACACTGTTGCCTGTTCTAGATCTATTTTGAATATATCATTCCATTTAATTATGTTAACTTCCTGTACATGTCCAATTCTATGAGAAGCTGGGGTACTCATTACCCAGGCCTTAATTGGGATTCCAGGCCTTAATATTACCTCATAGAATAAAATCAGCTGTTCAATCTCTACCACAGCCAAATATGTCACAAATAACTGCTTTTCAAAAGGGCTATTTTGAACTCCAGAAGAAGGGAGTTTCTAAGACCAAGATCCTGAGGGCACATTTTGTCTTTGGTGTTTTTGCCATAAAATCCAGGTTACATATTCCCCTTGTACAGTCATTTGTAATTTCACTGGACTGCTTTGCATAGGCCATAAATCTAGAGGCAATTGAATAGCCACCTTAGTTTTATCAAAAGCTATTGTCTTCTTAAATTTCCAGTCAAATTCATATTTTTTCCTAGCAATTTAATATAAATGTTCCAAATTTGTCCTAAGTGTGGTTTGTGATGTCGCCAATATTCAAATAATCCTATAAACTTTTGTACCTCTTTCTTAATGAATTCCGAGTGTTTAGCTGGGCTTGCAGGAGAAACTTGCTTTGCAGCCCCTGATTCCATTGTATACCCAAAAACTTGAAGGTTTGAGTAGACCCTTGAAGCTTTGCAGAGTTAATCACCCACCATTTGTTTTTCATAAGCTCAATTAAAAGTGTCAAACTCTTCAGTACTTCTCTAGTTTTACCCTGTGTCATAATTTATCTATGTAGCGAGTAAGTTGTACATCAGGTAGCTCTAATTCACCCAAATGTTCAGCCATAATCTGTAAGGGAATTGCCAACCCCCAGCCTCTTGGACGGCATTCACTAGTCACAACTCAGGTAAACTGAGGGGAGACTGGTAAGTCATGAACAAGATGGCACTGGGAGGAAGGGTTTCACCCTGTTTTGCTCAAGGCTATTTTCCCAGGCTTTCCTGAGAACAAAGAAGCCCAAAATGTTTTTCTTTCTAGGGGCTACGTGTCCACCCTGGGCAGTCCTGGCTTAAGGTAAATTACTTCCTTGTAAGGGCAAATTATTGGTGATAGGTTCACTTAGAGCACTGGTGTCAGAGAATAGATAAAAGCACTGCTCACTGCTTGAATAAATGGAGTTCTTACCATCTTGTCTCCCACCTCAATCATTGCATACAGCTAAACTCCACCAAGGCCTACAGGCCTCTGCTGGTCAGATAAACCTGTGGGCCTGAGAGATCAGGCTCAGACTCCCGGGGTCCCTAACAACAATCCCATGACAAATAATAGGGCTATGCACATATCCCTGTGGCAAGAATGTAAAAGTATATTGTCGACCTTGTTAAGTGAAAGCAAATTGGTCCCATTGTTTCAAAACTATTGGGATAGTAAAGAAAGCATTGGCTGTATCAATAACTGCATGCCAAGTCCCATCATATTCCTAGATTTTTTCTATGAAGGTAAAAGTATCTGGAACATCTTATAAGGGAGAAGTGACTTTATTCAATTGTCTATAATCCACTGTCATCCTTCATGTCCCATCTGACTTTTGTACTTGCCACACAGGATTATTCCATCGAGTGGTTGTAGGGATTAGCACTGCTGCCTCAACATATTCCTTTATAGTATTGGTAATCTCATCTTGTCCAACTGGCACATGATACTACATTGAAGCAATCACTTCAGAAGGTTCAGGCAAGGTGATTGGATCCATCTTTATTCTACCCACTTAAACCGTATTGATTTCTATCTTCCTTGCTGCAAACTGTTATATCCTCTCAGGTAAATTTAAAGTCATACATCTCAATATATCCATTCAGGATATATTCAGGAAGAGGTACAATTACCACAGTATATTCTTTCTTAGATAATTGTCCAATTTTCGTCATTAGATCAACTTGACTAGCTGATATTTCAACCCCTCCCAATCCTGTTAGGGTGATTGTTGTTCCATGTTTAAACTTACCAGGGTTTCCCTATATAAGGGAGGCTGCTTCTCCAGTATCTATTCACACCCTGGTTACAATATTTGATCCATCTTTCCAACATATGGTCAAATTGATATGGGGTCTGTAATCCAGTCTGTGTATTTCTTTAAACTAAACTGGAGCTTGGCCAAATTCCTATTCTTCCTGGAGGTGCAACAAACTTAGATACAATGGTTCAACAGGATCTGTAGGGCTAGTTCTTATTTCTCTATTTTGTCTAGTATCAAGTCACTTTCCTGGTAAATTCTGTACAGTTAATTAGTTGGAATACCATCTATGTTTCTAAAATCTAAGCCTGATCTCAATAGAGCAGTAAAAATTCTCTCATCATTTTTTTTCTGATTTTAAATCTGCTGCCTATTTACTCTTCTCTCCTTAGTAATTTTGTCTTTTCCTCAGTCTCCCAAGTCACTTAACTGTGAATTCTTGACCAGAACTTCTGAAAGGGGGTGCCCTATTTCCCCAATTATTAGAGTCAAAATCAAGTACTTGTAAGTAGGAGGAGTCATCTTCACTATTATCTTCTTATGGTACACAGCAAAGGGAGTATCATACTATGCATCTATACCTCTGGTAATTTTAGCAGTCTTCATTACCTCCTCCTTAAATTTTCTTATACAATCCCTAAATTAATATTAGGTTCTGTCTCCACTAGGCCACATAAAGTCAGTAGGATACTGCCTACTGCAGTCTTCTGCAGCTAAAGCTTACTTACTAGTTGCATTTTTACCTCCTTGCATATTGTAACCTCCAAAAGTTCACTGTACAATAGGATTCTGACTAATAACCTAAAACTTTGAGACAGTAAATGGGATCTATACCTATTCCTCCAGCTCTTTCATTATTGATTCTCACCATCCAAGATATTAATGACTCTCTCATTATTTCAGTGAATTTACTCAAAATTTCTGTGACCTCTTGCTGAGTAAAATTCTCAATTATTTCTCCAAACACTGAGTTAGCTCCTTGGTTCTCCTGTTTCTGCCTCACTATTGGGCTTGCTTCTGAGTGAGAAACTCCCTCTAAAACTATTTCACTTCCTTTGTTACTGTGACAAATAGGCTGGGTAGGTACAAACATCAGATGTGCATTTCTTTTGTCAAGCTTATTTTTTTTTCTGAGCTAAATGAAGAGCTTTTCCTTCCACCTGATGCTCCCTCCCCCCAGGCTGCTCTTGTCCTCTTTTTTCATCTGAACTTTTTCCTTGATCAGCTTATCTCTGTTACTACACATAATATGGTAAACTGTTAGTAAAATTCAGGCTTTCTTATTTACCCCTACCAATTCCTTTCCTAGTCTTATTAGTATTCCTTGCAAACCCCTTTCAAATCTCCAGGTTCCCCCTCCTCTAACCCCACTTCCCAGTGTTCACAGGGTCCAGTGCTTTTAGCCAACTACCTTGCTAGTGAGGAATATTGTAAATCTTCCTATCCTGGAACATTAATGTCTTCCTCTAAATCGTTACTGCCTCTTAATAGAGATTTTATACCTTGCAATCCAGTTCATGAGGCCAAATGTATCACCAAAGCAATACTCACACTACTGGAAGTGACTATGAATATGCCATTGTAGTTCTCAATCGCCAAATATAAAAGACTCTCCATACAGAAGGCAGAAGAAAAACATTTATTTAAACACAAGAAAGCCAAATCATAGAACCAGAAAGCAACATCCATCAGGGTAATCAATAAGTTAATAAACATGATCACAGTAGGGGGAAAAGGAATTCTCAAATCTCCCCTCCCTCAGCCAGAGTCTTCTCACTATCAACTGTCATGCTGTGTGAGTTGGCCTGTGTCAGTTGACCTGCATTCTATTCCGTCTGACCTGACCCCACCCACTCACTTCCTCCCGGTTCTGCTCCATCTTTCCTGTTCCATCTCTTCAGCAAGCTCCTCCTATCATATGTGACTTAGGCTTCCAGGTGATTTAAAGGTAAAATACGGGCCTAATAGTTAATGAGAAAGTTCTTTCCATTTAAGTTACTATTACATGGTAAAAAAAAAAAAGTGTATAATTTATCTAGTTTTCAGCATTTGGGGGGATGTTTTATGCCATAGTACGTGATAAATTTGTTGTGAAAGTATCATGAGCGCCTGAGGAAAAATTATAATTATGATTCCCATTCAATTTTCTTCAGAAGTTCAGCATACATAAATTTTCTAACGTTTTGTGCATGTCCTTAACTTTTTTTCTAATTTATTTTAATGTAAAAATAGCTACAAGAAATTCTCAAAGAATAGAAACGAAAATTGGACACTAGTTCATCAAGAATTAAAGAAAGACTTAAGAGTATTAGAGGAAGTATTAGGGGATAAAGAGTACTAAAAATTATAAAACTAATCAATAGCTTTCCAAAAATACTGCTGAAAAATACTAAAAAAACAACCACTTTAAAAGAGAATTAGCTATATTTTTAAAACAGTTACAAAAATTTCTGGGAAAAAAGGACTCTGTAAAAACTAAATAGGGCAAGTGGAAACAGAGTTATTACAGCTCAGTGAAAAAAGGAATTACATAAACATTATCATCAAGAAGTGGAAAATAATGACTCCATGAGAAATCAAGAAACAATGAAATAAAGTGAGAAGAATAAAAAAAGAAAATGTGAAATATATCTTCGAAAAAATAACAGATAAAAAATAGAGAGATAAATTAAGAATTATTGGAGTACCTGAAATTCAATATTAACAAAAGAGCAGAGACATTGCATTTCTGTGTAAGGGGAGATTACCTAGTATCTTAGATCCTGTATAAAAACTGAAATTGAAAGAATCCACTGATCAATACCTGAAAGATATTCCAAAATAAAATCTCACTGAAGAAAAGAAGCTATTACCAGTTTTTACTTTAAAGAAGTAGAGAACTTAAATTATGATGTGTGGAAAATGGTTTAGAATAAAAAGATACTTAAAGATGGAAGACTTCACAGAAAATATTACAATATTTGAGGAAAGTGAGACTAGGAAACCATCTATTTTCCCCCAGGTCAAGCATATCAGTTATTGAATATACTCCAGATCTTCAGGACTCAGAGCTAAAGACTTTATCTGCAATTTAATTCAATGATTTTTCCGTTCATATTTATTAAAATATAAGCCTATATGAATATGTTATTGGGAAGATGAGATAGAAAGCCTCCAAATGGCTACTTTTTTAGAAGACATTAATGTAACCTATCATAAGACTTCCAAAACTCTCCATCAATCAGGCTTGAATAAAGAGCACCATTTTCAAATGTGGAAAACAGCAAAGTGTACTGGAGAAGAGAATTTAAGTAGTGGAGTTCTGAGAGGTATAATACTGCATGTTAAAATTAGCAATGTAGCTTCTGATTCTTGGATTTAATTTCCCTCAATTTGTTACTGTACCTTTCTCTTTCTCAAAACACACACACACAAACACACACACACACGCACACACACACACACACACACATATATATTCCATTCAGTGTCATATTTCCTTTGTTCCATATTCACAAGGTCACAAATTTAGAAATTTAAAAGGTCCTAGGCAGGCATAGGTAACCTGTGGTTTTGAGGCCACATGTGGCCCTATAATTTCACAAGTGTGGCCCTTTGACAAAATCCAAACTTCACAAAACAAATCCCCTCTAAAACTTGGTCTCAGTCAATAGGCCACAACCAAGGACCTTGAGAGCCACGTGTTTTTTTCTAAACCTAGATTCCTATGCCATAGAGTTTCTATAGTCCAAATCATTAATTTAATTCTTGATAAAATGAACAAACAGAAAGTTCATATTCCCCAAGTCACACAAGAAATAAAAAGGAAATATGGGATTTGATATCCAGCACTGACTTCATTATGCCACAGAAGTTCCTATGCCACAAAAGCCTTTCATGAATTTATTAGCTTTTGTCTCTTTTCTAAAAAAAAAAATTAATTTTTAATTTTCAAATTCTTTTCCACAAGTTTTGAGTTCCAAATTTTCCCTCATCTCTCCCCATTCCCACCCCAAGACACCATGCATTCTGATTAACACTTCCCCTGCTCTGTCCTACCTCCTATCACCCCCACCCTTTCCCTTTTCCTATCTTCTCTTTTTTTCTTGTAGGGAAAATAGATTTCTAAACCCCATTGCCTTGTATTTCTTATTTCTCAGTTGAATGCAAAAACAATTCTCAACATTCTTCTCTAAAACTTTGTGTTCCAACATTTCTCCTTTCCTCCATCCCCACCCACATCCACTGAGAAGGCAAGCAATTCAATATAGGAGATATGTATGTAATTATGCAAAAGACTTCGATGACAGTCATGTTGTGAAAGACTAACTATTTTTTCTTCCATCCTATTCTGCCAGTAATTTATTCTAGTCTCTCTTTGACCTTGTCTCTCTCCAAAAGCGTTTACTTCTAATTACTCCCTGCTCCCATTTACTCTCCCTTCCATCATCACACTAACACACCACTTTTCCTCTTCTCCCCTACTTTCCTGTAGTATAAGATACATTTTTGTACCAAATTGAGGTGCATGTTATTCCCACTTTATGGCAAATGTGATTTGAGTAAGCTTCACTTTTTCCCACTCAACTCCTCCCTTTCCCCTCCATTGAAAAAGCTTTTTTCTTGCCTCTTTTATAAGAGATATTTTGCCCTATTCCATTTCTCCCTTTCTCCTCCCAATATATTCCTCTTTCACCCCTTAATTTTATTTTTTAGATATTCTCCCTTCTTATTCAACTCACACTGTGTCCTCTGTCTATATGTGTATATAATATTCCCAATACCCAAATACTACGAAAATTCTCAAGAGTTACAAATATGATCTTTCCATGTAAGAATATAAACAGTTCCACTTAAGTCCTTTCCTGTTTAGCTTTTCATGCTTCTTTTATTCTTGTGTTTGAAAGTCCAGTTTTCTACTCAGCTCTGGTCTTTTCCTCAAAAATGTTATTTCATTAAATGGTCATTTTTTCCTTGAAGTGTTATACTCAGGTTTACTGGGTAGGTATTTTGGTTTTAATCCTAGTTCTTTTGACTTCTGAAATATCATATTTCAAGCCTCTCCACCCCTTAATGTAGGAGTTCCTATATCGTCTGTTATCCTCATTGTATTTCCACAATACTGTAATTGTTTCTTTCTGGTTGCTTGCAATATTTTCTCCTTGAGGTGGGAACTCTGGAATTTGGCTACAATGTTCCCAGAAGTTTATTTTTGTGATCTCTTTTGGGAGATGTTGGTGGATTCTTTAATATGTATTTTGCCTCCTGGCTCTACAATATCAGTGTAATTTTCTTTGATAATTTCATGAAAGATGATGTGTAGGCTAATTTTTCATCATGGCTTTCAGGTCATTCCATTACTTTGAAATTGTCTCTCCTGGATCTATTTTCCAGGTCATTTGTTTTTCCAGTGAGATACTGCACATTATCTTCTCTTTTATCACTTTTGGTTTTGTTTTGTAATTTCTTGGTTTCTCATAAAGTCATTGGACTCCACATACTCCATTGTAACTCTAAGGAATGATTTTCTTCAGTCACTTTTTGAACCTCTTTCCTCTGGCTAATTCTGCTTTTTAAACCATTCTTCTCCTCAATGGCTTTTTGGACCTCTTTTGCCATTTTGGGTAGTCGATTTTTAAAGGTGTAATTATCTTGAGCATTTTGGGCGTCTCCTTTGGCAAGATGTTGACTCACTTTTCATGATTTTATTGTGTTGCTCTCATTTCTCTTCCAAATTTTTCCTGCGCCTCTCTTATTTCATTTTAAAAATATTTTTTGACCTCTTTCATGGCCTGAAAGTATTGCATATTTTAATTTGGTGGTTGTGGATTCAGAAACCTTGACTTTGGTGTCTTCTTGTGGTGTTATCCTTTGTTCTTCCTTATTTGAAAGAATGGAAGAAATACCTATTCACTAAGACAGTAACCTCACATGGTCTTATTTTTTTCCGTTTATTGGACATTTTTCCAACCTCATACTTGACTTTTGAGTCCTTTGTCCAGTGGAGGGTGTACTCTAGTTAGTTTTAAGTTCTCAGTTCCTCTTACGTGGCACAATAAAGGAAGAGATATTTACTCCTCTCCTGGCCTGCTCTTTGGTCTGGGAGCAAGCACAAGCTTTTCTTCCCAAGATCTGTGAGTAGGGTACCCTCTCCAAAACCTCTTCCACCTCCACCAGGACACTGCTCCACCTCACCCCAGGGCCTCCACTCAGCTCTGAAATCCAGATCAGCTATTTGATTCCCCCATGGTTTTTAGGCTAAGGGCTCCTAAAATGGTCTCTTCTGCCCCAGAAACTGCTGCACACCCAGGTGAAAGAGTTTTCTCAATGATCTTTGAAGCTGTCTTTGGGGTTGAGGGTTGAGGAAATCTAGGAACCATAACTGCTGCCAGTGATTCTGCAACCTGCAGCCTGTTGCAGTCCAACTAATGCCTCATTGTGTGGACAAGACTGGGCTGTGCTCCCCTAGCTGAGCTCCAAGCCTGGAGGAATAGATCTTTCCTGTCGACCTTCCAGGATACCTTTCCTGGAAATGTCTTTCACTCTGTTGTTTTGTCACTTCTGCTACTCTAGAATTTGTTTAGAGTAATTTTTACAGGTATTTTATGGGCTTTGGGGAAAAACTAGCGTAAGTTCATCTTTCTACTCCTCCATTTTTGGTCTGCCCCCCTTCTGTTCTCCTTAAAATATAAAATAAAGTCCCGATTTTAACGATTTTTTGAATATTTGAAATAATGGAAAAAATAAAGGAAATGACATTTTCAATGTCCATATTAAAATGGTCATTTTCAAAGGCACAAAATAAAGTACATTGAATTTCCAAGTAAAAATAATAATAATAATAATAATAATAATAATAATAATAATAATAATAATAATAAAATACATTGAATTGCAAAGTAAAAAAATAAAAAGTAAAACTATCAAAATATTCTTAAAAATCATGGACCCCATATTCATAATTCCTGGACATTGTTATAATTATTGTCATATTCCAATTTCCATTCTTGCAGCTTGGACTGAACATCCCTGAAGAAATACAAAAGTTAGTATTCTTGAAAATATTATTTTTCACCTGAAGTCACTCGGGTGCTCCATAGATTCTTCATGGCATTTGTTACTTCAGCATTCCTTAAAGTACAGATCAAAGGATTAAGGAAGAGAGTTATAAAGCTATAAAATACAGACACCAACTTATCAAGAGGGTAGGTTTTTGGGGGATGAGTGCACATGTATATGCAGGGAACAAAGAATATGATGACAAAAATGATGTGGGAGATGTAGGTGGAGAGGGCTTTGCACTTCCCCTCTGCACTATGATTTCTCAGAGAGTGCAGTATAATTGTGTAGGATATCATCAGCAAAAAAAAATTAATGAGCATATGGCTCCACTGTTGAAGACTACTAAAAGATTTAATACATATATGTCCATGCATTCCAGTCTTAACAAAGGTTGCAAGTCACAGAAATAGTTGTCAATCACATTGGGACCACAGAAGACTACATTCAAGTTATGGTTTATCATGGCAGTAGAATGCAGAAATGACCCTATCCATGCCAAGAGAATCAGTATGCCACACACTCTGTGGTTCATGATGGCTGAGTAGTGCAGAGGTTTACAGATGGCCACAAATCGATCATAGGCCATTAAAATGAGGACAAATATCTCCATGCAGCCAAAAAATGCACGGCAAATAGTTGGGTCTTGCACTCATCAAAGGAAATATTATTCTTGTGAAGTTTGGGAGCTGTTGTAGTAGAGAAACAAGCATCTTCAATGGACAAGTAGGTTAAGAAAAAGTACACAGGTGAACCAAGTGTGGGACTGGTCTTGATGGTCACAACAATTTGTAGGTTCCCCAACACAGTGGCAGTGTAGAACCAAGAAATGGTAAATACTATTTTCTGCCTCTTTGTGTCCTGAGTCAGTGCAAGCAGACTAAATTCGGTCACATTATTTCTCACCTAAGACTCAAGCGGGAAGGAACAGTTGAGAACTAGTTAATGTAAGAAAAGAACAAAGAATAATTAATACGGTAGAATTTGAGAGGTCTCTATCAAAGGAAAACTGCTTGACTATCTATAAGTAAGTTTCTGTTATTCCTATTTTCAAAGTCTTAGTAGAATTTTAAATAGAAAGTACCCATGTAATCTGCTGCAAATCATCTAACACATTTCTTTCCCATGAATTATGTCTGTGTGTTTGTATGTATGTGTATGTGTGTGAGAGAGAGAGAAGCAGAGAGAGACAGAGGGAGAAGGGGAGAGAGAGAGAGAGAGAGAGAGAGAGAGAGAGAGAGAGAGAGAGAGAGAGAGAGAGAGAGAGAGAGAGGAGGAGAGAGAGAGAGGAAGGGAGGGAATAGTTGCACTGTCCTCTGTGTAGTGATGCATATATAGCACCATGTATAAACTTACAGGAAACTTTGATGGATAAGCATGTGTGGGTTGAAATCAGTGCCACTGGAAAGAATTATGAATTCATACATCCATTTGGTAATTTTACTTTATTTTTCCACTTTAGTGTGTGTGGTTTTTTTTTTTGTGTATCTTTGTTTTAAAAACTCGATCTGCCTCCCTAACTTTCCGTCATTAACATTTTGGGAGATAATTCCTACAATCTGCCAAAATAAATACTAATTTCCTAGAAACTATATAGACTCGATTCTTCTGATGCATTTATTCTTTTCAGAGGCTCTCAAATTTTGAAGGGAACTCATAATACTTCGTTGAAACCTCCTCGAATAAATAAGTATTCATCCTCCAAGTGAATATAATTAAGAAAAAAGAAATTTTCTTTGTGTTTCCACTATACTTTAGAGCAGTGCAAAGTACTTTCCTGATATTAAGTTTATACTTACTTTTCAGTAATTTACAAAAAATGCTACTAGTTATGTCCTATGAGATCAAATATTCAAAATTCTAATTTCTCTCTCTCTCTCTTTCTCTCTCTCTCTCTCTCTCTCTCTCTCTCTCTCTCTCTCTCTCTCTCTCTCTCTCTCTCTCTCTCTCTCTCTCTCTCTCTCTCCCCCTCTCTCTCTCCCTCCCTCTCCATCTTGGCTCTCAGACACACCAATAATTGATGAAGACATATTCTCTACAAGCTTTTGATTTTCCATGGTACAATTTTCAAAAGCTTAATATTGTGGTTCCCCTTCTCTGAATGTGCTAGACATTATCAATGTCCCTCTCTAAATATGTTAGCCAAATTTAGGACAATAATCCATATATGAATCACCAAGTGAAGAATTAGTTAGACTTGTCACCTCTATTATTCTGAACAATAGGAAACAAACTCAGCCATTAAAATATTTGGTGACATGTTGAATCATTTACTCATTTTCACTACATAGTTTAATACATCATGGATTAAGTTCTAGTGGGGACATTAGAGGTTATAAATGCTAATCACCTTATTTTTCAGAGAAGGAAATTGAAATTCATTGAGTCAATTTTACTTGCCCAAAATCATCCAGCCAATGTCAGGATTAGGCCACTAGGTCAGTTTCACATGTGTAATTTGCTGACTATGGCTTTTTTTCTTATACTGGTTCTGGTTAATGGTTCAAACGAAACATATGACTTTATATTCATGCCTATTAAATGATATATTGTCATAGTCAATGATGGTAAACTGTCAAAGTTAGTTTGTAACCTGACTTTCATCGAATATATTAATTTTCTCATCCATTTGCAATGATGTCTAACATTTAGGCCTTTATCTAAGGCACTGAAATATGTTGAACATGAAAAAAAAATACTTGACATATAACTAAGGATTTCAAGGAACAATATGTACATTGTAATATGATCCTCATACAATTGTGTTGGATAATCTTTTCAGGTTTGATTATTTCGATTTCATTGCTTATCCAAGGAGAGTTAAAAGGGCTTACAAGACTTATTGAAAGTCACAAATATAATGAATATAAGTGGAATGAAGGGTTGTCATTTCCTCTCAGTCCATGTTTTTAACTCATTACACCTCACTACAATGCCTCTGATTACATACCCTAGGTACTGTAGTCAAAGGATTCATTAATTATTATCATTTGCATACAATATTTTGCATTTTCCCTTTTTACATTTTAAAACAAGTAGAGAAAATTTATCTTACTCTTCTAATGCTCTCACTTATCTTTGTAACTTTTATTTTTTATTTCCTAATGGAAAATGTCAAATTTATATTCAATGTTTCTTTCAATGAATCCTTGAAGTCTTGAAAAGTTCTTAAAAATCATTACCAACATTAATATGTTTTGAAGGAAAAGTAAAAATAAAAAGGGAGGAAAGGATCTGGCAGAAGAGGGGAAGAGAGGAGAGAAGATAGAGGGAGAAAATAGATAGCAACGCACAACTATAGAAAAATACACACATAAATCTAATTACTAACATTGTCATGAGACTCAAATTAAACAATGCATTGAAATCACTTGGAAAGTTATGTTGTTACTAATTTTGACGCTTTCCAGTCCAAACAATTAAGCTTAGCAAATTGGGAACTGAAATAAGTGTGAGAAGATTTTGGTCAAGAAAACTTTTCACTTTACTTTATTACAAGATGACAAAACTAGAGATTGAGTCAGATAATCGTAAATTAGGAATCAGACAGTAACTTAGCAGACACCTAATCCAAACCAGTCTTTCTATAAATAAATAAAAAATTGTACAAAAAAAAAAAAGGAAAGTTATTGGCCTAAGTTTGCTCTAGTAGCTAAGATGGGATCCAAATTGACATTGTATAACACCAAAGACAGCACTTGATCAGCACTGGAAATTCCATCATATTAGCTACTCTTTAAATGATTCAGTTTCTCATTCTGTAAATTAAAGAATAAAAAAAAAATAAACGTTAATGCAGAATATGGATCTTTAAATTAGTATCTCATTTGATCCCCACAATAACCTAGAAGGTAGGTGCTATTATTATATCCATTTTACAGTTGTGCAAACTAAGCCAGACAGAGGATAAGTGATTTTCACAGGGACACACACTTATAAAGCACCACAGGCTTCATTGGAATTTGAGTCTTCCTGACTTCAGGCTCAAAACTCTTTACTTATTCCACCTAGTTTGATACTAAGTGAATAATAGCATTTGCATTTTAAATGGTACTTTAAGGAACGTCTGGTTTTCTAATTACAAAATTTTAAACTCAACAAGATATAAGTTCCAGGATTTAAGGCTATCGATGTTATCCTGGAGTAGCAAACAATGAAACTGAAGAGCATGGTATATTTCATTTACATAGTATCACAAATAAAAAATATATGACATAAGATTTGAACTCAGGATTTGTGATATAAAAAATTCAAGAGTTTTAGCCACTACATTGCAGTCTTTAATAACAGAATACTCTGAGGATGGAAATATTTTAGTTCTTGATATAAAACCATTAATCAATATGCTAAATAGGAACCAGTGTCTTTGGTCTGAAAATAGTAGGGAATGAGCAAAGGTGTAAAAATATCTTAAAAAGCATACTTATTTAAATCAATCAATTATGAACCAAAGGGTTATTTTTGAGAGTCTATTATAATTTCACAAGCTAATAACAGTAATAAGAATGAGTAAAATTTGTAAAGTACTTTAAAATTTTCAACGTATTTAAAAAATTGTTTCATTTAATTACACAACAATCCCAAATGAGTGGTACTAGTATCATCATTTTACAGACAGCTAAACTGATGTTGAGATAAGTTGAGTTTCTCTGTGTGGCATATTTGGTTAGTGTCTGAGTTAGAATTTCAAGTCAGATCTTCTTGATGCCATGTCCAGTCCTTTGACTACTTGACCACCTAATCATTCAACTATAAACAAATCTAAAATCACTATGTGTGCACAGTGAAAGTCTTAGGAAAACTTTTCTCTTTTCCTTTGTTTTTCATTTTTTCCTTCCCTTCCTTCCTTTCCCTTCCTTTCTTTCTTTTTAATTTGAGGAGTGTTTGCCTCTTAATACACCTTCTTACATTCTCTTAAAAGAAGAACAAATTATTTTTTCAAGAAAATTATGGATGAATGCATCCACATTGAAAAAAGCGATTGATAACAAGGGCAGTGTGATTCCCTCTCAACCCTTAAAAGAAGAAAAATGAATGATGCAATCAGTTACAGACTGTTAAATTCAAAGACCTGCCTCAGTGGTTTACCAGTGGGAAAAGGGGGAGGGATACTACAAGATCTTCCTGGAGACACTGAAATTAGCACATTTTCCCACAATCCTACTCATAATATTAATCCTCTCGTCTACATTTTCTCTGTCTCTTTCTCACTCTATCTCTTGCTCTGTGTATCTGTCGGTCAGCTGTCTCTCATTATCTCTCTTTGTCTCTCTTCCCTCTGTCGTTTAACATAAAGATGACTTTCTGAGTAGGTGGTGGTTAGGAATATTTTTAAAATAATTTTTTTATTTTTAAATTTAAAATAATTTTTAAAATAAACTGTTACATTTTGTAAAATGGACATTTTCAATTTCTTTTAGGAATCTAAAATATATTTAATACCTTATTGTTTTTCCTCTTTAGTGATACTTCCCTGCCAATTGGGTCAGTAACTTAAAGATATGTAAAGGATTCCAGCTACAGACCAGGCCATCAATTGTTGACAATGTGCATGAATATCAACTACATAAGCGACATAACAATAAAAAGAAAAAAATGGGTAATTTGGTTTTCTTCTTTATTGTTCTAATCAAGTTTACCACAGATATATCAATTTCATTGTTTTTTGCATAAAATCAACTCCTCGCTTTATTTATCAGTTCAATAGTTTTTATAATTTCAATTTTGCTAATGTCTCCTTTGGTTTTCACTATTTCTAATTTCGTATTCACTTGGGGATTTTAAATTTCATCTTCTAGCTTTTTCAGTTGCATTCCCAATTCATTGATCTCCTCTTTCTCTATGTTATTCATGTAGGCATTCAAAGATATAAAACTTACCCTAAGAACTACTTTTGCAGTATCTCATAAGATTTGGTAGGTTGTCTCATTATTGTTATTCTCTTGAATAATGTTGTTTAATGTTTCTATGATTTATTGATTAACCCCCTCATTTATTAAGATTAGATTAAATAGTTTCCAATTAATTTTTGGTCTATCTTTCCATGGCGTTTTATTGCATATAATTTTTATCTGAGAAGGGTTCATTGATTATCTCTGCATTTCTGCACTGGACTGTAAGGCTTTTATGGCTTAGCACATGGTCAATTTTTATATATGTGCCATGTACTGCTAACAAAAAGGTATGTTCCTTTCTATCCACATTCAATTTTCTCCAGAGACATACCATATCTAACTTATGCAGATTTTTATTCACTTTTTTAATTTCTTGTTTATTTTGAGATTAGATTTATCAACGTCAGAAAGCAGGAGTTTCATGTCCCCTACTAGTACAGTTTTCCTGTCAATTACTAATGTCAAATATGAAAAGGGTGAACTCACCTCCAATGATGAGGAAATGAAAAAATAATTAGAAATTACTTTACCAAACTATATGACCATAAACTGTGTAATGGAAATGAGATACAAGATTATTTTTTTAAAAATTATATAAATTGCCCAAATGAAGAGAAACCGAAGTTGAATACTTAAATAGCCCCATCTCAGAAAAAAATAAATTGAACAAGCCATCAATAAACTCTTTAGTAAAAAAAATCTCCAGGGCAGGATGGATTTGCAAGTGAATTCAATCAAACATTTAAAGAAGAGTTAATTCCAAAGTTGTATAGAATATTTGGGGAAATTGGGGAAGGAGGAATCCTCCCAAATTCTTTTTTTATGATACAAATATGGTTCTGATACCTAAACTAGGAAGAGCCAAAACAGAGAAAGCAAATTTTAGGCCAATTTCTCTAATGTATATAGATACAAAAATCATGTATAAGATTTTAGTAAAAAGAATACAGCAACTTATCACGAGAATAATATGTTATGATCAGGAAGGAATTATACCAGGAATACAGGGCTAGTTCAATATTAGGAAAACTATTTGAATTAATGATTATATCAACAACAAAACTAACAGAGACCACATGATTATCTCAATATACATAGAAAAATCTTTTTACAAAATACAACACCCATTCCTGTTCAAAAAACTGGAGAACACAGGAATAAATGGAACTTTGCATAAATTTATGAGCAGTAGCCACCTTAAACCTTCATCAAACATTATATGCAATTGGGATCAGGTAGATGCATTTTTAATAAGATCAGGGGTAAAACAAGTAGGTTCATTATCAACACTATTAATTAATATGGTACTAGAAATTTTAGCTGTAGCAATAAGAGATGAAAACGAAATTGAAGAAATTAGAATAGGCAAAGAAGAAACTAAGTTATCACTCTTTGTAGATGATATGATGATATACTTAGAGAGACTCAGTGAATCAATTAAAAAAAAACACTACTTGAAAGAGTAAACAACTCTGGCAAAGTTGCAGGTTACAAAATAAACCCACGAAAATCATCTGCATTTCTACATATTATTGACAAAGCCCAACAGCAAGGGATAGAAGGAGAAATCCCATTTAAAGCTAAGATAGATATTGTAAAATATTTGGGAGTTTGCCTCCCAAAAAATACCTAGGGACTGTATGAACACAATTACAAAACACTTTTTACACAAATAAAGTCAAATCTAAGTAAGTGGAAAAATATCAGTTGTTCATGGGTAGACCAAGCCAATATAATGAAAATGACAATTCTAACTAAATTAATTTAATTCTTCAGTGCCACATCAATCAAACTATCAGATAATTATTTTGTAGAGCTAGAAAAATATAGCAAAATTCATATGGAAGAACAAAAGGTCCAGTATATCTAGGGAACTAATGAAAAGTAATACTAGGGAAGGTGGCCTAGGCCTATCAGACCTCAAATTGTATTATAAAGCAGCAATTATTAAAAGTACTTGGTATTGGCTAAGAAGCAGAAGGGTAGACAAGTGGAATAGTTTAGGTGTAGAGGAAACTGGGCATAGACCAATGCCTGACACCATATATAAGAATAAAGCCCAAATGAGTACCTGATCGAGGTATAAAAGCTGACACTAAACAATTAAGTACAGCGAGGAATAGTGTATTTATCAGATTTATGGAGAATGGAGAAATTGTTGACTAAACAAGAGATAGAAAACACTATGAAGTGCAAAATAGATAATTTTGATTACAATAAATTGAAAAGTTTTTGCACAAACAAATGCAACCAAGATCAGGAGGGAAGCAGAAAACTGGGAAAGAATTTTAGCAACTAGTATCTGTCGTAAAGACCTCATTCCTAAAATATATAGGGAATTGAGTCAACTATATAAGAAGATAAGTCATTCCCCAATTGATAAATGGTCAAAGAATATGAACAGGTAGTTTTCAGAGAAAAAAATTAAAGCTATCTATACTCATGAGAGAAAATGTTCTAAGTCACTATTGAAGAGAGAGATGTATATTCAAACAACTCTGAGATACCACATTACATCTATCTGATTGAGTAACCTGACAAAACAGGAAAATGATATTTGCTGGAGAAGATGTGGGAGAGTTGGAACAATAATTCATTTTTGATGGATCTGTGAGCTGATTCAACTATTCTGGAGAACAATTTGGAAAATTATTCAAAGGGCTACAAAAATGTGCATACCCTTTGACCCAGCAATATTGCTTCTAAGACTGATGATCTCCCCAAGATATCATAAAAGTGGGAAATGTAGCCTTTATCACCTATATGGTCTTTACACTATTCATTGTATATGGTCTATACACTTTTCCTTGCTCCATTAATTTGTTTATACTATCAGTCATTATACCAAGATCATTTGGCCTTTGTTATTGTGTACGTTGTTAGGCATTGGTCTATGCCTATTTTCCACCATAATGTTATCGACTTTTCCCAGCAATTTTTGTCAAACAGTGAGTTTTTATTCCAGAAGCTGGGATCATTGCATTTAGCAAACAGTAGATTGCTATATTCATTGAGCGCTGTCTTAAGTATCTAACATATTCCACTTATCTACCCTTTTGTTTCTTAGCCAGTACCAAATAGTTTTAGCAATTGCTGCTTTATAATACAATTTGAGTTCTTGTAGAGCTAGGTCACAGGACCTAGAATTGTTTTCATTAGTTCCCTCGATATTCTGGATCTTTAACTAAATATCGGCTATATATTTGTAGATTTGCAAATTACTTCCATAATAGTTATGTTTTGTAAGACTAATTGTATTTCACTCCATCCTATCCTGCCCCATATTTCTTCAATTATCTCTTTTGACCTTGTCCCTCCCCAAGACTGTTTACTCCTAATTGCCCCCTCCTCCCATTTGCCCTTCTTTCCATCATCACTCCCCACCCTGCTTATTCCCTTCTCCTCTACTTTCCTATTTTGTGAGATAGGTTTTCATACCAAACTAAGTGTGCATGTTATTCCTTTCTTGAGTCAAATATGAGAAGTGTAAGCTTCGCTTTTTCCCTCTGGGCTCCCCCTTTCTCCCCTCCATTGAAAAAACTTTCTCTTGCCTCTTTTATGAGAGGTAATTTTCCCCATTCCATTTCTCCCTTTCTCTTACAAATATATTCCTCTCTCACCCCTTAATTTTATTTTTCAAATGTGACCCTTTCCTCTTCAACTCACCCTGTGCTCTCTGTCTCTGCCTCTGTCTTTATCTGTCTGTCCATCCATCTGTCTGTCTGTCTGTCTCTCTTTCTCTATCTATCTATCTATCTATCTATCTATCTATCTATCTATCTATATGTGTGTATGTGTGTATACATATATACACATGTATGTATGTATATATGTCTGTGTATAATGCCTCCAACTACCCAGACACTGAGAAAAGTTTCAAGATTTACAAATGTTATCTTTCCATGTAGGATTGTAAACAGTTCAGCTTTAGGAAGTCCCTCATGATTTTTCTTTCTCATTTACCTTTTCATGCTTCTCTTGATTCTTGTGCTTGAAAGTCAAATTTTCTTTTCAGCTCTGGTATTTTCATCAAGAGTCCTTGCATGTCCTCTATTTCATTGATTGACCATTTTCTTGCCCTGAAGTTTTATACTCAGTTTTGCTGGGTAGGTGATTCTTGGTTTTAATCATAGTTCCTTTGACTTCCAGAATATCCCTTTGATCCCTTACAGTTGAAGATGCTAGATCTTGTGTTATCCTGATCGTATTTCCACCATTCTCAAATCGTTTCTTTCTAGCTGCTTGCAATATTTTCTCCTTGACCTGAGAACCCTGGAATTTGGCTACAATATTCCTAGGAGTTTCTGTTTTTGAATCTCTTTCAGGAGGTGATTGGAAAGTTCTTTTAATATTTATTTTGCCCTCTGTTTTTAGAATATCAGGGCAGTTTTCCTTGATAATTTCATGAAAGATGGTATCTAGGTTATTTTTGTGAGAATATATTTCAGGTAGCCCCATAATTTTAAAATTGTCTTTCCTGGATATCTATCCTGGTCAGTTGTTTTTCCAATGAGTTATTTCACATTATCTTCCATTTTTTCATTCTTTTGGTTTTGTTTTTTTAATTTCTTTGTTTCTCATAAAGTCATTACCCTACTTCTGTTCCATTTTAACTTTTCAGTGAGCTTTTGAATCTCCTTTTCCATTTGGTTGGTTCTGCTTTTTAAAGCACTCTTTTCCTCAATGACTTTTTGGACCTCTTCTGTCAATTGAGTTAGCCTGTTATTAAAGGTGTTATTTTCTTCAGCATATTTTTGGGCCTCCTTTAGGAAGCTGTTGACTCACTTTTCATGATTTTCTTGCATCGCTCTCATTTAATTTTCCTCCACCTCTCTTACTTGATTTTCAAAATCCTTTTTGAGCTCTTCCATGGCCTGAGATCATTGCACATTTATTTTGGATATTTGGGATGCAGAAGTCTTGACTTTGTGTCTTCCTCTAATGGTTAGGATTGTTCTTCCTCATCCAAAAGGATAGGAGAAAATACCTGTTAATCAAGAAAGTAAGCTTCTATAGTCTTATTTTTTCCCCCTTTTAAGGCATTTTCCCAGCCAGCTACTTGATTTTTGGTTCCTTTGTCAAAATAAGAGTATATGCTGGGTAACTGTAAGTTCTAAGTTCCTCCAACGTCTAAAAATATATTTAATTGGAAGGTATGTGAAGAACCTACATAAAACTGTATTCCCACTCAGTGAGGGAGAGTGCAGGAGGGGGAAAGGAGTGGGGAAAATCTAACTTATATGGAAGTGATTGTAGAATACTGAAAACAAATTAAATAATTTCTTTTATTAATTAATTTATGTATTTTATGTTTTCCACTTTCATTTCCACAAAATTTTGAGTTTCAATTTTTCCCCATCTCCCCCCCCACCCCAAAAGGCCAAGCATTTCAATTATCCCTTCCACCAAAATGCCCTCCCTTCTAACATCTCTCCCTTATCCCCATCTTCTCTTTTGTCCTGTAGGGCAAGATAAATTTCTATATCCCATTACCTCTCTTTCTTATTTCTAAATTGTATGCAGGAACAATACTCAACATTTGTTCCTAAAACTTGGAGTTCCAAATTCTCTTCTTTCCTCCCTCCCCACCCATCCACATTGAGAAGGTAAACAATTCAATATGGGGTACATTTGTCCAGTTTGGCAAATGACTTCCACAATAGTCATGTTGTATAAGACTAACTATATTTCCCTCCAGCCTATCCTGGCCCCCTTTTTTCACCCTGAAATGTTATACTCAGTTTTGCTGGGTGATCCTCTGTTTTAATTCTACTTCCTTTCTGAAATACCATATTCTACACCCTTCGATCCCTTAATGTAGAAGATTCTTGATCGTGTGTTATCTTGATTGAACTTCTACAATACTAAAAATATTACTTTCTGGCTGCTTGCAATATTTTCTCCTTCACTTGGTAACTATGGAATTTGGTTGCAATGCTCCTAGAAGTTTCTGTTTTTGAATCTCTTTCAGGAGATGATTGGAGAATCCTTTCAATATTTATTTTGCCCTCTGGCTCTAGAATATCAGGCCAGTTTTCCTTGATAATTTCATGAAAGATGATATGTAGGCCTTTTTTGCTCATGGCTCTCAGGTCGTCTCATAATTTTTCACTTGTCTCTCTTGGACCTATTTTCCTGGTCAGTCATTTGTTCAATGAGTTATTTCACATTATCTTTCATTTTGTCATCCTTTTGGTTTGGTTTTGTGGTTTCTACGTTTCTCATAAACTCCTCAGCTTCCATCAATTCCATTCTAATTTTTAAAGGATTATTTTCATCAGTGAGCTTTCGAACCTCCTTTTCTATTTGGTCAATTCATCTTTTCAAATATTCGTCTTCTCATTGGCTTTTTGAACCTTTTTTGCCAGTTGAGTTAGCCTATTTTTAAAAGTGTTATTTTCTTCAGCATTTTTTTAGATCTCCTTTAGCAAACTATTGACTCACTTTTCATGATTCTCTTATTTCTCTCTAATTTCTTTCCAATATTTTCTCCACTTCTCTTACTTGATTTTCAAAATCCTTTTTGAGCTATTCCATGGCCTGAGACTGTTGAATATTTGTCTTGGATGTTTGTGATACAGATGCCTTGACTTTTATGTCTTTCTCTGGTGTTAAGCATTGTTCTTCCTCATGTGAAAGGTTATGAGAAAATATCTGTTTACCAAGAAAGTAACTTTCTATGATCTTATTATTTCTCCCTTTTTGGGCCATTTTCCCAACCAATTGCTAGATTTTTGTGTTCTTTTTTAAGAGAGTTGTAGATTCTGTAAGATCTCATTTCTCCAAGGTGGCAAATTCAAGCTTGCACATTGATGTGGGAGCAACCAGAAACCTTTTACCCAGGATCTGCAAGTAGGAGAATTTCCTCTGCACAACAGCCTTACCTTCAGTCCTGCCACACCAGCACTCAGGGCTGAGGCTCAGATCAGCTGCTTAATTATCCCAGGTGTTTTCCTATGAGACCTCCAACAACGCAAGTCTGCTGCTGCTGTTCTCTGCCACTTCCACTTGGGTCCGGAGCTATGGGGGGGATCCTGCTCCCTTCTTGGTCACCAGAAAAAGCCATCTCACTGACCTTTGGATTGAGGGGTCTGTGAACCGCCGCTGCTGCCCCTGGAGATTCCTTCCCCAATGACTGCCCCAGTACTCCTCCCTGCACCACATGGTCAAGACTGGGCTGAGCTCTGCTCCGTGTATGGTAAACAGACCTTTCCTCTCATCCTTGCAGAGCACCCAAGCTGGGAGTCTCCCCCACTCCGTTGTTCTGTGACTTCTACTGTTCTAGGATTTGTTGAGAGCCATTCTTTACAGGTGTTTTTTGGGCTTTAGGGAAAGAGCTAGGATATATGTGTCTTTCTACTCTGCCTTCTTGGCTCCACCACCCCATCCAAATAAAATATTTTTTTCTTTCATTTAAGAGTTTTGTTTATTTTTGTACCTTAATAAAAAATCCACTAAAATAAAATTGTATACAGAACATTTAGCCCTTAATGTAGCTTTAGATTCTTGAATGTATCTACTGTGCAACTACTTCTGATTCTAATCACTATAGATGGCAGTGAATGAATGAGTCTTATTTTTCCATGCTTATGACTGTTGAATAACCTCTTTCCATTTCAAGGTAATTTAGTTTTCATTAAAACTACTTAACTAGATTGACATTTTAAAATTCACTTTGGAGTAATGTTTCTTTAACCTGTCTCATTTAAATACTAAAACTCTTTGTGGCAATAGGAGAATAAGAGAAAGCTTAGCCCATGGTTCTAAACATTCTTGTTATATTGTTACTGAAAGTATTTTTGCGTCATAATAGTCAGGCTGTTCGTTTTTTAATGTGGTATCATGGATAACTATTTGCCCAATTCTTCAGAACTGGTGAAACTTCTTGGCAGCCCAAATTAAAATGATTTTAGTTCTTTTTATTATCTTTTTAGATTGTGTATCTGGGGGGAATGAAAGGTTTTTTTTCTTGCCTTTTGAAGTCCTGAACTTTAGGATTATCAGGGACTAAGCTGTCTTGCTGCCTACCTTTTATTTTAGATATACCTTTGCCAAAGCCAGATAGGGATAGAAAGAAGAAGTACAAATTAGCAATTAAAAAATTGGTCTTCTGAATCTGGCAAATGTGTTGGTGAAGAAGGCAGAGATGACATAACTTAAATGAAATTTGGTGACATTTTCTTATTTGGAGTTGTTGCTTATGGTTATCAACCAGTCAGACTGATTTTGTTGGCAGTGGTGATTTATTCTCATAGAAAAAAACATTTAAAATGCCTGCTCAATTCCGAGAAAGAAAGAGACAGAGACAATAAATTCTCCAATTGCCTTGCATCTGTCTAAAGAGGAAAAGCCCTTCAAAGGGTACTCTCTTTTATAGATCAAGGGTTCTTTTGTAGACCCCTTAGTCAGTTTGAAGAAATGAATGGAATTATTTTCAGAAAAATGTTTTTAAATGCATAATGTAAAATATATAGAATTAGAAAGGAAACCAGAAATTGAAATAACAATTGATGTTTTTTTTTTTTTTAAAGTTAAGAAGCTTTGATCTAGATCTAGAACTAGGAAGCTTATTAGCATGTACTAACTCTGTCACTCATTTTTTCCTCCTTTTTTTGTTGAATTGTTCTCCATTAGTATAACAGTTTACTTTTGTAAAATTGGAGAAGGGAGATGTGTGAAAAGACTTTATCTTTTCTCATTAAGTATCTAGTGAACAGAAGAATTTTTTGTGTATTTATGTGTGTGTGTGCAATTTCAATTTCATTTGTGGAAATATGGAGAGAGACACACCTATAGAAATTACAGTAGCCATGTCTCATGTTCATGATAAATATCGGCTTGGGAATTGGTGACAATTAAATGACTAGATACATTTTAGTTGCATCTTAGTTGCCCACATCATCTCTTCCAATTTCTTTTTTTTTTATATTTTATATTATTTTTATTATTTTTCTTTTAATGTTCGACAATCACTTCCTTAAAATTAAGATTTCATCCCCTCCTCACCTTCCCCTCACTACCCCCTCCCTCCCTGCAACAGCATACAATTCTGCATAGGTTCTACATACACTTTCCTATTGAGCACATTTTCACTACAGTCATGCTATGAAGTCACACTAAAATAAATAGAAGAAATCATATAACAAATCAAAACATAATACACTAAAACACTCACACACAAACATGATCTGCTACATTCTGCGAATGACTTCCATATTTATTTCTCTAAATGTGGAAGGCATTTTGCCTTAGAAAACTGTCACTGGGATTTTTTTTTTTCAGTAAGTTCTTGGATTATTACAAAGTTTCAAGTCTACCAGAAAAAAACCTCTCACACATTGTGGTCGTTGCTGTGCACAAAGTTCTCCTGGTTCTGCTCCTTTCGCTCAGCATCAGATCATATAAGTCCTTCCAGGCCTCCCTGAAGTTTTCTTGTTCATCATTTCTTATGGCGCAATACTACTCCATTACATTCATATACCATAATTTATTCAGCCATTCCCCAATTGATGGGCATCCACTTGATTTCCAGTTCTTGGCAACCACAAAGAGTGTTGCTATAATTTTTTTGAACATGTGGGACCCTTTCCCATTTTTATAATCTCTTGGAGATACAGTCCTAGTAGTGATATAGCTGGGTCAAAGGGTATACACATTTTTGTAGCCCTTTGGGGATAGTTCCAAACTGTTCTCCAGAATGGTTGGATGAGCTCACAGCTCCACCAACAATGAATTAGTGTTCCAACTCTCCCACATCCTCTTCAGCATTTATCATTTTCCTGTTCTGTCATGTTTGCCAATCTCATAGGTGTGATGTGGTACCTCAGAGTTGTTTTGATTTGCATCTCTCTAATCAATAGTGATTTAGAGCACTTTTTCATATGATTATAGATATCTTTAATTTCTTCCCCTGAAAATTGCCTGTTCATATCCTTTGACCCTTTATCAATTGGTGAATCACTTGTATGGTTATATATTTGATTTAGTTCTCTATATATTCTAGAAATGAGGCCTTTATGGAAGAGCTTAGCTATAATTTTTTTTTTCCCAATTTATTACATCCCTCCGAATTGTGGATGCATTGATTTTGGTTGTGCAAAAACTTTTCAGTTTAAGGTAATCAAAATCATCCATCTTGCATTTCATAATGCTTTCTATCGTTTCTTTAGAAAAAAATTCTTCCCCTCTCCATAAATCTGATAAATACACTATTCCTTACTTCTCCAGTTTATTCATGGTATCAATCGTTATACCTAAATCATGTACCCATTTGCACTTTATTCTTCTGTACAGTGTCAGGCATGGGTCTATACCTAATATATGCCACACTGTTAACCAGGTTTCCCAGCAATTTTTGTCAAACAGTGAGCTCTTGTCCCAGAAGCTGGGGTCTTTGGGTTTATCAAACAGGAGGTTGCTATATTCCTTCCCTACTGTGTCTTGAGTGCCAAGTCTATTCCACTTGTCTACCCCTCTGTTTCTTAGCCAACACCAAGTGGTTTTGATAACTGCTGCTTTACAATACAATTTGAGGTCTGGTAGTGCTAGCCCACCTTCCCAAGCATTTCTTTTCATTAGTCCCTTTGAAATTCTGGACCTTTTGTTTTTCCAAATGAATTTTGATATTATTTTATCCAGCTCTAGAAAATAAGTATCTGATAACTTAATTGCTATGGCACTAAATAAGTAAATTAATTTAGGTAGAATTGTCATTTTTATTGTATTAGCTCGGCCTACCCATGAACAACTGATGTTTTTCCACTTACTTAAATCTGACTTTATTTGTGCAAAAAGTGTCTTGTAATTGTGTTCATATAATCCCTGGGTTTGTTTTGGCAGGTAAAATCCTAAGTATTTTATAGTATCTACTCTAGCTTTAAATAGGATTTCTCTTTCTATCTCTTGGTGTTGGACTTTGTTGCTAATATATAGGAATGCAGAAGATTTGCGTGGGTTTATTTTGTAACTTGCAACTTTGACAAAGTTTTTATTATTTCAAGTAGTTTTTTACTTGAATCTCTGGGATTCTCTAAGTATATCATCATATCATCTGCAAAGAGTGATAACTTAGTTTCTTCTTTGGCTATTTTCATTCCTTCAATTTCTTTATCTTGTCTAATCGCCACTGCTAACATTTCCAGTACCATATTGAATAATAGTGGTGATGATGGGCATCCTTGTTTCACCCCTGACCTTATTGGAAATGCATCTAGCTTACCTCCATTGCATATAATGCTTGCTGAAGGTTTTAGGTAGATACTGCTATATTATTATTATGATATATTATTTTATGGAAAGTTCCCTTTATTCCTATGTTCTCCCGTGTTTCTAATAGGAATGGGTGTTGTGTTTTATCGAAAGCATTTTCTGCATCTATTGAGAAAATCGTGTGATTTTTGTTAGTTTTGTTGTTGATATGATCAATAATGCTAACAGTTTTCCTAATATTGAACCAGCCCTGCATTCCTGATATGAAACCTACCTGATCAAAATGTATTATTGTCTTGATAAGATGCTGTATTCGTTTTGTTAAAATCTTGTTTAAATTTTTTGCATCTATATTCATTAGATAAATTGGTCTATAATTTTCTTTCTCTGTTTTGTCTCTCCCTCGTTTGGGTATTAAAATCATAATTGTATCATAGAAAGAATTTGGGAGGACACCTTATTCCCCAATTTTCAAAAATAATCTATGTATTATTGGAATTAACCGTTCTTTAAAGGTTTGATAGAATTCACTTGTGAATCCATCTGGTCCTGGAGATTTTTTCCTAGGGAGTTCATTGATGGCATGTTCAATTTCTTTTTCTGAGATGGGGTTGTTTAAGTACATATAAAAATAATAGAAACTTTTAAAAAATAATCTGAATTGCAATTTTCAAAACTGTTCTATCCTATGACAATGTAGAATATTGGGAAAACGTTTTCAAAGTTAGAAATCATGAGGAGTCATATTTCTGTAGCTGACTCATTGTTTATATCACTTCACAGGTCTGTGCCTCACTTTTCTTATCTTTGTGACAAATGCAGATGATACCTGCTCACCAACTTCTCAAATGTAAAGGCATGAAATGAGATCATTAACACACGTGGTCCTTTCTAAATAATTACCCAAATTAAGGGAAATACAAAATATTAATTCTATTTATTCACAATCAAAAGTGCATTATATGATATCCTTGTTTACTGAATGCAACCTGAACTCTTTATCCCAGCACGCAAGGCTCTCTACAACTTATGTTTGCACTTGATTCCCCGCTCCCCATTCATCTATAGGAAACAATATTAATAGCTAGCCTATTTTTCATTCTTTATATTTTGCCATCGGGAAGCCCTGGCATCAAGTGTCATTTCTGATTCCAATTGAAAATTGAATATTGGCCAAGTTGTTTTTCTATTCAGTTCCACAGAAAACTTTCTACGACTAAAATTTTAATAATAGACACATTCATGTAGAATTGGCTGTACTTTTTTTTAATATAAATTTATTTATTTAACTTTTTACATTCATTTTCACAAAATTTTGGGTTCCAAATTTTCTCTCCTTTTATTCCCTCCTCCCACCCCAATACACTGAGCATTCTAATTTTCCCTATCACCAATATGCCCTCTCTTCTGTCGTCCCTCCCTTCTCTTGTCCCCATCTTATCTTTTGTCCTGTAGGGCCAAGAGACCTTCTATACTCCATTAACGGTATTTCTTATTTCCTAGTAGCAACAACAATACTAACCAGTTGTTCCTAAAATTTGAGTTCGAAATTCTCCCCATCCCATTCCCTTTGGGAAAGTAGGCAATTCAATATAGGCCATATCTGTGTAGTTTTGCAAATGACTTCGATAATAGTCGTGTTGTGTAAGACTAACTGTATTTCCGTCCATCCTATCCTGCCCTCCATTGTTTCTATTCTTTCTTTTGATCCTGTCCCTCCCCACGTGTTGACTTCAAATTGCTCCCTCCTCCCATTGCCCTCCCTTCCATCATCCCCTCCCTTGTTTATCTCCTTCTCCCCCACTTTCCTGTATTGTACGATAGGTTTTCATACCAAAATGAGTGTGCATTTTACTCCTTCCTTTAGTCGATTGTGATGAGGGTAAACTTCCTGTTTTATTTTCTCAGCTTTCCTCTTTTTCCCTCCACTTAAAAGTCTCCTGCTTGCCTCTTGAATGAGATATAATTTACCCCATTCCATTTCACCCTCTCTCCTCCCACTATATTTCTCTCTCACCATTTACCTTAATTTCTTTTAAGATATGGTCCCATCTTAGTCAATTCACTCTGTGCTCTCTGTCTCTGTGTGTGCATGTGTGTGTGTGCACATGTGTACATGTGTGTGAGTGCGTGTGTGTATGTGTGTGCGTGGTCCCACCAACTACTTAGATACCGAAAAGTTTTAAGAGTTACAAATGTTGTCTTTCCATGTAGGAATGTAAACAGTTCACCTTTGGCAAGTCCCTTATGACTTCTCTTTGCTGTTTACTTTTTCATACTTCTTCTCATTCTTGTGTTTGAAAGTCAAATTTTCTTTTCTGCTCTGTTTCTTTCATCAAGAATGCTTGAAAGTCCTCTGTTTCATTGAAAGACCATATTTTCCCCTGAAGTATTATACTCAGTTTTGCTGGGTATTCTTGGTTTGAGTCCTAGTTCCTTTGGCTTCTGGAATGTCATTTTCCATGCCCTTCAATCCCTTAATGTAGAAGCTGCTAGATCTTGAGTTATCCTGATTATATTTCCACAATACCAGAATTGTTTCTTTCTAGCTGCTTGCTATATTTTCTCCTTGACCTGGAAATTCAGGAATTTGGCCACAATGTTGCTAGGAGTTTCTCTTTTTGGATCTCTTTCAGGCGGTGATCCATGGATTCCTTCAATACTTATTTCGCCCTCTGGTTCTAGAATCTCAGGGCAGTTTTCCTTGATAATTTCATGAAAGATGATGTCTAGGCTCTTTTTTGATCATGGCTTTCAGGTAGTCCCATAATTTTTAAAGTGTCTCTCCTGGATCTATTTTTCAGGTCAGTTGTCCTTCCCATGAGATAATTTATATTCTCTTCCATTTTTTCATTCTTTGGGTTTTGTTTTGTGATTTCTTGGTTTCTCAGAATGTCATTAGACTCCATGTGTTCCATTCTAATTTTGAGAGAACTATTCTCTTAAGTGATCTTTTCAACCTCTTTTTCCATTTGACTCATTCTGCTTTTGAAAGCATTCTTCTCCTCATTGGCTTTTTGAACCTCTTTTGCCAATGGAGTTAACCTATTTTTCAAGGTGTCCTTTTCTTCAGCATTTTTTTGGGTCTCCTTTAGCAAGGTATTCACCCATTTTTCATGCTTTTCTTGCATCTCTCTCATTTCTCTTCCCAGTTTTTCCTCCACCTGTCTAACTTGATTTTCAAAATCCTTTTTGAGCTCTTCCATGACCTGAGCCCACTGGACATCCACCTTGGATGTCTGGAATAGAGAGGCCCTGACCTCCACGTCTTTTCCTGATGGCAATCATTGTACTTCCTCATCAGAAATGAAAGCAGGAAGCAACATCTCTTCCCCAAGAAAGTAGATCTCTATGGTCTTATTTTGCTTCCTTTTTTCTGGACATTTTCCCAGGCAGTTCCTTGACTTCTGAGATTCCTCTGCACCCCCTCCTAGATCTGCCCAGCTAGTGCTTTGAGTCTGAGATTCATATGTTGCTTCCCAGCCTCAAGGCTCTCAGCCGCAGGCCTGGCTGCTATTCAATGTGAGCTTAAGTTCTGGTGCTCGGGTGGGGGCAGGGCCACCTCCGAGACTCAGTTCCCTCAGGTGAGTTATGCAGAGACCTTCGGTAATGGCCCTGACCTTTTGTCTGCTCCGGGAGTTCCAGGCCACCTCCTGCCTCCCCCACTGCCTCTGCCACTGCCTTCCAAGGGGGCCCAGGTCACTGAGACACCCCACTCCCCTCTCAGCCAGCCCAGAAGTCTCTCTCACTCACCTGGAGTGCCTGTGGGTGGAGGGACCTTCGTGGCCGCCAGAGGTTCTGTCCCTGAAGCCTACTTGGGTCTGCTCCACTGGGTCTGCATGGCCAGGGTAGCGCAGGGATGGGATCTGCTGTCTGGAGTGTGACGGACCCCCGGGGACGGCTTTCCAGGGCTCTCTGGAACAGAAATCTCTTCCACTGCATTGGTGCGCAGATTGCAGTGTTCCAGAATTTGTGGGGAGTTCTTTTTACAGGAAATTTCTGGGCTGTGGATTCAGAGCTAGCATACATGAGTCTTTCTACTCTGCCATCTTGGCTCAAGATCACTTCTTTCCGCACAATTCACAAATTTGTATGTCACATTTTATCAGGAACCATGCTAATATTGTCTGTTTCATTCTGATACGTGGTGTTTAGGGAAAAGTAGTACCTCTCCTGTGAGGGTTGTCCAACCCTTTTCTGATATGCTCATCTATATTTTGTGCCTATCTCCACCCAACTCTTATCCATGCCTCCAAGAAGCTGCAGTATGGACACGAACCATGGCCCATAAAACCATCTTAGCAGATTGGCTAAACCAGGTTTATGGACATTCATGCTTCAGACTCCTTGATTACTTAGGGGAATGTCTACCCCAAATATCTGAATATGTTGCACCAGTAAAATAGGCAGATGAAAATAAGTTGCCCCAATGGCTATGAAGGTGGCTGAGGTCTGCATGGTGGAGTGTTTATACTGTGGTCACACACTGAAGATTCTATGGTAATAGACCAAAACACAGGCCATTTCCAGACATTCTGACTTTTGCCTTGCTACTAGACTTCATTAACTTTGGAAGAGAGAGATGAGTCAAGATATCATCATGTGATGTTATTGGTTTTCTTTGAAATGAAAGACAAGCAACAATATCCACATATTTCATTTAATACTTTAAAAAATGATTCATATAGAAATCCTTTTTAAGTTCTATCTTTGCATGCAATAGAATTGGTTGCAGAAAAGATTTGTGTCAAATAAATTTAGAGAGCGAAAATAATCCAGGAGATTATGATGATTAAGAATGAGAAGATAGTAAGAAAAGATACTTAAGTCAAATGAGGTAATGAGAAGGAAATTAGGAAGTCTCCTCAAAAAAAGTCTCATTTCTTTCAGTGAAGTCTGAGGTGAGATCAAGGGTGAGTGACAGGATATTTTGGGTGGTTTGGGGAGAGATTAAAAAGGTTTGCAAAAAAACTATTGTGGTGAACCAGAGATCTAACAGAGTCTGTCATGATAAGGAAAAATATTACCTTAATGTAGTGAGTATGAAGATAAGGCTATTCTTGTCCAGTCATTTTTTTCAGTTTTGTCTAACTTTCCATGACTCCATATGTAGTTTTCTTATCAAAAATGCTAAAGTGATTTGGCATTTCCTTCTCCAGCTCATTTTTTAATAAATTAATTGATTTTTTTTCTCAGTTTTCAGCAATCATTTCCATAAGCCTTAAATTTTCTCCCCCTCCTTCTCCCTTCCCTCCCCAACATAGCATGCAGTCTTATGTGGGTTCTACACATCCATTCTTATTAAACACTTTTTCACATTAGTCATGTTGCATTAAATACTTAAAACGAATTGAAGAAACCATGACAGAAAGCAAAACAAAAGCAATTTTGGGAAATGAGAGAATACTCTGTTTCATCCTGTCTTCCAATTGCATAGTTCTTTCTCTGTATGTGGATGACATTTTTGCCTCAGGAGTCCTTTGGGAATGTTTTAGGTTCTTGCATTCCTCTGAATGGCTAAATCTATCAGAAAAGCCCTAGCAGAGTGTGGCTGTTACTATGTACAATGTTCTCATGATTCTTCTCACTTCATGCAGCATCAGTTCATACAAATCCTTCCAAGCCTTTCTGAAGTCCTGTTGTTCATCATTTCTTAGAACAGAAGAATAGTCAATTACATCTATGTACCCGAACTTATTCAACCATTCACCAACTGATGGACACAGCCTTCATTTCCAGGTTCAGCCACCACCATGAGAACTGCTATAAATATTTTTGTCCATGTGGGACATTTTCCCAAGTTTGTGATCTTTGGGATAGAACCCTAGAAGGGGTGCTGCTGGGCCAATGTGTATACTCGTTTTTTGTAGGCTTTTGGGCATAACTCCAAATTGCTCTCTGAAATGATTGGATCAGCTCACAACTCCACCAACAATGAATTAGTATTCCAACTCTCTAACATCTTCTCCAATATTTTTCATCTTGTTTTGTCATGTTAGTCAATCTGATAGGTGTGATTTGGTCCCTACAAGTTGTTCTGATTTGCATCTCTCTAATCAATATTTTTTAAAACAATTTTTCTTATGACTATAGAGAGCTTTAATTTTTTTCTCTGTAAACTTCCTCTTCATTTCTTTGACCATCAGAAGGCAGAATGAAGCAGACTATTTTCTTTTTTTTTATGTTTTGGTTTGGTTTTTCTCATGGTTTCTTAAATTTATTTTAATTCTTCTATGCAACATGACTAATGTGAAAATGTGTTTAATAAAATGTATGTGTAGAACCCACTTAAACCCATTTCAGATTGTAGGGCATTTCGGGGAGGGAGAAAGATGGAAGGGGAGAAAATTTAAGAGATGTGGAAGTGATTTTTGAAGACTGAAAACAAATGCATTAATTTTAAAAAGCTCTTTAAGTAGACCACACCATGTCTTGCTTTCATAGAAAATTTATGGACAAAGCTTCAGGCAAAGGAAATCCATATCTATTAATAACTGTTGCATATACAATAAAGTAATATTCTTTTAAAATTTTATGCCAATCCATACTGAAATAAAATCAACGCATTTTGAAAGATATTTATTCTAAGCAAGTTCATGGAGTACGCTTTGGTAGAGGACTTGCACAGTGAGGAAAACAATGGGAATTCAAAATCGTGGACTCAATTTTCTTAGATTTAAAATATTTTTTGCAATTAAATTTCCCTCAGTATCTTTTATTCCAATTTTTTTTCCCACAGATTTAAAAGTCAAAGTTCTCTTAGAGGACAGATTATCTAGACTCCTGATTTTAAATAAGAAACGAATTGATGTGGTCATGTCATACAAGAAATAAATAGCAGAATGAAATACTGTTGTGCAACAAGAAATGATGAATAGGCAGACCAGAAAAATATGGAAAGACTTATATGAACTGATGCTGAGTGAAATGAGCAGAACCAGGAGACTGTTATACTCAGCAAGAGACACAGTGTGTGAAGAGATGTTTCCAACAGACTTATTCCTTTACATAACTGTAAGGACCTAAAACATTTCTGAAGGATTCATGGTGCAAAATGCCATCCACATTGAGAGAATCGATTATAGAGTCAGAGCACTGAATGAAGCAGTCTATTTTCTTTTTTGCGTTTTGTTTTGCTTTGTTTTGTTTTTTCTTCAGGTTTCTCCCATCCATTTCAATTCTTCTATGCAACGTGACTAATGTGAAAATGTGTTTAATAAGAACTCATGTATGGAACCCATACAAGACTGCATGCTGTTTTGGGGTGTTAAGGGGTAAAGAGGGGGAGGAAATTTAAAAATTATGGAAATGATTATGGAAAACTGAAAACAAATGAAGAAATTTAAAAAAATAGAATTGGAGAAATAGAAGCTAATGACACTATGAGACATCAAGAGTCAGTCAAAAAAATATAAAGTAAGCAAAAAATAAGAAAATGTAAAATATCCCACTGGAAAAACAACTGACCTGGAAAAGAGATGCAGGAGGAAAATCTAAGGACTATTGGTCTACACGAACGCCATGACGAAAAAGAGAGTCTGGAGAACATGTTCCACAAATTATAAAGGAAAGCTGCCCTGAAATCCTAGATTGAGAGGACAAAATAATCATTGAAAGAATACACAGATCACCTCTTCACATAGATGCAACATTGAAAATGTTAAGGAATGTGGTTGCCAAATTCCAGAACTATCAGGTGAAGCAGAAAATACTGAATGCATCCAGAAAGACATAATTCAAATATCATGAAACTACAGTCATGATCACACATTTTATGGGTTTAAATGGAATTCCCAATCTAAGAGTTCCTACATGTGACAAAAAAAAGAAGAAATGCTCAATTTTTATTATTATTATTATTATTATTATTATTATTATTTTCATATTAAGTAGAAGTGATTGAAAGATAGAATTTATTTTACAATGAATTACACATTTGAATTTCCCTCACGAGTCATTCATTTCAGGCTGGTAAATGGCTCTATCTTTTGATTAATGTATCAAACACATGTTTTTTAATCGTTTGTCATTTGTGAGGCTTTCATAAAATATATAAATCAGCAAAGATTGAGAGATTATTCGCTTTTTGTTGTGCTTCTTTGGGCAGCTGGAGCCAATCTTTCCCCTAAAGACCCTCTTTTGCCTGTGTATTGTTCTGCTTAAGTGATTAGCTTAGCATTTAAAGTTGTAAATATTCACCCAGATGACATCAGAAGTAACAGCAGTAGGAGTTCATTATCAAAAGTTATGTATATATATATATATATATATATATATATATATATATATATATATATATATAAATATAGGTTTTCAAGGCACTTAATATTTCATATCTTCTTTGATTCTATCTACTATATGAGGTATGCTTGCTCATATTTTATTTTATTTTTTTTAATTTAATTTTATTTATTTATTTAAATTTTTTACATTCATTTTCACAAATTTTTGGGTTCCAAATTTTCTCCCCTTTTATCCCCTCCCCCCACCCCAATACCCCATGCAATCTAATTTTCCCTATCTCCAATCTGCCCTCTCTTCTGTCATCTCTCCCTTCTCTTGTCTCCATCTTCTCTTTTCTCCTGTAGGGCCAGATGACTTTCTATTCCTCCTTAACTGTATGTCTTCTTTCCTAGTTGCAACAACAATACTAAACAGTTGTTCCTAAAACTTTGAGTTCCAAATTCTCCCCATCCCTCCCTCCCCACCCATTCCTTTTGGGACAGCAGGCAATTCAATATAGGCCATATCTGTGTAGTTTTGCCAATGACCTCCCTGATAGTCGTGTTGTGTAAGACTAACTGGATTACCATCCCTCCTAACCTTCCCCTCATTGTTTCTCTTCTGTCTTTTGATCCTGTCCCTCCCCAAGTGTTGACTTCAAATTGCTCCCTCCTCCCTTTGCCCTCCCTTCCATCATCCCCCCCCTTGCAATATCTCTTTCTCCCCCACTTTCTTATACTGTAAGATAGGTTTTCATACCAAAATGAGTATGCATTTCACTCCTTCGTTTAGTCAAATGTGATGAGGGTAAACTTCTTCTTGTTTTTTTTTTTTTTTCTCAGCTCTCCTCTTTTTCCCTCCACTAAGAAAAACTCCTACCTGCCTCTTAAATGACATATAGTTACCCCCTTCCCTTTCCCTCCCCCTACATTTCTCTCTCACCATTTACCCTAGTTTCTTTTAAGGTATGGTCCCATCCTATTCAGTTCAATCTGTGCTCTCTATCTCTGTATGTGTCTATGTGTGTGCATGCGTGTACATGTGTATGTGTGGTCCCACCAACTACCCAGATACTGAAAAGTTTTAAGAGTTACAAATATTGTCTTTCCATGTAGGAATGTAAACAGTTCACTCATGGTCCCTTAAGACTTCTCTTTGCTGTTTCCTTTTTCATGCTTCTTCTCATTCTTGTGTTTGAAAGTCAAATTTTCTTTTCAGCTCTGGTCTTTTCATCAAGAATGATTGAAAGTCCTCTGTTTCATTGAAAGACCATATTTTCCCTTGAAGTATTATACTCAGTTTAGCTGGGTAGGTGATTCTTGGTTTGAGTCCTAGTTCCTTTGCCTTCTGGAATATCCTATTCCACATCCTTCGATCCCTTAATGTAGAAGCTGCTAGATCTTGGGTTATCCTGATTGTATTTCCACAGTACTGGAATTGTTTCTTTCTAGCTGCTTGTAAGATTTTTTCCTTCAGCTGGGAGTTCTGGAATTTGGCCACAATGTTCCTAGGAGTTTCTCTTTTTGGATCTCTTTCAGGTGGTGACCGATGGATTCTTTCAATACTTATTTTGCCCTCTGGTTCTAGAATGTCAGGGCAGTTTTCCTTGATAATTTCATGGAAGATGAAGTCTAGGCTCTTTTTTTGATCATGAGTTTCAGGTAGTCCCATAATTTTTAAATTGTCTCTCCTGGATCTATTTTCCAGGTCAGTTGTTTTTCCCATGAAATAGTTCACATTCTCTTCCATTTTTTCGTTCTTTTGGTTTTGTTTGGTGATTTCTTGGTTTCTCATAAAGTCATTAGACTCCATCTGTTCCATTCTAATTTTGAGAGAACTATTAAATTCAGTGAGCTTTTGAGCCTCTTTTTCCATTTGGCTCATTCTGCTTTTGAAAGCATTCTTCTCCTCATTGGCTTTTTGAACCTCCTTTGCCAATTGAGTGAGCCTACTTTTCAAGGTGTTAATTTCCTCAACATTTTTTTGGGTCTCCTTTACCAAGTTATCGACCTGTTTTTCATACTTTTGTTGCATCTCTGACATTTCTCTTCCCAGTTTTTCCTCCACCTGTCTAACTTGCTTTTCAAAATCCTTTTTGAGCTCTTCCAGGGCCTGAGCCCACCCACCACCCCCCTGGGGTTTCTGGGGTACTGAGGCCCCACCCTCCACGTCTTTCCCTGATGGCAAGAATACGTCCTCATCGTCGTCGGATCCGAAGGTCGGGATCATTTGCATTTGTTGGAAAAAACTCTCTAAAGTCTTATTTTTCTTCCCTTTTCTAGGCATTATCCCAGCCAGTTACTTGACTTCTGAGATTCCTTTCCACCCCTGCCTGGAACCGCCCAGCTAGTGCTTGGCCTCTGAGATTTAAATGGGCTTTCCTCCTGCCGGCTGTCAATCAGTGAGCTTTAGTTCAGGTGCTGGGGTGGGGCCAGGGCTGCCTCCGAGACTGATCCCTCGAGGGCTTTATGCAGAGACTTTCAGGAATGGAACGGGTGGGGTTGGGGTGGGGGGCCCGCCTCCCAAATCCCGCTCCCTTGGGGGCTTTAAGCAGAAGCCTTCAGTAACAGAATGGGGTGGGGGCAGGGCCGTCTCCCAGGCTCAGCTCCGTCTGGTTTTATGCGGGAATCTTCCGTAATGAAAATCCTGCCTGCTGTTGGGGGATTCCTGAGTCTTGGGCCGCTGCCGCCTCAGCCGCCGCCCACACCTCTGCCTCTGACGCTTCCTGCCCCCGTCCCGCTGCCGCTGCTTCCTCCCAAGGGGGCCCACGTCACGGAGACGCCCTGCTCCCCCTCTTTCAGCCCGGCTTTCTTTCTCACTGACCTGTAGCTTCTGTGGGCGGAGGGACTTTCCCGGCTGCTGGAGTTTCCATCTCTGAAGCCTGCTCGGATCACCTTCTCTGGGGCCTCGGCCAGGGCAGCGCTGGGGGTTGGGTTTGCTTTCCGGGGCATGCCGGACCCTGGGGACGGGTCTTCAGGGCTCCCTGGAATGGAAATCTCTTCCACTCTGCTTCTGCACACCTTGTATTCACCCAGAAGCTATGGGGGACTCTTTTTACATTAATTCTATGTGCTTTGGTTTCGGAGCTCGTAATCGTGTGTCCTTCTACTCCGCCATCTTGGCTCCGCCCCCCTTGCTCATATTTTATAATAGGAGGAAGTGGTCCTCAGAGGCTTATTAACTGTCCTGTGGTCATGAAACAGGAAGTATCTGCGCCACTTGATGTTTTCTTGTTCTTCTAAATTGAGGGTCAAACCTGGGGACCAAAGATGAAACTTGTTTGACATTATCACCCTAGAATACAGGACCTCCTTCACCTTCCTGTCTAACTACCATTCTACTGTCCCAATGGAATGTCCTAGTGGTGATGAAATCACTAAGAGAAAGTGGTTGTCAGTTCTGTGGACTTTGGAAAGGAGGGTAGACTGGATCTATCACTAAACTTAATTTATGGAGAACCTTTCTCCCAGTTTTTCTCTGGGTACTTTTAAGTACAGAACAAGAAACCCTTTCCGACCTGGACTTAGTTAACCTTGAAACATTCCTAACCATAGGTGGGAACTTTACCTATCATTCCTATACCCCACTATTTTGGATACAAGGAAAGGCAGAGAGGGGGATTAGGTCCCTACTAACATTCTTGCTCCCATGCACACATAAATGGTTGACAAATTCGGTTCCCTTGTTCTGTATTCATTCATCAAAGATCTGGGTGTCTTGATTTATTTTGTCAGTTTTGATTATTTTTTTTTTTTTTGTTCTGGGGAAAATGAGGTTAGGGGAGTAGACAAAGAAGTGTTGAATTCAGTCATTTAGTTCCATCTCTACTTTGTTGGAAAAAAATCTGAATCCCTGTGATAGGGAGATGCCTCTCTTTGTCAGTTGTTGTGCTAGCTGCAGGTTCATGTGTAAATGAAATTCTTATTGTGGGGCAAGGAAATAAATAATTGCACATTTTAAGATTAAAAAAAAAAGAATCCTAAAATATTTCCCTAGAAAAATACTGGATCAGTCGGATCAGCAGAAAGGGCAAACAGTCTTGTAGCACCTGAGGCTAGGAAGATCACTAAAGAGGATTCCTCTTACTGTGGTGGAGGATCAGAGCTCCTTGGGGTGGGGCCTCACAACCAACCTAGGAGACCAGGCATGCCTCAAAGCCTCAGGGAAAATGGGAAGACACTAGGGCAGTCCATGATCAACAACCACTGAGCTTGTCTTTGCTCTAGCTCAGCTGAGGAGATTTCCCGTGACCATACCACCCTTCCCCCACATGTAACAAGCTAGTGCCAGGGTTAATCCTGGGAAACACAAATATAATTCACCCAATCTTTGCTTTCTCCCACCAACCAGCTCAGTACCAGGTTCTTTAACCTTTAGTTGAAAGAACCAGAGTCGACAATACACAAAGCCTCACCATCATGAAAAAGAGGCAAAGTAGGAATGAAAAGACCACAGAATCTTTCCATGGGGACAAAATATGAATGCCAAGGAGGTCAGTATTGAGACTGTACTCCAATCTGAAACTTCAGAAGGGACTGTGAACGGCTCGCATGCACAAAGAACACTTTTGGAAAAGCTGAAGAAGTAAATAGAAGAAAATAATGGCCAAAGATTTTTAAAGGATGGAAAAAGAATTCACTGAAGAGAACAGCTCTTTAAAAAGGAAAATTGTACAAACAGAAAAGGAAGCAAAAAACCTAACTGGAGAAAACACTATCTTAAAAGGATGGGAAAGGAGATGCAAAAGTTAACTAAGAAAAACAATTTACTGAAAATTACAATTGGGCAAGTGGAAGTTAATGACTCTATGTGACATCAAGCATCAGTCAAACAATATCTAAAGAATGAAAAGATAGAAGAAAATGTAAAATATCTGATTGGAAAAACAGCTGATCTGGAAAAGAGATCCAAGAGAGAAAATTGAAGAACTATGACCTATCAGAAAGCCATGATGTAAAAAAATCCTGGACAGTACCTTCAAAGAAATCATCAAGGAAAACTACCCAGAAGTGTTAGATACAGAAGGTCAAATAGTAATTGAAAGAATCCACCATTCATCTCCCAAAAGGGATCCCAAACTAAAAACAACGAGAAATATTGTTGCCAAATTCCAAAACTCTCAAGTGAAAGAGAAATGGTACAAGCAACCAGAAAGAAACCAGTCTAATATTGAGGAGGTACAGTTAGGATCACACAAGACCTTGAAGTTTCTACATTAAAAGATCGAAGGAATTGCAATATGATATTCTGTAAGGCAAAGGACCTAGGACTACAACCAAGGATCAGTTAAGCAGCAAAGTATAAAGAAACATTTCAGGCAAGGAGATGAACATTCAAGGAAATAAGGGATTTCCCTACCATTCTGATAAAAAGCTAGAAATCAATAGCAAATTTGATCTTCAAACACAGGTCTCAAAAGAGGCATAAAAAGACAAAGAGAGGAAAGAAAACTTCTTACTCCATTTGGACAAACTGTTTACCTCCTCATAAGGGAGGATGATATATGTTAGTCTTGAGAATTGTATATCTATTGTGAAATATAAAAGGGATAGATAGATAGATAGATAGATAGATAGATAGATAGATAGATAGATAGAGGGATCATACATAAAGTAAATGATGTGATGATGGAAATGTCAATTAAGCATGTGAAAAGATTGTATCAGGAGATGGGAAAAGGAGGAAGCAGAAAAAGGTAAATTACACCACAGGAAGAAGCACAAAATTATATTACACTGAGGGAAAGAGGGTCAGGAGATGAGCATGATTTGAGAGATACTCTCATCTCATTTGTATCAAGGAGGTAATAAAAAAAACTTAATTAATTATATAATTGTAACTAGGTCTACAGGGAATAGGAGGGGAAGGGGCAAGGACAGGGGAGGTTAATCTAAGAGGGAGGGTTGAAGTAGTAAGGGTAAAGGGGAGGAAAAGCGAATGGGGGCTGAAAGAAGGAAGGGAAAACTGCAGGAGTTTTGGTGGTCCAAATGTAAAACTCTATTTTGGAGGGGAAGGGAGAAGGGAGAACTAAAAGCACAAATGGTGGGAAAGAGGAAAGAGGGAAAGACACAGATAATAATCATAATTGTGAATGTGAATGGGATAACCTGTTCCATAAAACTGAGGCAGACAGGAAAATGGATTAAAAGCCATAATTCATCAGCCTGCTGTTTACAAGAAACACATTTGAAACAGGGGATACCTAAAGGGTAAAGGTAAAAGGGTGGAACAGAATATATTGTGCTTCAGCTGATGCAAGAAAAGCAGGGGTACCCATCCTAATCTCAGAAAAGTAAAAGCAGAAATAGATCTAATTTAAAAAGATACGGAAGAACTGTATCCTGCTTAAAGACCCCGTAGACAACGAAGCAATATCATTACTAAAGACATATGCTCCAAATAGTACAGCATCCACAATCTTAGAGGAGAAGTTTAAGGAGTTACAGGAAGAAATAGATGGCAAAAATATATTAGTGAGGAACCTCAAACTCCCGCTCTCTGAACTTGAGAAATCTAACTTTAAGCAAGAAAGAAGTTAAGGAGGTGAATAAAAGTCTGGAAGAGGTAGCTACAACAGATTTCTGGAGAAAATTGAATGGGGATAGAAAGGATTATACTCTTTCCTCAACGGTACATGGCACATATACTAGGGCACAAAAACCTCACAATCCAGTGGAGAAAGGTAGTGCTACTCAACGTATCCTTCTCAGATCACAATACAACAAGAATTATATGTAATAAAAGACCATGAATATATAGATCAGAAATTAACTGACAACTAAATTATCGAATCCTAAGGGAGTGGATTAAAAAATAACAGAAACAATCAATAACTTTATTCAAGAGAATTAAAATAATGAGAAAACCTACCAAATCTTATGAGACAGCAAAAAAGCAGTTCTTAGGGGAATTGTTACATCTTTGAATTCCTACATGAATAAAATAGAGAAAGAGCTGACCAATAAATTGGACAAGCAGCTGAAAAAACACAAAAACAACAAATCATAAATCCCCAAGTAAATACCACACAAGAAATGATGAAAACCATATGAGAGATTAATAAAATTGAAATTAAGAAAGCTATCAAATGAATAAATAAAACTGATGTGGTTTTATGAAAAGCCAATAAAATTGATAAACCTTTGGTCAGTTTGATAACAAAAAGAAAGAAGGAAAATCAAATTACCAATATAAAAATGAAAGCGGTGAACTCACCTCCAGTGAGGAGGAAATTTAAACAATAATTAGAAATTATTTTGCCCAACTTTATGCCCATAAATTCTACGATGTAAATGAGATGGAGGATTATATTAAAAAATATAAGTTGCCTAGATTAGCAGATGAGGAAGTTAAACACTTAAATAATCCAATCTCAGAAAAAGAAATTGAAAAAAGTCATCCAAGATGTCCCTAGGAAAAAAAATATCTCCAGGGCCGGATGGATTTATGAGTCAATTCTATCAAACATTTAAAGAACAGTTAATTACAATATAGACTATTTGGGAAAATTGTGGAGGACGGAGTCCTCCCAAATTCTTTTCTTATACAAATATGGTTTTGATACTAAACGAGGAAGAGTCAAAACAGAGAAAGAAAATCATAGACAAATTTATTTAATGAATATAGATACAAAAATATAAAAAAGATTTTAGTGAAAAGAACACAGCAATTTATAATGAGAATAATACATTTTGATCAAGTAGGGTTCATACCAGGAAAACAGGACTGGTTCAATATTAGGAAAACTATAAGCATTATGGATCATATCAGCAACAACCCTAACAGTAATCACATGATTTTCTCAAGAGATGTAGAAAAAGTTTTTTGATAAAATACAACACCCATTCCTATTGAAAACACTGGAGAGCATATGAATAAATGGAACTATCTATAAAATAATAACCTCTACTTAAAACATTCAGCAAGAATTATATACAATGGGGATAAGCTAGATGCATTTCCAATGTGATCAGGTGGTGAAACTTGGATGTCCATTATCACCACTATTATTCGATTTGGTAGTCGAAATGTTAGCTGTAATAATAAGAGAAGAAAAAGAAATTGAAGGAATTAGCATAGGCAAAGAAGAAACCAAATTATCACTCTTTGCAGTTGATATGATTATAAAGAATTCCAGAGATTCAAGTAAAAATTTAATGGAAATAATGGACAACTTTTGCAAAGTTGTAGGTTACAAAATAAACCCACACAAATCTTCTGCATTTCTATATATTATTAACAAAGCTCAAAAGCAAAAGGCAGAAAGAGAAATCTTATTTAAAGCTAGGGTAGATACTATAAAATATTTGGGAGTCTACCTGCCAAAACAAATCCAGGGAATCTGTGAACACTAGTCCAAGACATCTTTCACACAAATAAAGTCAGATTTAAATAAGTAGAGAAACATCAGTTACTCATGTGTAGGCCGAGTCAATATAATAAAAATGACAATTCTACCTAAATTAGTTTTCGTATTTAGTGACATACCAATAAAACCATCAGATAATTATTTTCTAGCGCTCAAAAAATTAATATAAAAGTTGTTCTGGAAGAACAATAAAGGTCCAGAATATCAAAAGAATTAATGAAAATAAATGCTACAGAAGGTAGCCTAGCTCTACCAGATCTAAAATTGTAGTATAAAGCAGCAATTATCAAAACCACTTGGTACTGGCCAAGAAACAGAAGGGTAGGCAACTGGAATAGGGCAAGTACTCAAGACACTGCTCAGGTACTCAAGACACTATATATATATATATATATATATATATATATATATATATATATATATATATATATATATATATATATATATATGCATGTATATACATATATACATATGTGTATACATATATACATATGTGTATACATATATACACACACATATATATGTATATATATACATACATACATACACACACACACACACACACACACACACATATATATATATATATCAGCTCTCTTTGTGGGGTCAAAAACTCTCGAAATCAAAGGGATACCCATAAATTGGAGATTGCCTGAATAAATTGTCGCATGTGAATATAATGGAATACTATTGTCCTGTAAGAAAAGATGAACAGGAACACTTCAGAGAAGTCTAGAATGATGATCTGATGCTGAGTGAAAGGAACAGAACCAGGAGCACTTTGTACACAGCAATGACCACAGTGTGCAAGAGGTTTTATTTTGTTTTGTTTTGTTTTTCTTCTGGTAGTCTTGCAACTTCATTGCAATGCAAGGACATAAAAAAAATTCCCGATGGTCTTTTGTTTTTGTTTTTTGTGGTGGTTTTTTGGATACAAAAGCCTTTATTGTTTACTTTGGTAGCACTATACTGAGGGGTGGTTGTAGTGGATGGCCTGTGTCCCCACACTCCTTGGTGATGTGGTAAAGAAAAGAAAGATATGGTAGGTGGGTGAAGATAGACCAACTCTGCTTATTGATATGAGGGTCTGGGCATTTGTAGACAGAAACTGCAAGCCTATGTGACATTCTTCTTGTCTTCTGCCCTAGTGGTTTAATCAGTCTTGTCTTAAAGACTGTGAGTCTAGAGGGCATCTATTTTACATATCTCTTGTTTTCTGTAATTCTCTTGTTTGTCTCATAGAGGCAGCAACATCTTGGGGGGCATGGAGAGTCATTCTGGATGATAATGAGCACAGTCTCAAAGAACAGTTTCCCCAAAGGTCTATCCTGATATTGTCAACTGCACTTCACTCTGGCCCTGAACAACTCCCACTACTTTTTTTTTTTTTTTTTTTTTTTTTTGTAACCAGAGATAAGGTACTTGGGTTTGAAAAGCTTACCCATGAGAGAAAAGGCACCTATGAATAGGTGGCCAGAGAGAGAAACAAAGGGATAGAGGTAATATAGATATGAACCAATGGAACAGGGATGCAAAGGAATTTGTATTAGAAACAATCCCGAATCGCACTTGCAGCTTCCTCGGGGGTCAATATTTTCCTTTGGGGGTCAATATTTCCCTTGGAGGTCTGATCTATAAATTATGTATAGTGGTATTATAATGGACAGGAGTAACACAAATAAAAATGAACCTATAATCACATCTTATGAACAATCTTGTTTCAAAAACCTCAACTTTGTTTCCCACCACCAAAATAGTTTCCCTTAAAGTATCCATTAAATTGTATGTATGGATAAGCCGGTTTATACAGAGGAAGCCATTGCTGCCACAAAGCTTATAATGCCTAAGATAATGCAACTTATACATCTTTTCTCTATTAATTTCAACATTAACTGATTAAATTTTGATCAGATACAGACAGATACCAGCCTTTACTTTTGATAGATATTAAAGCAAACCTAGGACACATAATTACAGATATAATGCTAGTGTTAGCTATATGAAAACCAATGTATTCAGTGATAGTACAATTAAAGCTTGTTATTTCCCAATCATAAAAGGAACAATTCTATCTATATCAATTTGTTTCCCAAAACCCTTAGACCATATGCTACCATAATTACCTCCTCTATCATCCCTCCCTATTTCACCACCCATAACCCAAGGTGGATTATATACAAAAAGTCCCTCTATCTTCCTCTCAATCAGTTCTTTCTGCTGCAGTGGTCAGCTGGAGGGTGCCCAGAAGCAGAATGAGTGTCTTCAATCTCCTGTCAGGTTCAACGATGGTCTTGGTTTTTGTTTTTCTTTCCTCTTTTCCTCCATCCTTATCTTCTGCAATGTATGGCAGAGGTCCGATGTTTCTTTCCATTATACAGATTGTTTCTTCACCCTTTCTGTGGAAATATCAGCATACTCTCACCCCCATGTTAACACAGGGCTTGTTTTTGTGTTGTTCCATTTCATCTTCACTTTTTTCCAATCAGTGGCATGTGTTTTGCCTTTTTGAAAATGTTTTTGAATTCACCTTCACTTTTTTTTCCAATCAGTGAGGTATGTTTTGCATTTTTGAAACTGTTTTTGAGCAGGCATTAGCCTTTCTCTGTCTGATGTCAGGTATACAACACAAAGTCAAGTCTTCTCCTTATTCTTTTGCCTTCTTCTCCCCCTTTCTTTTGTTTTTGCAGAGGAGTTTTTATGTCATTATTGTGATATTCTACAATGGCCTGACTAGTAGGATTATGTGGGATGCCAGTTCTATGCTGTATTCTGTATGACAGACAGAGTTTAGTAAAGGCTTGACTAGTATAAGCTGGACCATTATCGGGTTTTATAATTGTGGAATATCTAGAGTTGCAAAACACCTAAACAGACAATCATTAACAAATTTTCTTGATTCCCCAGTCAGTGGGGTGGCAATAGTATAACCTGAAATTGTATCTATAGTCACATGAAGGTATATTCCTTCAAAATTCTGGAATGTATGTGACATCCATTTGCCATATTTCAAGAGGATTGCATTCTCGAGGATTGATAGATGTATTTGATGGAGCTAGAAAAAATGGAATGCAATGTGGACAAGACTTTACTACAATGCTTCTTGCTTGCTCTCTAGTAATATGAAATTGGCTGCAAAGCATGGAAGCTGACTGGTGAAATTGGTTGTAGGAATGCTGTGCTTCTAAAACTGTCAGTGTGAGCAATCTGTCTCCTTGTCTATTTCCCTCTAAAATAGACCCTGGCAGTTGTGTATGGGATGGGACCCAAGATCTTTTGGGGTAAGGGATGAAGGTCTCAGTTCCTGAAATTGCTTCCTACTGAGATTGAGTGTAGAGCTGCCCCTGCCTCAATAGGTCCTATATAAACGATACATAGCCTGAGCAGTTATCTGGAAGTTGATCGTTTGAACTCTGGAAAAGACAAACCTGGCATGGAGGTTAGACAAAGGGCAAACAGGCACAAAAGGAGTATAAATAAAAGACAATTACCCTGGCATAACAAACAAAGAAGACCAGGCTAGGCCAAAGGCAACAGATTTGAATTTGAAAGGCCAGATTAAGTGGGAAGATTCAGGAAGACCTGGCTACAAATTTGAGTATGAAAAAGCCAAGTTAAGTGGCAAGATTACCAGAGACAAGATAGCTCACAAGTTATCACTCCTCACTAGCATAACTGTATTGTCTTAAACAAAAGAGATTTCAAACTTGAACCTTACAACTGAATAGATTTACATCACTGTTTCACAGGCTAGTTTCTCCTTCTCTGATTACATTTACACTGGAAGAAAAACTTTTAGAAATTAAGTTGTTAATAAGTCCAAACATTAAACTTTTGCTTAGGTCATGGAATAACTACACATTCAGATTAAAAGAGCAAGACCTTTTCTACTTTATAGATCATTACATATTAATTTATCAGTACATTGCCTTGAAAATGAAAGGCTTTACAAGAGATTGTTTTAAAATATTTCTTCTAAAAGTCTTTTCTTTTGTTTTAAAACAGTTTAAAATTTGTCTTGATGTTAACAGTCACTAAACTTTAATAAAGAAAATAGTTGAAAACCTTTAAAACAATAGTTCTTTTATTTTGAATCAAAAATAAACCTTTAAAATTAAAATTAAAATCCATTAAAGCTTAGTTGGTATGAAAATGTCCTTAAAATTCTTTTAAACTCCACTGTTTAAAAGGTGAGTCTTAAGTAGTTTAGATTGCTGAACCTGTTCTAATTTCAGATAAAAATAATATTAGATTTCCCAGTAAGATTACACAAAAGGGGCTCACAGGTTTTGTTGGTCACTTACTATTGATCATAGAAATTTGCTATAGAAAGAGAAAGCAAGGACATGTGACACAGCAAATATGACAGGATAAAACATCCTTGACTCTAAATTCAGATAATAGTAAAATTCTCCAATTATGTAGTATCTGTCTCATAACCAGACTCAGGAATAGTCAGGTGGGAAATATTCCTTTTGAGTATCTTGTGGTATCTCTCAGATACTGTTTTAATGCAAACAACTATACTTAAATTCAAACTCAAAACAAAAATATTTATGGTTCCAAATGTCATTCACTAATCAGCTCAGAGCCAGATAGTCATTCCTATTGTCATGGAGTTACAGTGAGCAATAAAGATTTACCAGAACTCATATGCATGAAGGAATTCCATTTAAGATCTTTTCTTTTCAAGTTTAAAACTTGTCCAAATGGAAATGCCAATTGCAAAAATTCCTCTCCATATATTACAACTTTTGAGCAAGTCCTATTCATTGTTTATAATTTGCATAAGCCAATCAAGTTTCTTTCTTAGGGCTGATGATTGTAGCTACAGGAATGGTTTGCTAGGGGCCTTAGCAATTTCAGGAGATAAAGGAGGTTGGTACCACATCCATGCCTGCCAACCCCCAAGCATACAGGAGGACTGTTCTGAATGGGCAGATCTAAATAAAGTTTTCATTCAATTCCTTTTTTTCTACACACAGTAATCAATTAACAATTTTAGGTTTAGCATTAAAAGAGTAACTCTAAATAACCTAACAACTTACAACTTTTAAAATGGTAGCCAAATTGTTTTAACTGAAACTTCTTTAACAGGCAAAGGTGAAAATATCTGGTTTTCTAAATGACAATTACAAAAACCAAATCATTATATGACAAGGTTAGCAGGACTGATAAAATTTGAAGTAACATAACTGGTTTTACACAATTTTCCCAACATCTTTTAGTTTCAACAAAATTCGGATTATAAATTGGTTTCTCTAACACTGTTTCAGGATTGCAGGGGTTACTCAATTTTTCCAATACAAGACTATAACACTTTAGAAGCACAACAGTAACACAAATAGTGAACCTTAGGTGTCATGAATTACATTTACAAACCATCACATAAATATTATTGATAGAAGACTAGGCTTACTAAATGTAGGGGCTGGTTAGCTTGTGATCTCATACTGCTGTGGCCCAACCCCTGCTTTCTGGGAGGGTAAATTAAATTCCCTACTATTCTTTAGCATTCTCTTCCCTTGATCTAATCTGGGATGATAAGAGTTGCAATTCACCTTAGTCCTAGTTGGATGATGATTTGGGACTGCAGGGCAAAAAAAAAAAAAAAAAAATCTTAGTGGTTCTAACCTTTACTCAAGTAAATTTTACTTCTGTGTCCACTCCTTAGGGACTTCTTTGAAAGAGAGGGCTTTTAAATCTGTCAGCTGAAGTGAGGGAGACTTCTGGACAACTATCCAGTAGTGCCAAGTTCCCTCTGTTCTACTGGAGAGTTCGAAAACTTTATCTCTGCTGAGGTGTCAATTGTCTCATCCTGGGTGATCTCCAGTCATCCTGATGAATATCAGGTCACTGGATTCAGATGACTCTGGAGTAGAAGTGAGGCTGGGGACCTGCGCAGCCTTCCTTCACTCAAAAGTCAGGTGCAAGTCATGTCATTATTTCTCTGATGGCATGCTCTTCTTCAGCAACAAAGGACTAACACACACACACACACACACACACAACAATACTTGCTAAAGATTTTAGGAAGATACTGCTTATTATTTCATTCAAAGTTCCTTTACTCTTATGCTCTCCAGTGTTTTTAATAGGAATGGGTGCTATATTTTTTCAAAAGTTTTTTTCTGCATCTGTTGAGATGACCATGTGGTTTCTGTTAGTTTTGTTGTTAATATGGTCAATAAAGCTAATAGTTTTCCTAATAATGAACCTGTCCTGTATGAATCCTACCTGATCGTAATGTATTATTCTCATGATAAGCTTTCGCACTCTTTTTGCTAAAATTTTATTTAAAACTTTTGCATTTGTGTTCATTAGAGAAATTGATCTATAATTTTCTTTCTCTGTTTTGTCTCCTTCTGGCTTACTCTCAAAACGATATTTGCATCATCAAAAGAATTTGGGAGGACTCCTTCTTCCCCAGTTTTCCTATATAGTCTATATAACATTGAAATTAACTGTTTTTAAACTTGTTATAGAATTCACTTGTAAATTCACCAGGTCCTGGAGAATTTTTGCTAGGGAGTTCATTGATGGGTTGTTCAATTTCTTTTTCTGAGTTGGGATTGTTTAAGTAGTCAACATCCTCTTCTGTTAATCTGGGCATTTTATATTTTTTAAAATACTCATCCATCTCATTTTGATTGTTGAATTTATTAGTTTAAATATGGGCAAAATAAATTCTAATTACTGTTTTAATTTCCTCCTCTTGGAGGGGAATTCACCACTTTCGCTATTGATATTGGTAGTTTGGTTTTCTTCTTTTTTTTAATCAAACTGACCAAAGGGTTATCAATTTTATCCTTTTTTTTCATAAAATCAACTATTAATTTTATTTATCAGTTCGATAATTTTCTTTATTTCAGTTTTATCAATCTCTCCATTGGTTTTCAGTATTTCTAATTTGGTGTTTACTTGGGATTTTCAATTTGTTGTTTTTTCAACTTTTTTTTCAACTGTATGCCCAAGTATTGATCTCCTTTTCTTTATTTTATTCATGTAGGCATTCAAAGATTTAAAACTTCCCCTAACAACTGCTCTTGACAATATCCCATAATATTTAGTGGATTGTCTCATTATTGTCATTCTCTTGAATGCAGTTGTTCATTGTTTCGATGATTTGCTGCTTTGGCCTTTTATTGCAGTAGTATAGTTTTGCTGTCTATTTTTTCCTGCAACTCCCTCAACGTCTCTAAGAATTTCGATGCTATACCATTTGGAGCATATATGTTTAATAATCATATTGCTTTGTTGTTATGATGCCTTTTAGAGGGATAAACTTTCTTTCCCTTTCTCTTTTGATTATATCTATTTCTTGTTTTGCTTTGTTTGAGATTAGGATCGGTACCCCTGCTTTCCTTACATCAGTTGAAGCAGATTATCTTCTTCCCACCTCTTGCAAATGTGTTTCTTGTGAACAAAATAATGTTGAATTATGGTTTTTAATCCATTCTGCTATGTCTTCATTTTATGGGAGAGTTTATCCCATTCACATTCACAGTTATACTTACTGTTTCTTTCCCTCCTTCCTCTTTCCCATCATTTGTGCTTTTATTTCTCCCTTCACCTCCACAAAAGAGTTTTAATTTTTGACCACCACCTCCGACAGTCTTTGCTTCCTCCTTTCAGCCCCCATTCTCTTTTACTCCCCTTTACCCTTCCTACTTCTTCCCTCTCTTTTAGCCTCTCCAACCCTTTCTTTACCCTTCCTCTCCTACTACCTATAGAGCTAGTTATATTTATATACTTAATTAATTTGTTGTTACCTCCTTGAAACAAATCAGAAAAGAGTACCCCTCAAATAATTCTCATCTCCCTCCCCTCTTTCCCTTCACTGAGTTATAATTTTGTACTTCTTCCTGTGATTTAACTTAACTTTTTAGGCTTTCTTCTTTTCAAATGTTCTGATGCAATCACTTTGCATGCTTTAATCACATTTTCATCACTGCATAATTTACTTTATACAAGCTTCCTCTATCTGTGCATATCTCTTTTATTTTTCAAAACAGAAATACAGTTCTCAAGATCAACAAATATCATCTTCCCTTATAGGGATGTAAACACTTTGCCCAAATTGAGTAACGAATTTTTTCTTCACACACACACACACACACACACACACACACACACACACACACCGCTTTTTATGCCTGTCTGAGACCTCCATTTGAAGATCGAATTTTCTATTGAGTTCTGGCCTTTTTGTCAGGAAGGTCTGGAAATCCCTTATTTCATTGAATGGTCATCTCTTTGCCTAAAGTATTATGCTGAACTTTGCTGGGTAATTGATCTTTGGTTGTAGTCCCAGTTCTTCTGCCTTACAGAATGTCATATTCCAATTTCTTTCATCTTTTAATTTAGTAGCTGCAAGGTCCTGTGTGATCCTGACTGTAGCTACTCTATATTTAAACATTTTCCATCTGGTTTTCTATGTTATTGTCTCCTTCACTGGATAATTCTGGAATTTGGCAACAATATATCTTGATATTTCTAGCTTGGGATTCCTTTTAGGTGGCGAATGGCAGATTTTTTCGATGACTATTTTGCCCTCTGTGTCTAGTACTTCTGGGCAGTTTTCCTTAATGATTTCTTGAAAGATATTGTCCAGACTCTTCTTCATCATGGCTTTCTGATAGGCCAATAATTCTCAAATTTTCTCTCCTGGAACTATTTTCTAGGTCATATTTTTTTTCCAATTAGATATTTTACATTTTCCTCTATCTTTTCACTCTTCAGATTTTGTTTGACTGATTCTTGGTGTCACATAGAGTCATTAGGTTCTACTTGCCCAATTCTAATTTTTATCAAATTATCTTATTCAGGTAACTTTTTGAGTTCCTATTCCATCTGTCCAAATCCTTTTAATAAATTATTTTCTCCATTTAATTTTTATACTTCTTTTTCCATTTATCTTAGTTTCCCAGTTTTTTGTTTTTTTTTTTTGGTTCTTCATTTTCCATTTGTTCAATTTTCCTTTTTAAGAGCTGTTCTCTTCATAGGATTCTTTTTTCATACTTTTAAAATCATTGGCCAGTTTATCTTCTATTTCCTTCTTCAGCTTTTCTGGGATAGTTCTTTGTGCATGTGAGTATTTCACAGACCCTTCTGAAATTTCAGATGACAGTACAGTCTCAACACTGACTTGTTTGGTATGCATGTTTTGGTCTGTGTCCCCATGGAGAGATTTTATGGCCTTTTCATTCTGGCTTTGCTTCTTCTTACTCATGATGATGACACTTTGTGTATTGTGGCCTCTGGTTCTTTCAACTAGAATCTCGAAAACATGGTGTTGTGCTTGTTATTGTAAGAAACTATAGAGCAGGTGTTTCTTTTCCTTTCGGTTTTATGTTTCCCTGAATTAGCTCTGGGACTATCTTGTTAAGTGTGGGGGAGGTGTGGTCTCATCACTGGAGAACTCCTCAGCTGAGGTAGAGAAAAGGCAAGTTCAGTGCTTGGTGATCCTGGTTGCCTTTCCATTTCCCCTGGAACACTGAGGCACATTTGGGTCCTAGTGAGAGGCTCCACCCCCCTCCTCTCCTCTCTGGATATCTTCTTGGTTGGTTTTCTAATGTGGGTCTGTCACCACAATAAGAGGAATATTCCTAGCCTCAGGTTCTCTGAGAATGTTTGGTCCTTCTGAGAATCCCACTGATCCAGGATTCTTCTGGGGAAAAGTTTTATGCTTCTTTCATGGTCAACAAGGGGAAAGGCAGAGACCATTTATAAATCACTCTACCACTTTGGCTCAAGAAAATTCAGGTAGATGAGTTACAGACGTTTAATCTGTGGGCTGATGGTTTCAGGAGGTACTGATACTTGGGGTTCTGTAGCTATCACTCCCTGGGCTCACCTGGTCTCTTGTCCTGGGCAGCCATTCTGCCATTCTTCCTTGTTGCCCTACCAGTGCCTCAGCCTACCCCAGGGCATTTCTGCTCAGCTGAGTTGAGGTGGGGCACTCTGTGCTGTATGTTCTGGGTTCTCCCATACCCATGGAACAAATCCTTCCTGTCGACCTTCCAGTCTCTCCTGGTCTGTGAATCTGCTACAGTCTGTCTCCTACTGAATTCTGTTCCTCCAAAATTTGGTCAGGTTCTCTTTTTAAAGGTATCTGAAGCAGTTTGTCTAAGATCTTAGGTGAGTAGTTGCTCTCACAACACTATCTTGGCTCCACCCCCAAGTTTTGAAATGTTCTCCTGGAAACCAGTTTTGAAGAAGATCATACTGAACAATTAACAATCTCCCGCTCCCTCCCTCTTCCATCTCTCTCTCTCTCTCTCTCTCTCTCTCTCTCTCTCTCTCTCTCTCTCTCTCTCTCTCTCTCTCTCTCTCTGTCTTTCTTTTAATTTCTAGGCATTTTGCTAACAATTTCAATCCCACATAATAGGTTACCTATTTGACATTTCAAATTAGAAGTCTCATAGACATATTAATCTCAGTACTTCCCATATTAAGTCCTTGAATATGTCAGGAACAGAAGTCTATTTCAAAGCCACAGTGTCCTTCTGCAGAGAGAAAAAGGCAGCCATGTTTATCCACAAAATATGACTTTAAATTTTTTTAATTATTTAATGCCTATCTCTAAGAAAAATAAACTAAACACTCCTCTCCTCAACCCATCACAATATAGTTTAATCCCAATGATTGGAAAAAGAACAGTGGATGACTAATTATATACAGTCTCCGTGTTCCTTTGCCACCTGGCAAAAGTCATTCAATTCCAAAATACTCCCTCCTGAATTTTTGCTTTGTACATTTATGCACAGTAACATTTTTTATCAATAGTTATCATAGTCTCTGTCACCAATGAAACAAACTCCCTTGTGGAATATCTTGTACAGACCTGCCCTGAATGCCCCCCATCTACATATGAATTTCACATTCATATAAAGAATTACCTAATCTGTAAATTGTCTCTATCACTAGGATCAATAACTGTTTTTCAGTTATAAAATTGCCTAAAGAGAGTGGAAAGACTTTTTCTGTTGGTAAATATGAAAAGTAGATTTTATTTCTTCCAAAACATGAAAGCATTCTGCCCTTATTCTCTGTTTTTCCAATGAAAGACAAACTGCCTTTCTTGAGGTATTCAAGTTGCCTGCTGCTACTACTGGTACTGCCACCATTCTATTACTGCTGCTACTACTCTTGTTGGTGCTACTTCTGCTTTTCCTACTATATCCTCCTTTTGCTGCTACTGCTGATGTTTCTCCTCTTCCTCCTTTATTTTTGCTTCTGTATCTATGTCAGAATTTCTATTTTATCTCCCCTCAAACAATTCCTTCCTAGGAGCTGACTGAAATAGAAAAAAAATGAAATTATCAAGATCTGAAGGCTAGTTAAACGATTATAACTTTCATTCTTTGAAATTGTGTCCACAGCTCCTACCTGGCATGTAGTGAAAACCTGAACAATATTTTTGAAATGTAAGTTGATTGGTGTATGTACTTCTGGTGTGGATTTTTTTCTGACCTGCTGAAAATGATTCTAAATTTGTAAGTTTCTTTTTATGATGAAGATTTCCCAAATCATTAGTGTGGATTTTCTGGCAATCAAATACCCAGGCCTCTTCAACTACATAGGACTCACCAGAATTTGTGATATTCTAGCCAAAAATCAAGGTTACCTGCATACCCTGAAAAAGGAAAGGGGAATGGCCCGATGCAAATTTCTTAAAAGGAAATATCTGTTAGATAATTTAAGAGTAAGGAGATCAAGAAATCTATTTGTGTATGTATTATTGCAATCAATGATACCTTTTGCAGGAAATTTTGATAGTGGGGTTAGGAGAGAAATAAATAGAAGTAGTAATAGAGAATATGGACCTGGAGTCAAATGATGCTCCCTCTGTCTCTCTTTCTCTTTCCCTCTCTCCCCTCACTTCCCAGTCTATCCCACTATTTTCATCTCTCTACCCCTTTCTCTCCCTTTCTCTTTTTCTATGTTTTTCCTTCTTTCTCTGCCTCTCTTATTTCGCTCTTTCTCTATCCCACTTTTTCTCTCTCTTTCTCTCCATATCGCCTCCTTTTTTTTCCATATACCATTCTATCCCCTCTGTTTCCATGGGGTAAAATGTAAAATCACAACAGCTATTGTTCATTCCACATATTCACTAGATACAGTATGATGCTTCAGATTCCATAGAAGAAGGGAAGGTTTCTTTTTATTTGTATTTATTATTTCCTATTTACATCTTCCATGAAAAAGATGAAATAATTTTATTTTAATTTTATTTATTTATTTATTTAATTTTTTACATTCATTTTCACAAATTTTTGGGTTCCAAATTTTCTCCCCTTTTATCCCCTCCCCCCACCCCAATACCCCATCCAATCTAAATTTCCTTATCCCCAATCTGCCCTCTCTTCTTTCATCTCTCCCTTCTCTTGTCTCCATCTTCTCTTTTCTCCTGTAGGGCCACATGACTTTCTATTCCTCCTTAACTGTATGTCTTCTTTCCTAGTTGCAACAACAATACTAAACAGTTGTTCCTAAAACTTTGAGTTCCAAATTCTCCCCATCCCTCCCGCCCCACCCATTCCCTTTGGGACGGCAGGCAATTCAATATAGGCCATATCTGTGTAGTTTTGCAAATGACGTCCCTGATAGTCGTGTTGTGTAAGACTAACTGGATTACCATCCCTCCTAACTTGCCCTTCATTGTTTCTCTTCTGTCTCTTGATCCTGTCCCTCCCCAAGTGTTGACTTCAAATTGCTCCCTCCTCCCTTTGCCCTCCCCTCCATCATCCCCTCCCTTGCAATATCTCCTTCTCCCCCACTTTCTTATACTGGAAGATAGGTTTTCATACCAAAATGAGTGTGCATTTCATTCCTTCGTTTAGTCAAATGTGATGAGGGTAAACTTCTTGTTTTTTTTTTTTTTTCTCAGCTCTCCTCTTTTTCCCTCTACTAAGAAAAACTCCTACCTGCCTCTTAAATGACATATAGTTACCCCCTTCCCTTTCCCTCTCTTTCCTCCCCCTACATTTCTCTCTCACCATTTACCTTAGTTTCTTTTAAGGTATGGTCCCATCCTATTCAGTTCAATCTGTGCTCTCTATCTCTGTATGTGTGTGCATGTGTGTATGTGTGTGCATGCATGTACATGTGTATGTGTGGTCCCACCAACTACCCAAGTACTGAAAAGTTTTAAGAGTTAGAAATATTGTCTTTCCCTGTATGAATGTAAACAGTTCACTTTTGGTAAGTCCCTTAAGACTTCTCTTTGCTGTTTACTTTTTCATGCTTCTTCTCATTCTTGTGTTTGAAAGTCAAATTTTCTTTTCAGCTCTGGTCTTTTCATTAAGAATGATTGAAAGTTCTCTGTTTCATTGAAAGACCATATTTTCCCTTGAAGTATTATACTCAGTTTAGCTGGGTAGGTGATTCTTGGTTTGAGCCCTAGTTCCTTTGCCTTCTGGAATATCCTATTCCACGCCCTTCGATCCCTTAATGTAGAAGCTGCTAGATTTTGGGTTATCCTGATTGTATTTCCACAGTACTGGAATTGTTTCTTTCTAGCCGCTTGCAAGATTCTTTCCTTGAGCTGGGAGTTCTGGAATTTGGCCACAATGTTCCTAGGAGTTTCTATTTTTGGATCTCTTTCAGGTGGTGATCGATGGATTCTTTCAATACTTATTTTGCCCTCTGGTTCTAAAATGTCAGGGCAGTTTTCCTTGATAATTTCATGGAAGATGATGTCTAGGCTCTTTTTTTGATCATGAGTTTCAGGTAGTCCCATAATTTTTAAATTGTCTCTCCTGGATCTATTTTCCAGGTCAGTTGTTTTTGCCATGAGATAGTTCACATTCTCTTCCATTTTTTCGTTCTTTTGGTTTTGTTTGGTGATTACTTGATTTCTCATAAAGTCATTAGGCTCCATCTGTTCCATTCTAATTTTGAGAGAACTATTAAATTCAGTGAGCTTTTGAGCCTCTTTTTCCATTTGGCTCATTCTGCTTTTGAAAGCATTCTTCTCCTCATTGGCTTGTTGAACCTCCTTTGTCAACTGAGTGAGCCCATTTTTCAGGGTGTTAATTTCCTCAGCATTTTTTTGGGTCTCCTTTACCAAGATATTGACCCGTTTTTCATACTTTTCTTGTTTGTCTCTCATTTTTCTTCCCAGTTTTTCCTCCACCTGTCTAACTTGCTTTTCAAAATCCTTTTTGAGCTCTTCCAGGGCCTGAGCCCACCCGCCACCCACCCTCCACATCTTTCCCTGATGGCAAGGATACGTCCTTGTCATCAGATCTGAAGGTCGCGATCATTTGCATTTGTTGGAAAAAACTCTCTATAGTCTTATTTTTCTTCCCTTTTCTAGGCATTTTCCCAGCCAGTTACTTGACTTCTGAGATTCCTTTCCACCCCCTCCTGGATCTGCCCAGGTAGTGCTTGGCCTCTGAGATTTAAATGGGCTTTCCTCCTGCCGGCTGTCTATCAGTGAGCTTTATTTCAGGTGCTGGGGTCGGGGCAGGGCCGCCTCCCAGACTCTGATCCCTCAGGGGCTTTATGCAGAGACTTTCAGGAATGGAGCAGGTGGGGGCGGGGTTGGGGGCCCGCCTCCCAATCTCAGTTCCCTTGGGGGCTTTGAGCAGAAGCCTTCACTAATACAGTGGGCTGGGGGAAGGGCTTTCTTCCAGGCTCAGCTCCATCAGGTTTTATGCGGGAATCTTCCATAATGAAGATCCTGCCTGCTGTTGGGGGATTCCTGAGTCCCGGTCCGCTGCCGCCTCAGCCACCGCCCACTCCTCTGCCTCCGCCACTTCCTCCCGAGGGGGCCCGAGTCACGGAGACGCCCTGCTTCCCCTCTCCTTCCAGCTGGGCCTTCTCTCTCACTGACCTGTAGCTTCTGTGGGTGGAGGGACTTTCCTGGCTGCCTGAGCTTCTGTCTCTGAAGCCTGATCGGATCAGCTTCTCTGGGGCCGCCGCCAGGGCAGCGCTGGGGGTGGGGTCCACTTTCCGGGGCGCGTCAGACCCTGGGGACGGGTCTCCAGGGCTCCCTGGAACGGAAATCTCTTCCACTCTGCTTCTGCACACCTTGTATTGATCCAGGAGTTATGGGGGACTCTTTTTACATTAATTCTATGGGCTTTTGGTTTCGGGGCTCATAAACGTGTGTCCTTCTACTCCGCCATCTTGGCTCCGCCCCTTGATGAAATAAATTTATATAATGATTTTTACTTCTGTACCACTGTTGATTATTAGTTTCCTTTTCCCACATCTATAAAGGTTCTTGGAAAAACGTTAAAAAATTATGAATCTATATGATGTATCAATCCTTAAATATATTCTGGCAGTAAAAGTATAAATTATTGGTGAAATTTTAATAAAAAATCAAAAAAGCTGTCAAACCTCATTCAATATAAGTAGTCAATTTTTGTAGTGTAAGACATAGAAAAGAGAAGGACTAAATGTTCTGGGCAGCAATGAGATATATTGAGCAGACCATCAGTATATTTGTGAGGTCCGTGTTGCTGAGTCATTTCATGAGTTGTGAAGGTCCGTGTTGCTGAGTCATTTCATGAGTTGTGAAGACTTACTTAATTTATCTATGTCTGTATTTCTGCATAGGCACATAAATCAGAATACTGAGACATCTCATCAATATCAAAAGTGTCATGTAGCTTGAGCTCCATTAAATATGAAAAGAGCACATAGATATATATTTAAATCCAAGAAGTACCAATTATATTTATTCCAAAAGCTGAGATGAATTATTCTCATATTTCCCGATTAATATATCTGAAGTAATACATCTTTCATTTTTCCCTCAATTAATTATCTTCCAAAGTTCATCACCGACCAAAAAATAAAACCTATAATCCTTACTCAAATATTCACAGCCCAAAATAATTAACCCTCAAAATTTGGTAACCATTTATCCACCATTTTTCCACTTTCTCTGACCTTCCGTTTTCATTAAGTTAAAAAAGAAAAAAGATATGGAATGAGTGTTGAATAGAAAAATAAAGACATTGAGTGATAATATTTTGATCATTACACATTGACATCAAGTCAAAGATTTAAGATAAAAAGAATGAGGAATAGAAAGAGTGGGGACAGAGTGAGACATACTCAAAGAGAGAGTGAACATGGATTGAAGTGGGCATGGGGGGGAGAGAAATGGGGAAAGGAATTAAAGAAAATTTATTTTTCATGAGCTCATTATCTTAGCATCACTTTACTCTGTCCAAGCATGAGGGATTCTCAAAGGATGGTGGATCTTGGTTACCTAATAGTTTAAGAACTCATTACTCTGATTCCTTGTCCAATATGCCTTTAAAGGACAGAGGAAAGTTAGACCCAAAGTCTATTACAATGGAAACTTGGCCTACCTCTGGATGGTGCAGGGTTCTCTGTTTGATTTTCTTAGAGCTTATTTTTTTTCCTTCAATGATTATTTAAAATACTTGAGAGGGTGGAGTCAAGATGGCGGAGTGAGAGCAACAACTCATCTATGCTCTTAGAAAAATTCCTTCAGGGGGAAAAGCCAAGATGGCAGAGTAGAAAGACTCATGTATGCTGGCTCCGAATCCACAGCCCGTAAATTTCCTGTAAAAAGAACTCCCCACAAATTCTGGATCACGGCAAGGCACATAGAAACACAGTGGAAGAGATTTCCATTCCAGAGAGCCCTGGAGAACCATCCCCAGGGGTCCATTACACCCCGGAGCCCACCCCTGAGCTGCCCTGGCCACACAGCCCCAGAGGAGCAGATCCGAGCAGGATTCAGGGACAGAATCTCCGGGAAGGTCCCTCCACCCACAGGCGCTACAGGTCAGTGAGAGAGAGGTCTGGGCTGGCCGAGAGGGGAGCAGGGTGTCTCCATGACTCGGGTCCCCTTGGGAGGCAGCAGCAGAGGGAGCAGCACAGGCAGTGGCAGAGGCAGTGGCAGAGGCAGCGGTGGCCAGAACTCCTCGAGCAGGCAGGAGCTCCATTACAAAACGTCTCTGCATAAACCCTCTGAGGGAGCTGAGCCTAGGAGAGAGCCTTGCCCCACCCACTCCATTACTGAAGGTCTCTGCACAAAGGCCCTGAGGGAATTGAGCCTGGGAGGCAGGCCTGCCCCCACCCCAGCACCAGAACTTATGCTCACATTGAATAGCAGCCGCTCATGCAGCGCATTGGAAAAACAACTGACCTGGAAAATAGATCCAGGAGAGACAAATTAAAAATTATGGGACTACATGAAAGTCATGATCAAAAAAAGAGCCTAGACATCATCTTCCATGAAATTATCGAGGAAAACCGCCCGGATATTGTACAACCGGAGGGCAAAATAAGTATTGAAAGAATCCATCGATCACCGCCTGAAAGAGATCCAAAAAGAGAAACTCCTAGGAAAATTGTGGCCAAATTCCAGAACTCCCAGCTCAAGGAGAAAATCTTGCAAGCAGCTAGAAAGAAACAATTCCGGTATTGTGGAAATACAATCAGGATAACTCAAGATCTAGCAGCTTCTACCTTAAGGGATCGAAGGGCGTGGAATAGGATATTCCAGAAGTCAAAGGAAATAGGACTCAAACCAAGAATCACCTACCCAGCAAAACTGAGTATAATATTTCAGGGGAAAATATGGTCTTCCAATGAAATCGAGGACTTTCAAGCATTCTTGATGAAAAGACCAGAGCTGAAAAGAAAATTTGACTTTCAAACACAAGAATGAGAAGAAGCATGTAAAAGTAAACAGCAAAGGGAAGTCATAAGAGAATACCAAAGGTGAACTGTTTACATTCCTACATGGAAAGACAATATTTGTAACTCTTAAAACTTTTCAGTATCTGGGCAGTTGGTGGGACCACACACACACATACACACACACACACACATATGCACACGTGCATGCACACACACATACACACACAGAGACAGAGAGCACAGAGTGAATTGAATAGGATGGGACCACATGTTCAAAGAAATTAAGGAAAATGGTGAGAGAGAAATGTAGTAGGAGGAAAGAGGATGGAATGGAATGGGGTAAATTATCTCTCATTCAAGATGCAAGCAGGAGACTTTTTAGTGGAGGGAAAAAAGAGGAGAGCTGAGGGAAAAAACATGAAGTTTACCATCATCACATTCGGCTAAAGGAAGTAGTAAAATGCACACTCACTTTGGTATGAAAACCTATCTCACAGTACAGAAAAATGGGGAAGAAGGATATAAGCAGGGAGGGAGGGATGATGGAAGGGAGGAAAGTGGAAGAGGGGAGCAATTTGAAGTCAACACTCTTGGGGAGGGACAGGATCAAAAGACAGAATAGAAACAATGGGGGGCAGAATAGGATGGAGGGAAATAGTTAGTCTTATACAACATGACTATTATCAAAGTCATTTGCAAAACTACACAGATAGGGCCTATATCGAATTGCCTGCCTTCCCAAAGGGAATGGGTGGGGAGGAAGGGATGGGGAGAATTTGGAACTCAAAGTTTTAAGAACAACTGTTGAGTATTGTTCTTGCTACTAGGACATAAGAAATATAGTTAATGAGGAATTGAAAGCCATCTGGCCCTACAGGACAAAAGAGAAGATGGGGACAAAAGAAGGGAGGGATGATAGAAGAGGGAGCAGATTGGTGATAGGGAAAATTAGAATGCTTGGTGTATTGGGGTGGGCGGGAGGGGATAAATGGGGAGATAATTTGAAAGCCAAAATTTTGTGAAGATGAATGTAAAAAGTGAAAGAAAGAAAGAAAGATTCCTTCAGATACCTCTAAAAAGAGAATCTGACCAAATTTTTGAGGTGCAGAAACAAATAGGAGAGAGACTGGCAGATTCAAAGACCAGGACAGACTGGAAGATCCACGGGAAGGATCTATTCAGCTGGGGTCAGCCCACAGCACATAGCACAGCACGTCCAGCACAGTGGAACGGGACAGCCCCGGGAAACCTGAGACAGCAGCCAGCCTAACCAGTGTAGACGTAGCACAGGGTGAGAAACCAGCAGATTTGAGCAAGTGGAAGACTCTGAGCACCAGATATCATCCCCAGCAGCTCCTGAGATTTTTAGGCTGCAGATTAAACGTCTGTAAATCACCTACTTAAATTTCTGGGAGTCAGGATGGCAGAATGATCAGTAAATACTCTCTCCTTCCCCTTGATGATCTTGAAAGAACCATAAAATGTTTACCCCGAAACATCCTAGATCAGTGGAGACAACAGAGGGGTCAAATAGTCTCATCACACCTGAGGCTAGGGAAATAGCTAAGGTGGATTCCTACTACTATGACAGAGGCCAACTGGAAGAAAAGGGGCCCCAAAGAAGAAGAAACTTGCCCTGGGACCCAAGGAAGACTCAGTGCCAGGACAGGAGCCCCAGGAGGGGTGGAAACACTCACTAGGATCTAGGCATGCCTCAGCACTCCCGGGTAAACTGGAAGACAATAGGGGACCTGTGATCACCATCCCCTGAGCTCGCCTTTGCCTCAGTTCAGCTGAGCAGATCTCCTGTGACCAGACTATCCCTCACCCACACTTAACAAGCTAACCCGAGGGGTGATTGGGAAAACACAAAACAAAAACCTTCTCTTACCATTTTCACACAAGTCAGGTCAACACCAAATTCTGTAGCTTCTAACTGAAAGAACCAGAAGCCACAACACACAATCAACCTCATGAAAAAGAAAAAGAAAACAAGGGGGAACAAACCAGAGAATCTTTCTATGGGGACAAGGACCAAAACACAAATACCAAAGAGGTCAGTAGTGAGACTGTACTTACATCTGAAAATTCAGAAGGGACTATGAACTCATCGAATGTACAAACAGGTCTGCTGGAACAGCTGAAGAAGGAAATAGGAGAAAAACTGACCAATGCTTTTAAAAGTATTAAAAAAGAATTCACTGATGAGAACAACTCTTTGAAAAGGATAATTGAACAAATGGAGAAGAAGGTAGAAAAATTACCTGGAGAAAATAACTCCTTCAAAGGAACAATTGAACAGATGGAAAAGGAAGCACAAAAACCTAACTGGGAAAATTGGACAAATGGAAAAGGAAGCACAAAAATTAACTGGAGAAAATAACTCCTTAAAAGGAAAAATTGGAGAGATGGAAAAGGAGATGCAAAAGTTAACTGAAGAAAACAATTTGATAAAAATTATAATTGGGCAAGTAGATACTAAAGACTCTATGAAACAGCAAGAATCAGTCAAACAAAATCTAAAGAATGAGAAAATAGAAGAAAATGTAAAATATCTAATTGGAAAAACAACTGACCAGAAAAATATATCCAGGAGAGAAAAGTTGAGCAATTTTGCCCTCACAGGAAAGCACTATGAATATCTTCCAGGAAATCATCAAGGAAAATTGCCCATAGGTGCTAGATCCAGAAGGCAAAATAGTCATCTAAAGAATCCACCGTTCACCTCCCAAAAGGGATCTTAAACTCAAAACCCTAAAAAATATTGTTGCCAAATTCCAGGACTATTAAGTGAAGGAGAAGATACTACAGGCAGCCAGAAAGACACCATTCAAATATCGAGGACCTACAATCAAGATCACACAGAACCTTATAGTTCCTACATTAAAAGATTGAATTAATTGGAATCCAATATTCTGTAAGCCAAAAAAGTTGGGATTACAATCAAGGATCAATTATCCAGCAAAGTTTAGCATAACATTTCAGGCAAGGAGATGGTCATTCAAAGAAGTAAGGGCTTTCCAGACCTTCCTGGCAAAAACTTCAAAACTTAATAGAAATTTCAATTTTCAAATGTAGGTTTCAAGGAAGGCATAAAAAGGTAAACAGCGGGGGAAAACAAACAAAAAAAACCCATGTTACTCTATGAAACCTGTTAATCTTGAGAATTGGGAATCCATTATGAAATATAAAAGGGATATGCGTAGAGGGAACGTGTATAAAGTAAACGAAGTCACATTAAAAATATGATTTAAGTATGCCCAAGGGATTGTAACAGGAGGTGTGAAAAGGAGGAAGTAGAAAATGGTAAATTACATCCCAGGAAGAAGTACAAAATTATAGTAGAGGGAAAGAGGGGAGGGAGATGAGCATTGTTTGAGAGGTACCCTCATGTGATTTGGTTCAAGTAGGGAACAATAAACTTAAATGCATAATTCTAACTAACTCTATAGGTAGTAAGAGGGGAAGAGGGCAGAAAGGGGCGGGAAACCAAAAGAGAGGGAAGAATTAGTAAGGGTAAAGGAGAATGAAAGTAGGGGCAAAGAAGGAGGGGAAGGCTGCAGGAGGTGGTGGTGAAAAGTGAAAACTATTGAGGAAGGGAAGGGAGATGGCAGAGCTAAAAACAGAAATGGTGGGAAAGAGGATGGAGGATTACAGATAGTAATCATAACTTTGAATATAAATGCAATGAACTCTCCCATAAAACGGAGATGGATAGCAGAATGGATTAAAAGCCATAATCCAACAATACGTTCTTTATGAGAATCACATTTGAAATGGGAGGATACACACAGCATAAAGGTCAAAGGTTGGAACAGAATGTGTTATTCTTCAGCTGATGTAAGAAAAACAGGAGATGCATTCCCAATCTCAGACAAAGAGAAAGCAGAAATAGATCTAATCAAAAGAGATAAGGATGGAAACTATATCTGGCTAAAAGGCACCATTGACAATGAAGCAATATCATCACTAAACATGTATGCTCCAAGTGATATAGAAGGAGTGAATTAAACAAAAAATCATAGAAACAATCGACAACTTCATTTAGGAGAATGAAAATAATGAAAGAACCTACCAAATCTTATGGGATACTGCAAAAGCAGTTCTTAGGGAAAATTTTATGCCTTTGAATGCCTACATAAATAAAAAGAAGAAAGAGGAGATCAACGACTTGGGCATGCAGCTGAAAAAGGTAGAAAAAGAGTAAATTGAAAATCCCCAAGAAAATATCAAATTAGAAATACTGCGAACCAAAGGGGACATTATTAAAATTGAAATAAAGGAAATGACTGAATTAATATATAAAACCAATAGTTGGTTTTATGAAAAAACTAACAAAATGGATGAACCTTTGGTCAATTTGATTAAAAAAAAAGAAAGAAGAAAATCAAATTGCTAATATCAAAAATGATAGGGGGGAACTCACCTCCAGTGAGGAGGAAATTAAAACAATAATAAGAAATTACTTTGCCCAAATTTATGCCCACAATTTCGATAATCTAAATGAGATGGATGAGTACTTTAAAAAATGATAAATTGCCCAGATTAACAGAAGAGTAAGTTGAATACTTAAACAACTCCATCTCGGAAAAAGAAAGTGAACAAGCAATCAATGAACTCCCTAGGAAAAAATCTCCAGTGCCAGATGGATTTTCAATGAATTCTATCAAATATTTAAAGAGCAGTTAATTTCAGTACTATATAGACTATTTTTGAAAATTGGGCAAGAAGGAGTCCTCCCAAATTCTTTCTATGATACAAATATGGTTTTGATACCTAAACCAGGAAGAGAAAAGACAGAGAAAGAAAACTATAGACCAATTTCTCTAATGAATATAGATGGAAAAAACTTTAAATAGGATTTTAGCAAAACGAATACAGCATCTTATCATGAGAATAATACAATATGATCAGGTAGGATTCATACCAGGAATGCAAGGCTGTTTCAATATTAGGAAAACTATTACCATTATTGATCATGTCAAGAACAAAACTAGCAAATGATTATTTCAATAGATGCAGATAAAGCTTTCAAGAAAATACAACACCCATTCCTATTAAAAACACTGGAGAACATAGGGATAAAGGGAACTTTCCATAAAATAATAAGCAGTATCCACCTAAAAGTTTCCGTAAGCATTATATGCAATGGACATAACCTTGATTCATTTCCAATAAGATCAGAGTTGAAACAAGGATGCCCATTATCACCACTGTTATTCAATATGGTACTAGAAATGTCAGCTGTAGAAACTGGACAAGATAAAGAAATTGAAGAAATAACAACAGGTAAAGAAGAAACTCTATTATCCCTCTTTGCAGATAATATGTTGGTATGTTTAGAGAATCCTAGAGACTCAAGTACAAAACTACTTGAAATAATAAACAACTTTGACAAAGTTGCAGGTTACAAAATAAACCCACACAAATCTTCTGCATTCCTATATATCAGAAATAAAGTCCAAAAGCAAGAGATAGAAAGAGAAATTCCATTTAAAACTAGTGTAGACACTATAAAATATTTGAAAGTTTACCTACCAAAACAAACCCAGGGACTATATAAATACAATTACAAGACATTTTTTGCACAAATAAAGTCATATCTAAGTAAGTGGAAAAACATCAATTTTTCATGGGTAGGCTGAGATAATATAATAAAAATGACAATTCTACCTAAATTAATATACTTATTTAGTGCCATACCAATTAAACTATCAGATAATTATTTCCTAGAGCTGGATAAAATAATATCAAAATTCATCTGGAAGAACAAAAGGTCCAGAATATCAAAGGGAATAATGAAAAGCAATGCTAGGGAAGGCGGCTTAGCACTTTCAGATTGCAAATCCTATTTTAAAGCAGCAATTATCAAAGCCACTTGGTACTGATTGAGAAACAGAAGGGGAGATAAGTGGAATACACTTGGTGCTCACGATACAGTAGGCAAGGAATATAGTAACCTTCTGTTTGATAAACCCAAGGACCCCAGCTTCTGGGACAAGAACTCATTTTTAGACAAAAATCGCTGGGAAAACTGGAAAACTAGACTTAGACCCATGCCTGACACCATACACAAGAATAAAGTCCAAATGGGTACAAGATTTAGGTATAAATATTGATACCATAGAGAAACCAGAGGAGCAAGGAATAGTGTATTTATCAAATTTATGGAGAAAGGAAGAACTAAAGAAGAGATAGAAAGCATTATGAAATGCAAGATGGGTAATATTCATTACATTAAACTGAAAAGTTTTTGCACAACCAAATCCAATGGGACCAAAATTCAGAGGGATGGAGTAAATTGGGAAAAAAAAAAGTTTTACAGCTAATCTCAGCGATAAAGGCCTCATTTCTAGAATATATAGAGAACTGATTCAAATGTGCAACAGTACAAGTCATTCCCCAATTGATAAATGGTCAAAGGATATGAACAGGCAATTTTCAGATGAAGAAATTAAAGATTTCCATAATCATATGAAAAAATGTTCTAAATCACTATTGATTAGAGAGATGCAAATCAAAAGAACTCTCTGAGCTAGAACATCACACCTATTAGATTGACAAACATGATAGAAGAGGAAAATGATCAATGTTGGAGAGGATATGGGAGAGTTGGAACACTAATTCATTGCTGGTGGAGCTGTGAACTTATCCAACCATTCTGGAGAGCAATTTGGAACTATGCCCAAAGGGCTACAAAAATGTGCATACCCTTTGACCCAGCAATAATTCTACTAGGACTGTATCCTCAAGAGATCATAAAAAATGGGAAAGTGTTCCATATGTACAAAAATATTTATAGCAGCACTCTTTTTAGTGGCCAAAACCTGGAAATCAAGGGGACGCCCATCACCTGGGTAATGTCTGAATGAATTATGGTATATGAATGTAATGGAGTACTATTGTGCCATAAGAAATGATGAACAAAAAGACTTCAGGGAGGCCTGGAAGCACTTATATGATCTGATGCTGAGCCATAGGAGCAGAACCAGGAGAACTTTGTGCACAGCAAAGACCACAGCGTGTAAGAGTTTTTTTTTTTTTTTTTTTTTTTTTTTTCTGGTAGACTTGGAATTTTGTCACAACCCAAGAACTTTAAAAAAAAAAAAAAAGATCCTAATGGTCTTCTAAGGCAGAATGCCTTCAACACTCAAAGAAAGAACTATATAATTTATTCGCAGAATGCAGCAGGTCATTTGTGTGTATGTGTGTGTGTGTGTGTGTATTATGTTTTAGTTTGTTATATGATTTCTTCCTCTTATTTTAGTTTGTCTACACAGCATGACTATAGTGAAAATGTATTCAAGAGGAAAGCATGTGTAGATCCTACATAGAATTGCATGCCGTCTTGTAGAGGAAGGGGAGTGGTGGGGGTTATGTAAGGGGGGAAAATCTAAGTTTCGTGGTAGTGATCATAGGACATCAAAAATAAATAGATAGATAGATAGATAGATAGATAGATAGATAGATAGATAGATAGATAGATAGATAAAACCTCCAAAAAGTATGCAATGGTCTCAGGACATGAAACAGCTCAAATAAGATGTAGAAAATCAAGTAAGCGAGGCAGAGGAAAAATTGGGAACAGAAATGAGAGAGATGTAAGAAAATCATGAAAAGTGAGTGAACCGGTTCTTAAAGGAGACCCAAAAGAATGTTAAATAACATAATACCTTTAAAAATAAAATAACCCAAATGGCAAAAGAGGACCAAAAAGCTAATGAGGAAAAGAATGCTTTATAAAGCAAAATTAGCCGAATGGAAAGGAGGTCAAAACTTTACTGAAGAAAATAATTCTTTAAAAATTAGAATGGTGCAGTTGGAAGCCAATGACTATGAGAAATCAACAAATTACAAACCAGAATCAAAAGAATGAAGAAATAGAAGACAATATGAAATATCTCATTTGAAAAAAAAATAGACCTTGAAAATAGATCAAGAAAGGTGATTTAAAAGTTATTGAACTCACTAATACCCATAATAAAATAAAAACAAAAACCAAAAAATACCTAGACATCAAGTTCCAAAAAATTAACAAGGAAAATTGCCCTGATATTTTAGAACCAGAAAGTAAAGTTGAAATCGAAAGAATTTACTTATAACCTCTTGAAAGAGATCTCAAAAGGAAAACTATTTAGAATTTTGTAGCAAAATTTTAGAGTTCCCAGGTCAAGGAGAACATATTACAAGCAGCCATAAAGAAACAATTCGAGTATTGAGGAAATACCATCCGGATAACACAAGATCAAATAATGTCTGCATAAAGGGATTGGAGGGCTTGGAATCTGATAATCTAGAAATCAAAGGAACTAGGATTCAAACCAAAAATCACCTATCCAGAAAAACTGAGTATAATACTTTAATGAAAATCCATTCAATGAAATATAGGAGTTTGAAGTATTCTTTTTGAAAAGACAAGAGCTGAAAAGAGTATTTGTCTTTGAAATACAAGAACCAAGAGAAGCCTGAAAAGGTGAACAGGTAAGAGAAATCGTAAGGGGCTTACTAACGTTGAACTATTTACATTCCTACATGGAAAATCACATTTGCAACTCTTGGGACTTTTCTCAGTATTAAAGCAGTTGATTAGATTATATACATATTGACAGAGGGCACAGAGTGAATTGATTATGTAGGGATGATATCTAAAATAATAAAATTAAGGGGTGAGACATGAATATATTGAGAAGACAAAGAGAGTAATTGGGGTAAATTATCTCAAAAGAGGCAATAAATTTTTTTTCAATACAAGGAAAGAGGGGAGGTGTGAAGAAAATTGTGAACATTACACTCATCATTTTTGGCATAAGGAGAAAATTACACGCACGCCTAATTTGCTATGAAAACCTATCTTACCCTGAAAGAAAGAAAGGGATAGTATGGTAAGGAATGTTGTGAGTGATGATAGAAGGGAAGGCAAATGGTAAGATAGGATCATTAGAAGTAAACACTTTTGAGGAAAGATAGAATAAAAAGAAAGAATCGAATAAAGAGAGCGATAGGATAGGATGGAGAAAATATAGTCATCCACAATATGATGGTTGTAGAAATGTTTTGAATAACTACACATGTATAACATATATTGAATTGCTTGTTTTCTCAGTGGAGATTAATGGAAAGGGAGGAAAAGAGTGTAGTTGGAAGACAAAGTTTTAAAAAGTAATGTTAAAAAGTGTTTTTGCATGCAACTGGGAGATAAGAAATACAGGCAGTGGGTCATAGAGATGTATCTTCCCCTACAAGAAAATAAAGGAAATGGAGATAAGAAATGAAAGGGGTGTCATAGAAGGGCGGGTGGATTGGGGAAAGTGGTAATCAGAATGAATGATTTGTTGGCATGGGCGGAGGGGAGAGATGGGGACAAAAAGTCTAAGACAAAATGTTCTGTAAATGTGTGTTGAAAACTAAAAATACATAAATAATGCTTTTGTTTTAAAAAAAAAAGAATAAAATCCTTTTGTGGATGGTTTGGATCAGATAACAGCTCCATTAATGGTGCATTAATTCACATTTCTTCTGCAGCTCTTCCAGTACTGATTTTATATATTCTGGTATATTCTTCAAAGTCCTAGCTATCAAGTGAGTCATCTGACTTCTTCTATTTTGAATTTTGTTCATTGTTATTTATTTGCAAGCATTTTTTCATGTCGTTATCATTTTGGTATTTTCATCTTTTTTCATTTTTGAAATGAAATTGTATCCTATCATTTTACAATATTTTTCAATTTTGTATTTCTAAAAGTATAGATCAAAAAATTTAGCAAATTAGTTTAACAGCAAAGGCCCCAACATATTCAGAAGGATCTCCTGTGCAGGTTCTTTGATCTGTTTTTCTAAAAGGGAAGGAACTTTTGAGAGGTCAGCAATCTACTCGAATCAATTATATATATATATATATATATATATATATATATATGTATATATATGTATATATATATGTATGTATGTATGTATGTGTACGTATATATATTTCTCATTCACTTAATTCAGGAGGAAAAGTCAGCAACCTTATCTTCCGAGAAAATACAGAGCAATTAGGACCTTTGCCGGAACTTCCAACTCTCTGTCCATAAAGAATTCATATAAGGTTACCACAGAGAGAAACATCAACATCTGGGTTTTCAAAGCCTTGGATTCCTTACTAGCTACCAAGAATGTCCTCTGGCCAAGCAAACACTTCCAGTGAGTAAGCCCCAAAACAAAAACTTACCTCAACGTACTTGTGTGTGTGTGTGTGTACCCACATATGTATATGTATATGTGTATATATATATATATGTATATGTATATATATATATATATACATACGTGTGTGTATATATTTATGTATTTATGTATGTATGTATATTCTTTTGAAGAGCTAGTGGGCATTATACCCCTTGAGAACCAGTGCTTCATTAGAAATTAACAAAAAGGTGTGGGACTCTCCTACAAAGCAAATCTTCCCACCCTTCCCCTTATTTCCTTCTCCTACTTTTCGTCCTTCCCCCTCCTCCACCACCCCTACCCTTCCCTCTATCCTTTGCCTTTCTCCCTTCCCCAGCCTGGATGATGCCGTGATGGAGACGGCCGAAGAAGCCACGGAGCCCATGGAGGCGGACATCACCGGGCTGTGCCAGGACATGTTCTCCAAAATGGCCACGTACCTGATGGGCGAGCTGACTGCCACCAGTGAAGGCTATAAACTTCTGGAAAATATGAACAAACTGACTAGCTTAAAGTGTCTAGAAAGACATTGCAGTAAACATAAGTAGAAACTTAAAGGATTTAAACCAGAAATATGTAGCTCTTCAGCCTTATCTGGATCAGATCATTTTAATTGAGGAGCAAGTAGCCGCTCTTGAGCAGGCAGCTTACAAATCGGACGCATATTCAAAGAAACTAGAAGCAAAGTACAGGAAGTTAGAAAGACAATGAAAGACTTCTTTAGCACAAAGACTTTGCAAGAATGTTTTCTAAGAGTTGAAATAAGTGGGATGGAACTTATCACGATGCTTCAGCTTCTAAAAGGAAGCTGTGCTGCCAATCCAAGGAGAACCCCAGCCCCCACCTCTGGTTGGATGTGTAACTCTGACTACCGCCGATGTTTTCCTAAACCTGGAACCCCATTTTGTCGTGTGCTTCGTCGTGTGCCCTGGATCAAGGCTCAGAAATCAGGATCAACCCCGTCTAGAGCAGACACAGATGAGTGGCTCTTGTCTCTGTGTCTCCTCCCTTCTTCCCTCTTCCCTCTGTCCCCACACCCTTCATAACTTGTTCTTGATCTTAAATAATACATGCCGACCCACGAAAAAAGTTAAAAACAAAATAAAACAAAACAAATCTCCCCTAATCAAACTTCCCTTATGGGCAAGCCAACTAATTTGTGAGGACGATCTTTAATCCTCATTAAATTAGTTAACATTACAAGCAGTCAGAATACTGTGAAATATTTGCACACATTTCATCAAAGGATAAAAATAGAAGGAGATCGTGTATTCTTAAATATGTATGGGCCAAATAGCAGGACAAGTGTGACATGAGATCTGCAGGTTTAGAGAGCTTCAACCATCCTTCTGTGTTGTAGATCCTCAGGGAATTCACGATGTTACCATACAACATGTGTAAGAGGGAAAATATTAAAATTCAAATTAACCCACCTTTGACTGACATCATAAAATGAAGGACATGGGTGTCAGTTGAGGCCAGTTGTAGTAAACGAAAAAAGTCACACATAAAATGATCAATGGAATTAGGGACACAGAAAGGCAATGGTAAAATGAAGAACATTTGGATCATAGACTGAAGCCGATTTCCTATCCATGCCACTAATACCAGAGAGAGATGCTAGCTCATGATAATGCAGGTCCTTACAGATGACCTAGTACTTTTTAATTTTCATGACTGTGAGGACAGTCATCTCTGCACCACCCAGTCAAAATGTGAACATATGGGGCACAGCCAAGATGGTGGAGTGAGAGCAACTACTCACCTAAGCTCTTAGACAAACTCCTTCAGATACCTCTAAAAAGAGAATCTGACTAAAATTTGAAAGTGCTGAATCCAATAGGAGACAGATTATGGCAGATACACAGACAAGGACAGACTGGATGGTCAATGGAAGGAATCTTTTCCAAGGGGGTGGAGTAGCAGTGCAGTGCAACACCACTACAGCAGGGTATGGAAGGAAAGTACCGGCGTGGGTTGAGGCAGGGGCAACATTGTGGAGGGGCAGCCCATGGCAGAAGTCCAGCAGAGCCAAGTAATCCAGTGAGAGCTGCTGGGCCCCAGGTATTAGCATCAGATGAGCCTGACACTATCAGTCCACAGATTAAACGCCTGTAAATCACCTGCTTGAACCTCCAGGAGCCAAAATGGTGGAGTGATCAGTAAATGTTCTCTCCTCCTCACCATATTGACCTTGAAAAATACCATGAAATATTTCCCCAGAAAAATCCTGGATCAGTGGTTTCAGAAGAAGGGGTAAACAGTCTCATAACACGTGAGGATAGGAAAATCAGTAAGGAGGATTTCTTTTCCTGTGCTGGAGGACAGGAGCTGTATCAGACGACCTGAATTCAGCAAAGTAGGAGGAGATTTGGAGTTGCAAGGGAGTAGAGCCTCACAAACACCAACACCAGGACCCCAGGTGTGCTTCAGTGCTCCAGGGGAGACAAGAAGACACTAGGACAACACAGAATCAGCAACCACTGAGCCTGCCATTGCCCTATCTCAGCTGAGGTGATTTCCTGTGACCAGACCACGTCTCCCTGATACTAATCAAGACAACTACAGGGTTAATCCAGGGTTAATACAAACAGTACTCCCTCGAACTTTGCTTTCTCACACCAGGCAGCTCAACATCAGATTTTTTAACTTCTAGCTGAAAGAAACAGAGGGCATAACACACAAAGCCTCAACTGCTCACATGCACAAAGATCAATCCTGTAAGAGTTAAAAAAGGAAAAAGAAAAAGAAATGGCAAAAATTTTGAAAGTATGAAAAAAGAATTCACTGAAGAGAACACGTCTTCAAAAGATAAATTCAACAAATGGAAAGGGCAGCAGAATACCTAACTGAGTAAACTGGACAAATGGAAAAGGAAGTACAAAAATTAACTGGAAAAGATAATTCCTTAAATGGAATAATTGTTCAGATGGAAAAGGAGATGCAAAAGTTAACTGAAGAAAACAATTAGATAAAAATAAGAATTGGGAAAGTAGAAGGTAAAAATCATTCAAACAAAATCTAGAGAATGAAAAGATAGAATAAAATATAAAATATTTAATAGGAAAAACAAGTGAACTGGCAAATAGATCCAGGAGAGAAAATTTAAGAATTATTAGCCTAGCAGAAAGTCATAATAAAAAAAGAGCCTTGGCAATATCTTCCAAGAAATCATCAAGAAAAACTGCCCAGAAGTCCTAGATGTAGAGGGCAAAATATTCTTTGAAATAATCCACTGCTCACCCCCCCCTCCAAAAGGGACTCCAAACTAAAAACATCAAGAAATATTGTTACCAAATTCCAGAGCTACCAAGTGAAGGAGAAAATCCTATTGGCAGCCAGAAAGAAATAATTCAAACATCGAGGAGCTACAGTCAGGATCACCCAGGACTTTGCAGTTTGTATATTAAAAGACTGAAGGAAATGGAATGATATTCCATAAGACAAAGGAGCTGGGACTAGAGTCAAGGATCAATTATGCAGCAAAGTTCCGTATAACATTTCAGACAAGGAGATGGACGGTCATCGAAATAAGGAATTTGCAGACCTTCGTGATAAAAAGGCCAGAAGTCAGTAGAAAATTTGGTCTTCAAATTCAGATCTCAAGAGAGCCATAAAAAGGTAAGCAGAGAAAAAGAAAAACGTTACTCAATTTGGGGAAACTGCTTATCCCCTATAAGGGAAGATGATACTTGTTAATCTTGAGAATTGTATATCTATTTTGAAATATAAAAGAGATATACATAGGTAGAGTGAGTAGATATAAAGTAAATGATGTGATAATAAAAATGTGATTTAAGCATGTGAAGGGATGTTAATAGGAGATATGAAAAGGAGGAAACAAAATGGCTAATTACAACACAGAAAGAAGGACAAAATTATATTACAGTAAAGAGAAAGAGAGGAGAGAGGTAAGCATTGCTTGAGAGGTACTCTCACCTGATATAGTTCAAGGAGGGAGCAACAAACTTAACTAAGAATATAAATCTAACTTGCTCTATAGGCAGTAGGAGGGGAAAAGGGAAAGAAATGGAAAGGGAGGCTAAATGGCAGGGAAGAAATAATAAGGGAAAGGTGAGTGTGTGTGTATATATATATATATATATATATACATATATGTATGTGTGTATATATATACACATATATGTATGTGTGTATATATGTATAACGTACATATATACAGACAGACATATACATATATGTATACATATATATGTACATATATTGACAGAGACCCCAGGGTCAGTAGAATAAGAAGGGATGATATCTAAAAAAAATAAAAAGTAAGCAATGAGAGGGGACTGTACTGGGAGGAGGAGAAAGGGAGAAATGAAATGGGGCAAATTATCTCTCATAAAAGGGGCAAGAATAAACTTATTCAATAGAGGAGAAAAAGGAGGATGGAGAGGAAAAATGTGAAGCTTATTCTCCTCTCGTTGGGCCTAAGGAGGGAATAACAAGCTCACTCAATGTGGTATGAAAATCTTTATGATGACACAGGAAAGTAGGGGAGGAGACAAGTGAGGTGATGGGGATGATAGAAGAGAGGGCAAATGGGTGAAGGAAATAATTAGACGTAACACTTATGGTGGTGGCAAGGTCAAAAGAGAGAATAGAATAAATGGGGAGCAGGATAGGATGAAAGGAAATATAGTCTTACGCAATATGCCTGTTTTCTAAGTCTTTTGAAAAACTGCGCATATACATTCTATATTGAATTGTTTGCCTCCTCAGTGAGGATGAGTAGGGAGAGAGAAATGGAGAGAAATTGGAGTTCAAAGTACTAGAAATGTATGTTGAGAAACGATTTTGCATGCAACTGGAATATAAGAAATATAGGTAATGGAGTATAAAAATCTATGTTGCCCTACAAGAAAAGAAAGAAGATGGTGATAAAAAAGGGAGGGCTGTGACAGAAGGGAGGATATGGATGGAAAGGAGTAATCAGAGTGCCCGATTTTATGAGGTGGTGGAGGAGAGAGATGGGGAGAAATTTTGGAACTCAAAATTTTGTGGAAAAGAATGTTGAAAACTAAAAATTAATATATAAAATTAGTAACAATAATTGCATTTCTAACTAGTTTTATTATTAATAGACAGACCATGACCAAGTTTCCTCAGCGTATGTGAATTTTAACTTTGTTCACTTTAATACCGTTCAAAGAAATTTCCTTCATTTAAATCCTGTGATTGATTGTGCATCACCTTCATCACCAGCATAGTCATCTTCCTTTTCTTTTCTACCCCCTTCTCTACTTCTTCCTCCTCTTTTTCTTCTTCCTTCTCCTCCCCTTCCTGTTCCTCCTTCTTAGTCTATCATCAGTAAATATGTATTAAGTTCTTACTATGCCTTAGGCACCATGATATATTCTCGGGATGCAAAAAGAGGCAAAAACTGATCCCTATCCTGAAGATATTCACAATATAATCTTATCACTTAATAAAATTGGGGCTTTATTAGTAACTTGATGGAATTAAGCTATTCCATATTTAATTTTATGTTCATAACTCTCCTCAATAACATCTCTTCTTTCCATTCATGTCACCACCTTTCATTTCTGATCCATTATTCTTTCACATGGTCACTTCCCAATGTTAATCCTCATCACCTTTACCTGTACTATTGCAATTATCTAGTAAATCCCTCTGCCTCAAATTTTATATAGAAATTAAAAATCACAATTATTGTTAACTGTATGAGCTACCTAATAATATCGCTATGGAGATCAAATCAGAAATGCAAATAATTTTGAGAAATGTACAGAGTGATTTGACAGAATTTTATAAGAAATAATGGAATCTGAATAAAATGTTGTACCTCTAGCCAAGAAAAAAATGTATGTATTTGTATTTTTCTCTGATATCTCAGATTTCTTAGCTATGTACAATGCCATATGAAATAAATCAGTTTCATTTGCATGTCCCAGAGCTTTCAAGTTTTAAAGTGCTGAATAAATAGTAGGTGCAGTTTTAATGCAAGGAATTCACTGCTCTTTTTAAATTTTTATTGTCTGATATTCACTTGGTAGGAAATCAAATGTTTCTTACTAACTGCTGCTCTAAAACTAACAGTAGCTACTACTGATGAACATGTAGGATCTAACATCCTTACTATGTCACTTGTGTTGCTCCATATTGGAGACCAGTCTTCCATTTCATCTTCTATCTCATTATTCATCCACAATATAGCTTAGTGTAGTGGTGAGAAGATATAACTGAGTCAGAAAGACCTGAATTCTCATTCTAATTCAGGGACTTATTAAATATGTCACTAACTTTATTTCATTCTCATTTTTGCCATGTTAAAAATATAACAATGTTGTTGAGAGGATTAAATAAAATAATATGTTAATTTTATAAATTTAAAATTATATTTAAATGATTAGTGATGATAAAGATGATGATAGTGATTCCAAAACACATTTTATGCAGCAAAGATAACTGCTTAATGTTTAAATTATACATTAAAAGAGAGGTGGAAAGTGAAGAGTATGCCGGCATTAAAAGTGCAAGAGTAAAGGACGTATCAGCTATATAGATAGATAGGCGTCAAGGGAAAAGGGAAATAACGAGTAATAGGAACATCTGGAAAGACTGAAGGGCAATTTGCCAAGTCTAGAGTAGATAAGGGCATAGACGGTGAGGTCAGAAACAAGTTATATGTGATGAAGTTTGAGATAGGATCGAAAGGAAGAAAAGCACTACATTATACAACTTAGATGAGAATACTCATTCCTACCACATCTGATACATGACATTTTCACCACTTCAATTTATACCCGCTTAGGAGAAAAGTTTTGTTATGTTATCTAAGAATGGATTATGTCAATTGTCCCTCAAAGAGACTAGATAATGTGTTTAAGAAAATGACCAGGAGAGCTTCGTGCACAGCAACGACCACAGTGTGCGAGAGTTTTTTTCTGGTAGACTTGGAACTTCATAATAACGCAAGAACTTACTAAAAAAAAAAAAAAAAATCCCAGTGGTGTTTTACTATGGCAAAATGTCTTCCACACTCAGAGAAAGATATATGCAAGTCATTCGCAGAATGTAGCAGATCATGTTTGTATGTGTGTGGGTTTTAGTGTATTATGTTTTGATTTGTTATATCACTTCTTCCATTTATTTTAGTTCGAGTACATAGCATGACTATTGTGAAAATGCACTCAGTAGGAAAGTATACGTAGAACCTATACAGAATTGTATGTTGTTGAGGTGAGGGAGGGGGGTAGTGGGGGAAAGTGGGGGGGGATAAAATCTTAATTTTAAGGACGTGATTGTAGAACACTAAAAAAAATTTAAAAAAAGGAAAGTAAGGCATTCTATAGTACAAGACAAAGGTGAAGAGGGAGTGCATTCCTACGATAGGGAATAGCCTGTACAAAGACATGGAGATAGGAGAAGAAAAGTCACATACAAGAAACTGCAATCAGACCAGTATATTGGAATTTACAGTATGTGAAAGATAATCGTTCGCAATAATCCTGGAAAGCTAGTCTGGAGATAGATTGGGATGTGATTCAAAAGCCAAAATGAGGCATCTCTGACAGCAGTGGTGATGTAGTTATAGGCTGACTAACAAAATCTGACATTGATCATATAAAACAACATTGAATTAGTTTCCTTACATTTAGTTTTCTATCAGTTAAGAAGAACTAAATTCTATGCAACAAGCATGTGTTTAATTGCTTTGATATTGTGTTTAATTCTTTCTTTAAGAATGTATTACTTCAAGGAAATGTGAAAAACTTTTACCTCTCAAGAAATGTACTTCATAGTTGTTGAAGATATTGGTTTTTGTGTAGGATAGTAAAACATTTCAAGGATTATTCAAACCCACAATAAAATATGGTCAATCACACTGAGGCACAAATAAAAGCACAGTCTAAGATGAAAAAAAGTAATGTGCCAAGAACTGACAAATGATTCTTGTAAAACAGTCTAATTAACCCCCAGAAAACAATTTAAAACTTTAAAAGGGACCTGTTAGACTGTGCTTTTATTTCTTTACTATATATCTTGGGCTTCGTGAAGCTGAAAAAACAGTGAGAAGACTAGGTTGTTTTGTTTTTGTTTTAAGCTGCTGTTGCTTCAGAAAATGCACTATTCACAAGACATATGCTTAGCATCCAATGTTATATTTGATTACGTGATGAAGAAATAAAGTATGTGTGTCAGAATCTTGTGAACTCAATGCCAAATCATATTTAAAGCATTTTAAGTTGTTAGGAAAAAAAAAAGAAAATGGGAAATGACAAGTCATACTTCAAGGTAACCCTTAAAAGATTTCTTCTTAGAAGCCTCCAGATAAACTCTCCAAGCAGTTAGTTCTATTGTCTAGGTATTAAGTTAGAATATTCACTTGTATGTCTTCAAAACTTCATAAAGAAAAAGAATGAATTTCTCATATGCTGTGGCAAGAACTCTAAGGTTTTATCTATCTGCTCCCAAATTATACTTCTGTAATGAATATTAAGAGTGGAAAGAGTATCTTGAAGTCAGTAAGAGAGTTGATGGCATTTTTATCAGTGTGCAGAAACTGGAGGAATGGCCTCTTAGTCTCCAAGACTTAACAATGAGAAAACTGTCAACCCTGGTAAATCATATTTTTCAGCCAAAGTCAAAGTCCCTGATCAACGAAGCCTAGATTGTTTCAAAGCCAGTTCTTGACTGAAGTGTGACAGTCATTTTTTTTTCTTGGATAATTTTCTTTTTCTTTTGTCTTTGCCTTAGGAGTAAGAACTTACTGCAGAAATGTGATTGTCCCTGAGGAGATCCAAATATTTCTGTAGATTAAAGAAGACAGAGTGTCTTTATTCATGTTTCCTATCTTGTAACATTCATTTCCTAATACCTTAATTCCACAATGCATACGAATGTGATAATCCTCCCGTTATTGTGTCAAATTCTGGAGATATAGAAGGAGATCAAAGATAGCCTCTGTTCTGAAAGAGGGGGCAGGTAGATGGTGTAGTGGATGGAAAGCCAGTGCTGGAGTCAGCAAGACTCAACTACATAAGTTCAAATCTGGCCTCAGACACTTACTAGCTATGTGCCCCTAAACAAGGAACTTCACTCCCTTTACCTCACCTCCTCAGCTATAAAATCAGCCAGAGCAAGAAATGGAAAAATATTTTCATTTCTTCCCCAAGAAACACCCATAGCAGAGTGAAGAAGAGTTGAACACAACTGAAAAATAACTGAACAACAAATATCCTGAAGGATCTTACAATCTAATGGAGGAAACAAAAAGCAAACAAAAAATATACGAAAAAGTTGTATACAAGATAAAAAAGCAACCTGTGGCATAAAAGATAATGTATAAAAGTTGCATACAAGATGCAAAAATGAATGAGGGAATAGGTAAAAATATACATGTACACATGTATGCATAGATACAGATGTGGATACTTCATGGCTTTTTCACCTATCCCTTCACCATCCTTATTCAACTTCACTGCGTGATTTCCAGATACATATATAATTTAATAAAATAAGCATATAGATATACATATATATACTTGTACAAACCACATTATGCACATTCATATCCTTATACATGTGGACACATACATATGTCTATTTATTGTGAGTGTAATATGAAACTATAAAATAGAATAGTCTTTGACATTTTTTATGATTATTTAAAAAAGTAACTACTTAAAAGCTTTTATTTTTTAATAAAAGTACTTTACTACAACACAACTGTCTCATGGCATTTCTTACCTCCGTATTTCTAAAGGTATAGATGAAGGGGTTTAAAAAAGGTGTGAGAATAGTGTAAAATATTTCTACCATCTTATCAAAGGAGAAAGTGGTAGGAGGTCTTGCATACTCAAAAATGCATGGAACAAATAACATGAAAACAACTGTGATATGGGAACTGCAAGTGGAGAGGGCTTTCCTTCGTCCTTCTGTGTTGTATGTGCGCAGGGTGTACAAAATGACTCCATAAGAGATAAGTAACAGGAAAAAAATCGAAATACAAATGAATCCACTATTGGCTATCACCATAAATCCAAGGTCATGAGTATCAATACAAGCCAGTTCCAGCAAAGGGTACAAGTCACACATGAAGTGATTGATTTTGTTGGGGCCACAGAATGGTAATGGTAAAATGAAGAACATTTGGATGATAGAGTGCAAGAATCCTCCTACCCAGGCCACGCCTATAAGTAATAAACATATATGCCTCCTCATGATGGTCACATAGTGTAAGGGTTTACAGATAGCCACATATCGGTCATAGGCCATCACTGTAAGGACAATCATTTCAGCACCACCAAAAAAATGTTCTGCAAATACCTGAGTCATGCAGCCTTCAAAACTGATAGTTTTCTTCTCAAAGAAGGAATCTACTATTAGCTTGGGTACAATAACTGATGAAAAACATGCATCCAAGAAAGACAGAAAGGCCAAGAAGAAGTACATAGGGGAAGAAAGGAATGAGTGGCTATTAGTAATGGTCAGCATAATAAACAGGTTTCCCCCAAGAGTTGCTAGGTAGAGCAACGAAAACACAATGAATATCATTTTCTGAACCCCTGGATTTTGGGAAAGTCCCAGGAGAATGAACTCAGTCACTTGACTCTGATTTTTCATGACTTCGACTGGGAACTTGGTGTCTTATTGAATATGTATGATCTGTAACCAAGAGATAAAAAAAAGAATGTTTTCAGTGTATTTTGTAAAACTAGTAAAATAAACTAATACTTACATCTTTTGTTCTCCAAGATCCTTCTAAATGTTTCCTTAGGCATTGGTGCCATTTTCATGAATATAGGCACAAATGTATTCAAACTGGTTTGGTGAATGTGGTATAGGGTGTATGAACTATTAGTAGAGGAGAAGAGCAATTGTTCAATTGTACAACAAACTGTCCAAGACATCTCATGCACACCCATCTATAGTTTCAAGCATTTAGTTGGGTAGGAGTAAGTTAGGTTCTATATTCAACAAAAGTAGACAAGTTAATCTTTACAAAATGTTTTAAAAGACAGTGAGAAAGGTGAAATCCAAATACATGTTTGTGTGTTTATGTTAATGGTATAAAGATATATATGGATATTTTTTATTAAATCACCATCGATTCTAGCATTAGATAACAATTCCAGATCATATCTGTGGAGTTATTCTCACTTCTGGTAAATACATTTCAAGGAGTCTCTTCTCTTGAAAACTGGAAAATGAACACAGGTAGGTCACCAAAACTCTGGCTTCAAGAGTAGTCTATAAAAGCTTTAATTGAAGGAAGTGAGAATGTTTTGATAAGAGTATACAAGAATTAGTATCCTGTCATGATTTTAAACCTCTGGAGTATCCTGACGTATAAGAGGGATTCCAATAATTGTACTTTTTCTCACAGGATAGAACTCTGAACATAGGCTTAAAATTCCAAAATAAAGACTCCTTTTTGATTTATTAAAATCTTCCTAACAATACCAACTTTTGACATTTGAAATTTGATAATCTGAAAGATTATGCGTTGTCCTTAGAGAACTACAAAGAAAGCTAATTTTTTTGGTGGGATATTGGAGTGAAGTTGCATATTAATTACGAATTGTAATAAGAAGCATCTGAGAATCCTTGCTATGTTCATATACTATGTTTCTTTGATTGCTATATTAGGTATTTTCTTTGCACATATTAATACAAAATAAGGGTCTAGATAGATAGTTTAAAAATACTCGGTTATTCCATGGTATCGAGTTATCCGTGCCTTCATAAAATAATAGACTTGGAAAGGTAAAAGAAAGGCGAAACTAAATATCCAAAAATTTAATGTACATCCAAAAGAGGAAAGATTTTTCATCATATTCAAAGAAATATTCAAGTTTACCCCCAAAAACACAAGATAAGAGAAAAAAAAAATGAATGTTCTTTTCTGAGTTTCTGGATCTTGTGGAAATTCCAAAAGGATAAATTTGGTAATGTGACTTTGGCTTTCCAATACAGATTCTCATATTTATCAATAATTTTGATGAGAGTAGAAGTGGCATGTTAAATCTGTGAATGACAGAGAGCTGCCTGGGTGGTTGACAAATTATATGACATCTTTCAGGTCTAAAACTTCCAACAGGATGAAGCAGAGCTAAATTTGTATAAAAAATGAAAGAATTTGAATTACAAGGGATTTCAATGGATCTTTAATAAGCCAGACAAGAAAAGAATGCATAATATAATATGCCCTAAAGCAATGTTACTTTTTTGAAATAAATTCCTATACTTGAGTTTGACAAAACAAATAAGCAGGAAAACCTGCCCAGAATCAGGATAATTATTTAGATGACCAGGATTTTAGTTTTCGAAACTATAAATAAATAAATACATTTCTTGCTTCTTTACCTGTTGAAAAAGTTAATGATCGTATCTGAATTTTTGTCATATGTTTTACTCTTACTATTAGCCTCTTCCCACTCCCCCCAAAAAAACATAAGCTGATTTTTAAAAAATTATGAAAAATTCCATATAGTCATTTGTTAATTTAGTCCCATCAATTCATTTTTCTGAAAAAGGGAAAATATATGCACGAAACGATAAAATAACTTCTCTACCCCATTAATAAACCAACAAATAATGTAGACACACATACATTTGTGTTTATATATGTATGTATATATGTATGAACTTCAATTAAGTAGAAGTGAATTTTGGTCCCATTCCTAACACTAACTTACTGTTTGATAGAATATATAATTTTCTTTTTTGGTGAATGATTTTCCCCATCTATAGAATGACTTGATTTGTCTTAATGATCAACGAGATCCCTTCTGACTAACGTGCATGCTTTCTACAGGCAGGTATCTACCATATTCAATGTGAAGAAACAATAGAAGTATAATAATTGGTACGTGACCTCAAGAATTTTTTTTTCTTTAGCTCAGTGGGGGTGAGGCAGAGGGATAACACTAATCTACAACAGCATCCACATATGAGCAAGCCTGTTTTTAAAATTGTATGTGCATGTATACATATACATTTACATGACTTGATCATATGTGTGAGACAGACAAATGCATGGAAAGTAAGCTAGCCAGCTAGATAATAGCTGAATAGCAGAAAAACATATTAAAATCAGAGAGATTTTGAATAATTTTAGAATAAATATAGATATAAATGTATACATTTATATTTTTATAACCTGTTTGACTTTTCCTAACATTAAAGCAAAATAAATGAACAGAATGAAAGTCTGGATAGAATGTTGGAGAAAAAGGCAGCAGTTGAAAAAATGTTAGTGAAAAGGAAGGGTTTCATCTCCTTCTGAGGTAGCCACTTTACCCTGAGTTTGTTATACATCCTTCCATAATATTTTAGCTAAGCAAAGGAAGTATTGGATCTCCTTAGTCATCAATCAGCTTTTCCAGGGCATCATAATTTATTTTGTTCCCTTTGTAATATAAGTGCCTCAGGTATTAAAGGTTGCAAGACATAAACCGAGAGTCATGGATGTTGACTTATTGAAATCAAGCACTACACAAGACTTTGTTCCTTTCTGCGGCAGATCCTTATCCTGACAACTTGCGCACTTTCTTGGGATGAGAACATAAAAGATCTGCGTAAACTTTGGTAAAGAAAACATCTCAGTTCCGGATTTGTCTCTACCTGCATGTCATGGAAGAGTCTCTAGACCTGTAATCATCCAAGAGACAATAAATATACTGAACTCAGGGGTAGGGTCTACCATACCAGGACTGTTAAATATAATAGAAACACTGTAAAACTTACATTAGCCATCTCAGCTGAGAGATTTTACATCCAATATATCATACAAACATCAAATTCTCCCAACATTCTTTTTTTTTTTTTAGTGGGAGAGTCTGTTGACTCCTGAGAATATAGTATCTGGATGAGATTTCCGGGATGGCATTTTCAGTGCTAAACAGCATATTGGGATGGACTCCATGACTCTCCTAAAAATGGTCATTCACGGATTTTAGGCTCTTGATAAAGTTCTTCCCATTGGATGGAGAGAAAGACAGTATATTCTCCAATTAATTTTTCAAAACTCCATATGGAAAATGAGATTATTTCACTTGTTCAGCTGCAGCAGAAAGTCTGTGGTTCTATCCTTCTGTGGTTCCATCCCTCTATTCTTAAGACTGGCTTTTCATAAATACTTAAAACTTGCTTATTGCTAAATTGTTTATGAAATTGTTGATCAGGTCCAAAGTCTTGGGGGATGACCTCTTTCCCTCCAGGGAACTAAGGAATGTCTCTTATAAGAGGATTAGTAATACAGAACAACCATCGTTTCTGGTCAGTACAAGAACAAAACTATCTAAAAAATTAGTCCTTGTTTGACCTGGAGCCAGCCTTTGGCACAAACGAAAAGCAAGTAACCCTTAACGTTAATAATCCTTCTCTCACTTTCAGTGGAGGTGGAAGTTGCTAACTGCATGTGATTGTCTCTGAGGACACTTGAATAACACCAAGAGTTAAGTCAACAATTTCAGAGTAGAGTTCTATTGCTAATACACTTGACCAATAAACTCTCATTTCCAAATATTTTCCCTTTAAAAAGGCAATTTCTTTAATGGGAAGTTTTGTTCCTATCCCCTATTTCTTAAGTAAGCTGCCATTATGAAAGACCTCAACATCAACCATGTTCATCTGTATGACCTCTGATTTTGAGAGTTTTCACCATCACCTTCTACCAAACAGCTAAAACAGGAATAAATATTTCTTAAAACTTGAATTAAAGACAACACCTTGTGGACAATTTATTATGATCAAAAATAAACAAGCAGAAAGTAAAACATAGTCAACACAATGCCTAAATATATCCCCTCCACCATGATTTTAGGAGATATTAATTCTGCATATACCTTGCTAATTTCTATTGCATAATTTTCTATTTATCAACAAGAATAGTATGCAATATTTTCTCAAAATCTTAGACAAAATGTAAGTAAACTGTAAGTACAGAATTTCCTTTAACTTCTAGGTTGGCTATTCTGCCCAAAATAAGGTTAATCTGATGGGTCCTGTTCCTGATAAAGTAATGCTGACTCTTTGTAATCACTTCTTCCTTGTCTAGATGTTCATCAACTATCTGTTTAATAACTTGATCTAGAATTTTCGCAGTCATTGAAGCTATGCTCACTGGAGTATCTTCTTTTGTAGAATATATTCTCTTCTAGCTTTTATTTTAACAATTTCAATATTTTTCTTCAATCAAATAAGATATTTTTTACAGTGGTTGGCACTCTACCTTGCACATAATATGTGTTTAATAATATTTTTATTTCTTCCCTTTCTTGAGTTTTTGGTGTTCCCTGATATATTAGTTGTGATCCTTCAAATGTCATTGACAGCGGTTTTGTAATCACATCTGTCAATTCTTTTAAGACCTGAGGTGATAATTCTCTTGAAGTGAAAAGTTTGAATTCATAAACGGCAACTAACTAGATGCTTTCTTACTAAATGAGTATTTATTTTAGATATGTATTTATTATTAACCGTTATTCTGTTATTTCCCAACCAAAAGTCATGCAGATACATCTGTGTGTATCTTTGTGTAGCTATACATGGCTCATCCCAGTTTGACTGATTATCCATCTAATCATTTACCATACACTAACCAATAGGCATTAATTATCTATTGGACTTTTATATATTTGATATCTTAGAAATCTGTGACCATTATCACAGGTACCTGCTACAAGTGATATTTTCCCCTAATTTCTTACTTTTCTTCAAAGTTTACCTATGTGTTTTGTATTGCTTCAAAAATGTTTTTAATGTTATATAATCCAAATCAGGCATTTTTTTTTTCTCTCGTGAACTTCTATATGTATTTTTTGGTCATGAAATCTTCCTACATCCAAAGATCCGACAGATAAATTTATTCCCTGCTCCATTAGTTTGCTTATATCACCCTTTAAGTCTAAAACATGTATTAACTTTCAGATTACTTTGGTATAAAGTGGAAGATATTCATTTATTCCAAATTTCTATGAGTTTGTTTTCCAGGTTGCTCTATTTTCTGTGTAGATGTGTATGGATATGTGCGCATGTGTGTGCATGTGTGTGTGTGAGAGAGAGAGATAGAGACAGAGATGGAGAGATAGAGAGACAGACACAGAGAGAGAGAAAGAGAAAGAGAGACAGAGAGAGAGAGAGAGACAGAGAGAGAGACAGAGAGACAGAGCTACAGAAAGATGGAGACAGAGACAGAGTCAGAGGGAATAATAGTGAGTTCTTGCCCCAGTATTTGAGATCTTTGTCTTTATCAAACACTAGGAGATCTTGTACATGACTTTTTGTATATTATGTACTTAGCCTGTTCCACCAATTAAACTGTCTATTTCGTACCCAATATTAAATTGCTTTGATGATTATGGTTTGTACTATAGTTTGAGAACTGGTCGTACTAGGTTGCTTTTTGCATTTTATTTTTTCGTTGATTCTCTTGATACTCTTGGATTTTTGTACCTCCAGACAAATTCATATTTTTTCTTACTCTGTAAAGTAATTTTTGATACTTTGATTTTCATGGCACTCAGTAAATGAACTAATTTCATTTGCATTGTTATTTTATCATATTAGACTATCCATAAGCAGTCAACATAGTTCCAATTACTTGTATCGGTATTTGTGTGAGGTATTTTCTCATTCTGTTTACTCAGTTTCTGAGTGTGCTTTCGCAGATAGTCGTCCTAATAGTTTATAGTCTATAGTAATTTTAATTTGTTGTCCTTTTAATTTCTGTGCTTTCTCTTGATTTTAAGAGTAATGTGTGGTATTTCGACCAAATTGTTTCTCTGAATATTAAAATTACCAAGTGATATTTGTTGTTGAAGAAAAGAAGACAGAGAGTTCCTTAGTGTAACAGAGCTTCGATGTCTCTTATTCCAGATATGAATTGAGGTCTTCTTGACTCCAAATCCTGTCCTTTATCTACCAAGGTGCTCGGATACCTCTCAGATGAGCATAACACCTCAAATTAGTCTTTGACCTAGAATCCTATAGAATTATATGACATATAATTGGAGGGGGAAGAGGAGTCGAACTGGAAGTGATGTCAGAGAAACTGAGTTAGAATCACAGGATTATAGAATTAGTGCTTTAGCTAATACAGTGTAACCCTCTCCTCATTGGGTTCATTCATTCATTTCTTTACACTTTTAAATTTTTTCTGGTCTACTATTTGTCTACCTTTAAATATTAATATTTCTGCAAATATTACCTTTCCCTCTCACTGTCCCCATAAAATTGAATAATAATAAAAAAAATCTTCTCAGAGCAAAGATGGCGGAGTGAGAGCAACGACTCACCTAAGCTCTTAGACAGACTCCTTCAGATACCTCTAAAAAGAGAATCTGACCAAATTTGGGAGGTGCCGAATCCATTAGGGGACAGACTGGGGCAGATTCATAGCCCAGGACAGAATAGAACGTCCACATGAAAGATCTGTTCCGTGGGGGTGAGCCCACAGTGCAAAGCGCAGCACAGCAGAACAGGAGGGCACCAAATAAACCTGAAAAAGCAGCAGGCAGGACCAGCGATGGGGTAGCCCAGGGTGAGAGACCAACAGAGCCCGAGCGAGTGACAGCTGCTGAGCACCAGATATCAGCTGCAGCAGCTCCTGAGACTTTCAGCCTGCAAATTTAACGTCTGGAAGTCACTTACTTGAACTTCGATGAGCCAGGATGGCAGAGTGATTAGTAAATGCTCTCTCTTCATCCCTTGAAGCCCTTGAAAGAATCATAAAATATTTCTACAGACAAATCCTGGATTGGTGGAACTAGCAGAGGGGGGAAATAGTCTCATAACACCTTAGGCTAGGAAAATAGCTAAGGAGTATTCCTCCTACAGTGGCTGAGGCAAACAGGAAGGAGAGGGGGCCAAGGATGGTGGAAACTAGCACTACAATCCAGGTGAGCCCCAGTGCTGGGAGAGGAGCCTGAGGAGGAGTGGAAACTTGCATTAGGATCTAGGCATGTCTCATCACTCCAGAGGACACGGGAAGAAAATAGGGCAGCTGAGATCACCATCCTCTGATCTTGCCTTTGCCTCAGTTCAGCTGAGGATATCTCCCATGACCAGACCACTCCTCCACCATACGTAACAAGTTAACCCCAGGGCAGATCAGGGAAACACAAAACAAAAAGATAAAAAAAAAAGTCCTGTCTTAGCTTTTTCACACAAGTCAGTTCAATACCAAGTTCTTCAGTTTTTAACTGAAAGAACCGGAAGCCACAAAACACAGTCACCAACATGAACAACAAAAAGCGAAACAAGAGTGAAAAAAACATAGGATCTTTGTATGGGGACAAAGACCTAAACGCAAACACCAAAGATGTCAGTAGTGAGACCGTACTTCAATCTGAAACTTCAGAAGGGACTATGAATTTCTCTAATGTAAAAACAGCTCTCATGGAACAGCTGAAGAAGGAAATAGAAAAACTGGCCAATGATGTTAAAAGTAGGAAAAAAAAATTCATTGATGAGAACACCTCTTTATAAAGGAAAATTGAACAAATGGAAAAGTAAACACAAAACCTAACTGGGAAAACTGGACAAATGGAAAAGGAAGAACAAAAATTAACTGGAGAGAATAACTCAGTAAAAGGAACAATTGGACAGATGGAAAGGGGGATGCAAAAGTTAACTGAAGAAATCAACTTGATAAAAATTAGAATTGGGCAAGTAGAAAGTAAAGACACTACGAGACAGCAAGAATCAGTCAAACAAAATCTAAAGAATGAAAATATAGAAGTAAATCTAAAATATCTAACTGGAAAAACAATTGCCTGGAAAATAGATCAAGGAGGGAAAATTTAAGAATTATTGTCCTGCCAGAAACCCATGATGGAGAAAAGAGTTTGGACAGTATGTTCCAGGAAATTGTAAATGAAAACTGCCCAGAAGTGCCCTCTGGATAGAGGGAAAAATAGTCATTGAAAGAAACCACCCTTTACCTCCTGAAAGGGATCCCAGATTCAAAACCCCAAGAAATATCCTTGCCAAATTCCAGAACCATCAAGTGAAAAAGAAAATACTACAGGAAGTCAGAAAGAAACCATTCAAATATTGAGGAGCTACAGACAGGATCATACGGGACCTTTCAGGTTATATATTAAAAGATCAAAAGAATTGGAATCTGATATCCCATAAGGCAAAGGAGATGGGACAACAACCAAGTATCAACTACCCAGCGAAGTTCAGTATAATATTTCAGAGAAGGAGATGGTCATTCAGTGAAGTAAGAGATTTCCAGAACTTCCTGACAACAATGCTAGAATATAATAGAAAATTCAGTCTTCCAATGCAGGTATCAAGAGAGGCATAAAAAGGTAAACAAAGGGGGGAAAAAAAAACAACTAGTTACTCAATTTGGGTAAACTGTTGACCTCCCTCTAAGGGAGGATTTTACCTGATAATATTGAGAATTATACATTTATTATGAAATATAAAAACGATATACAAAGAGGGAATGGGTATAAAGTAAATGATGTCGTGTTAAAAATATGATTTATGCATGCAAAGGGATTTTAACAGGAGGAGTGGAAGGGAGAAAGTAGAAAATGGTAAAGTACATCACAGGAAGAAGTACAAAATTATAGTAGAGGGAAAGAGGGGAGGGAGAAGAGCATTGTTTGAGAGGTACTGTCATCTGATTTGGTTCAAGGAGGGAACTCCTTATAAACTTAAGTATATAATTCTAACTAGCTACATAGGCAGTAGGAGGTGAAGGGGTAAGAATGGGTGGGGAAGCTAAAAGGGAGGGAAGAATCAGTAAGGGTAAAGGGGAGTAAAATGGAGGGGGGTTAAAAGAAGGAAGGGAAGGCTTCAGGATGTGGTGTTGAAAACTGAAGTGTTGAGGAGGATAAGGGAGAGGGGAGAGCTAAAAGCACAAATGGTGGGAAAGAATGGAGGGAAATACAAAGATTGGTAATCGTAACTGTGAATGTGAGTGGAATGAACTCTCCCATAAAACAGAGATGGATAGCAGAATAGATTAAAAGCCATAATCCAACAATATGTTGTTTACAAGAAACATATTTGAAATGGGGAGATACACACAGGATAAAGGTCAAAGGTTGGAGCAGAATATATTGTACTTCAGCTAATGCAAGAAAAGCAGGAATAACATTCCTAATCTCAGAGAGAGAAAAAGCATAAGGAGATCTAATCAAAAGAGATAAGGAAGGAAACTATGTCCTGCTTAAAGGCACCATCGTCAATGAAGCAATATCATTACTGAACATGTATGCTCCAAGTGGTATAGCATCCAGATTATGAGAGGAGAAGATGGAGGAGTTGAAGGAAGAAACTGACAGCAAAACTATACTAGTGGGGGACCTAAATCTCCCCCTCTGTGAACTTCATAAATTTATCCTCAAAATAAACAAGAAAGAGGTTTATAAGGTAAACAAACTCTGGATAAGGTAGATATGATGGATCTCTGGAGAAAACTGAACGGAAAGAGAAAGGGATATACCTTTTTCTCGGCGGTAAATAGAACATATACAAAAATTGACCATGTGTTAGGACATAAAAATCTCACAATCCAGTCCAGAAAGGCAGAGATAATCAATGCAGCCTTCTCAAATCACAATACGGTAAAAATTACATGTAATAAAAGGCAATGGGAAGGTAAACCAAAAAGCAATTGGAAGCTAAATAATCTAATACTGAAGAAGGAGTGTGTTAAACAACAAATCGTACACACAATCAACAACTTCATTCAAGAGAATAATAATAGTGATACAACATACCAAATCTTTTGGGATTGTGCAAAAGAAGTTCTTAGGGGAAATTTTATATCTTTGAATGTCTATATAAATAAAATAGAGAAAAAGAAATCAGTGACTTGGGCATGCAGCGGAAAAAGCTAGAAAAAGAAGAAATTGAAATTCCATATGTAAATACCAAATTAGAACTACTGAAAACCAAGGGAGTAATTAATAAAATTGAAATTAAGAAATCCATTGAATTAATAAATAAAACCAATTGTTGGTTTTATGAAAAAAACTAATAAAATTGATAAACCTTTGATGAAATTGATAAAAAAAAAAGAAGAAAATTGAATAACTAATATAAAAAATGAAATGCGTGAGTTCACCTCCAATGAGGAGTAACATTAAACGAATAATTAGAAACTACATTGCCCAACTTTTTGCCCACAAATTCGACAATCTAAATGATATGAATGAGTATTAAAAAAACACAAATAGCCCCATCTCTGAAAAAGAAATTGAAGAAGCCATTAATGAACTCCCTAGGAAAAAATCTCCAGGGGCAGATGAATTTACAAGTGAATTCTCTCAAACATTTAATAACAGTTAATTCTAATAGTATATAGACTATTTCTGAAAACTGAGGAAAGTGTCCTCCTAAGTTCTTTTTATGATAGAAATATGATGTTGATACCCAATTCAGGAAGACACAAAATGGAGAAAGAAAATTATAGACCAGTTTCTCTAATGAATATATCTTAGCACGAGAATAATACGTTATGATCTGGTAGGATTCATAGCAGGAATGCAGAGCTGATTCAATTTTAGGGAAACTATTAACATTATCACTCATATTAACAACAAAACTAACAAAATCGACATGATTATCACAGTAGATGTAGAAAAAGCTTTCGAGAAAATACAACACCCATTCCTATTAAATACACTGGAGAATATAGGAATAAATGGAACTTTCCACAAAATAATAAGCAGTATCTAACTCAAACCTTCAGGAAGCATTGTGTGCAGTGGACATATGTTCCATGCATTTCCAATAAGATCAGGGGTGAAACAAGAATATCCGTTATCACTACTGTTGTTCGATATGATACTAGAAATTTTAGCTGTAGTAATTAGACAAGATAAAGAAATTGAAGGAATAAGAATAGGCAAAGAAGAAACTATGTTATCCCTCTTTGCAGATGACATGATGATACACTTAGAGAATCCCAGAGATTCAGGTAAAAAACTACTTGAAATAATAAACAATTTTAGCAAAGTTGCAGGTTACAAAATAAATCCGCACAAATCTTCTCCATTCCTATATATTAGTAACAAAGTAGAGCAGCAAGAGATACAAAGAGAAATCCCATTTAAAGCTAGGGTAGAAACTATAAAATCTTCTGGAGTTTATTTGCCAAAACAAATGCAGGGACTCTATGAACACAATTATAAGACACTTTTTGCCCAAATAAAGCTATATCTAAGGAAGTGGAAAAACATCAGTTGCTCGTGGGTAGGCCTAGCCGATATAATAAAAATGACAATTCTACCTGAATTAATTTATGCATTTAGTGCCCTACCAATTAAACTATCAGATATTTTTTTCTAGAGTTCGATAAAATAATATCAAAATTCATCTGGAATAACAAAAAATCCAGAATATCAAAAGGAATAATGAAAGGCAATGCTAGGGAAAATGTCCTAGCACTACCAGATCTCAAATTGTATGATAAAACAGCAGTTATCAAAACCACTTGGTACTGGCTATGAAAGAGAAGGGTAGCCAAATGGAATAATCTAGGTATTCAAGACACAGTAGGCAAGCAATATAACAACCTCCTGTTTGATGAACCCAAGTATCCCAGCTTCTGGGATAAGAATTTACTGTTTGACAAAAATTGCTAGGAAAACTGGATAACAGCGTGGTGGAAACTAGGCATAGACCCATGCTTGACACCATACACAAGACCAAAGTAAAAATGGGTAAACTATATGGGTATAAAGATTGATACCATGGACAAACTGGAAGAGCAAGGAATAGCGCATTTATCAAATTTATGGAAAAAGAAAGAATTTTTGACAAAAGAAGAGATAGAAAGCATTATGAAGTGCAAGGTGGATAATTTTGATTACATTAAATTGAAGAGGTTTTTGCATATCCAAACTGAATGCAACCAAAATTCGGAGGGATGTAGAAAATTGAGAAAGATGTTTTACAGCTAATCTCAGGGATAAATGCCTCATTTCTAGGATATATAGAGAATTGACTAAAATGTACAAAAATACAAGTCATTCCCCAAATGAAAAATGGTTAAAGGATATGAATACACAATTTTCAGAGGAAGAAGTTAAAGATTTCTATAATCATATGAAAAATGCTCTAAATCACTTTTGATTAGAGAGATGCAAATCAAAACAACTCTGAGCTACCACATCACACCTATTATTTTGGCAAACATGGCAGAAAAGGAAAATGATAAACGTTGGAGAGGATGTGAGAGAGTTGGAACACTAATTCATTGTAGGTGGAGCTGTGAAATCATCCAAGCATTCTGGAGAGTAGTTTGGAACTATGCCCAAAGGGCTACATAAGTGGGCATACCTTTGACCCAGCAATATCCCTTCTAGGATCATATCCCCAAGGGATCACAAAAATAGACAAGTGTCCCACATGTACAAAAATATTTATAGTAGCACTCTTTGAAGTGGCCAAAAACTGGAAATCAAATGCCCATCAACTGGGGAATGGATGAATGAATTATGGTATCTGAATGTAATGAAGCTCCTGCACCATAAGAAATTCATGAACAAGAACACTCAGAGAGGACTAGAAAGACTTATATGATCTGATATTGAGCAAAAGGAGCAGAACCCAGAGAATTTCGTGCACAGGAATGACCACAGTGTGTGAGAGTTTTTTTCTGGTAAGCTTGGGTCTTCATGGCAATGCAAGGACATAAAAAAAAATCCCAGTGGTCTTCTAGGAAAAAATACCTTCCACATTCAGGGAGAGAAGTATGGAATTTAATCGCAGAATGTATCAGATCATTTGCGTGTGTGTGTGTGTCTGTGTTATGTTTTGGTTTGTTATATGATTTCTCCCATTTATTTTAGTTCTTCTACACAGCATGGATATACTGAAAATGTATTGAATAGGAATGTATGTGCAAATCCTATATATAACTGTACGCCATCTTGGGGAAAGAGGGCAGTGGTGGGGTTTTAGTAGAGGGGAAAAATCTAAATTTTATGGAAGTGATTTTTTTTTTCACCTACTGGATTTTCTTTTTTTAAATAGGTTTATTTATTTAACTTTTTATATTCATTTTCACAAAACTTTGGGTCCCAAATTTTCTCCCCATTTGTTCCCACCCTCCACCCCAATACACCAAGAACACTAATTTCCTCTATCACCAATCTGCCCTCTCTTCTATCATCCCTCCCTTCCTTTTTCCCCATCTTCCCTTATGTCCTGTAGGGCCAGATAACTTTCTATTTCCCATTACCTGTATTTCTTATTTCCTAGTAGCAAGAACAATACTCAACAGTTGTTCCTAAAATTTTTTAATTTCAACTTCTCCCCATCCCTCCCTCCCCACCCATTTCCTTTGGGAAGGCAAGCAGTTCAATACAGGCCATATCTGTGTAGTTTTGCAAATGAATTCCATAATAGTCGTGTTGTGTAAGACTAACTATATTTCCCTCCATTCTATCCTGCCCCCCCCATTGCTTCTATTCTCTCTTTTGATCCTGCCCCTTCCCAAGGGTGTTGATATCAAATTGCTCCCTCCTCTCATTGGCCTCCCTTTCATCATCCCCTCCTCCCTGCTTATCCCCTTCTCCCCCACTTTCCTGTATTGTAAGACAGGTTTTCACACCAAAATGAGTGGGCATTTTACTCCTTCCTTTAGTCGAAAGTGATGAGAGTAAGCTTCATGTTTTTCTCTTACCTCCCCTCTTTTGCCCTCCACTAAAAATTCCCCTGCCTGGCTCTTCTATGATAGATAATTTACAGTGGGGAGGAGCCAAGATGGCGGAGTAGAAAGACTTACATATGCTAGCTCCGAACCCACAGCCCATAAATTTCCTGTAAAAAGAATTCCCCACAAATTCTGGAGCAGAGCAAGCCGCGCAGGAACACGTGGAGGAGATTTCCGTTCCAGAGAGCCCTGGAAAGCCATCCCCAAAGGTCCATCATGCACCGGACAGCAGAGTCCACCCCTGTATTGCCCTGGCCGCATGGCCCCAGAGGAGCACATCCGAGCAGGCTTCAGGGATGGAATCTCCGGTGGCCATGAAGGTCCCTCCACCTTCGGACCCTACAGGTCACTGAGAGAGACGTTCAGGCTGGCCGAGAGGGGAGCGGGGTGTCTCCGTGACTCGGGCCCCCTCGGGAGGCAGCGATGGAGGCAGCAGCAGAGGCAGAGGGTGGTCAGGGACTCCTGGAGCAGACAGGAGCTCAGAGCCATTACTGAAGATCTCCACATAACCCCCCTGAAGGAAATGAGCCTGGGAGGCAGCCCGGCCCCCACTTGAACACCAGAACTTAAGCTCACATTGAATAGCAACTGGGCCTGCTGCGGAAAGCCCTGAGGCTGGGGAGCAGCATTTAAATCTCAGACCCCAAGCACTAGCTGGGGGGATCTAGGCGGGGGTGGACAGAAATCTCAGAAGTCAAGTAACTGGCTGGGAAAATGGCCAGAAAAGGGAAGAAAAATAAGACCATGGAAAGCTACTTTCCTGGGGGACAGATGTTCCCGCCTTTCGTTTCTGATGATGAGGAACAATTCTTACCATCAGAGAAAGACGTGGAGGTCGGGGCCTCTCTATCCCAGACATCTGAGTTGGATGTCCGGTGGGCTCAGGCCATGGAAGAGCTCAAAAAGGATCTTGAAAATCAAGTTAGACAGGTGGAGGAAAAACTGGGAAGAGAAATGAGAGAGATGCAAGAAAAGCATGAAAAACGGGTCAATACCTTGCTAAAGGAGACCTAAAAAAATGCTGAAGAAAATAACACCTTGAAAAATAGGCTCACTCAATTGGCAAAAGAGGTTCAAAAAGCCAAGGAGGAGAAGAATGCTTTCAAAAGCAGAATTAGCCAAATGGAAAAAGAGGTTCAAAAGCTCACTGAAGAGAATAGTTCTCTCAAGATTAGAATGGAACAGATGGAGTCTAATGACTTTCTGAGAAACCAAGAAATCAGGAAACAAAACCAAAAGAATGAAGAAATGGAATAGAATGTGAAATATCTCGTGGGAAAAACAACTGACCTGGAAAATAGATGCAGGAGAGACAATTTAAAAATTTTGGGACTACCTGAAAGCCATGATCAAAAAAAGAGCCTAGGCATCATCTTTCATGAAATTATCAAGGAAAAAATCGATAATGTACCCCATTCCATCTCCCTCTCTCCTCCCAATACATTTCTCTCTCACCACAACTTCATTTTTTTAAAGATATGATCCCATCCTATTCAATTCACTCTATGCTTTCTGTCTTTGTGTGTGGGTGCACGTGTGTGTGTGTGTGTGTGTGTGTGTGTGTGTGTGTGTAATCCCACCAACGACCCAGATACTGAAAAGTTTCAAGAGTTACAAATTTTGTCTTAGCCATTTTGTCTTAGTTTAGTGAACTACTAAAGAGTTCAACTTTAGTAAGTCCCTTATGACTCCTCTGTGGTGTTTACCTTTTCATGCTTCTTTTATGTCTTTCCCTGATGGTAAGCATTGTTCTTCCTTATCCAAAAGGAAGGGAGGAGATATCTGTTCACCAAGAAAGTAACCTTCTATGGTCTAACTTTTTTTTCCCTTTTCTGGGCATTTTCCCAGCCAGTTACTTGACTTCTGAGATTCCTTTCCACACCCACCTTGCCTCCAGATCCTCCCAGCTAGTGCTTGGGGTCTGAGATTCAAATGTGCTTCCCAGCCTCAGGGCTTTCAGTGGGGGCATGGCTGCTATTCAGTGTAAGATTAAATTCAGGTGCTAAAGTGGGGGCAGGGCTGATATTCAGTGTGAGATTAAGTTCAGTTGCTCCTGGTGGGGGCAGGGCTGCCACCAGTGGCTCAGGTCCCTCACGGTATTTATGCAGAGACCCCCAATAATAGATTCGAGCTCCTTCCTGCTTTGGAAGTGCCGTCCACTGCTGCCTCCTCACCACCTCCCGAGGCGGCCTGAGTTATGAAGACACCCCACTCTCCTCTCGGTCAGCCCAAAAGGCTCTCTCACTGACCCCTGAACCCGTGGGAACTGTGCAGCTGCTGGAGATTCTGTCTCTGAAGCCTGCTGGGATCTGCTCCTCTCAGTGCTGCACAGCAAAGGCAGGGCTTGGCTCTGCTCTGGGTCTGGTGTGTGACAGATCCTTCGTGTCAGCTTTTCATGTCTCTCTGAAACAGAAATCTCCTCCACTCTCTTGTTATGTGGCTTCCATTGCTCCAGAATTTGTTGGGAGCTCTTTTTTTACAGGTATTTTATGGGCTGTGTGCTAGGAGCTAGCATATGTGTGTCTTTCTAATCTGCCATCTTGGCTTTTCCCCATGGTAGTGATTTTAAAATATTAAACTAAAAAAAGAATAAAACAAAGAAAATCTTCTTTATTAACATATAAAATCCAGTCAAAAAAATCCCTATATGCACCAAATAAAGAAAAGCATGTCTCTTCATGTTAAATCCATTAAATCTTTGACGTAAGGTAGATGGTGTATTTCACCTTCAATCCTCAGGAATCATGGTTTCTCAAAGGTTGTTATTTTTTGGTTGTTTTTCCAAAGCTTTTTTTCTGTAAATTGTTGTTAACATTTTGTAGATAATTTCACTCTCTTTCACTCCTTGGAGGTTTATTCAATTTCCTCTGAAACTATTTTACAATTTCTAATGCCACTATAATACTCCATTGTTTTAATACGCTATCATTTGCTTAGCTGTTTCATAATGTTTGGGTCAACATTCAGTTTCCAGTTTGGTGCTTATTTAAAAAGATCTTCTATAAATACTGATATTTTCCCACTTTATTTAACAGGACCATAGGACTAGGAAGAGCATAAATGGACACAGGGGAATCACATATTTTAGTAACTTTTAATGTATAGTTCTAAATTTTTTTTTATGGAATATCTGGATCACTTTTGCTCTACATCAGTGGTGAAGAAGAGTATCTGTTTTCCCAGTCTCTGTATTAATTATGTTTTCCCTGTTTAAAATAGTTGCAAATCAGGTTAGGAGGAAGTGGAATCTAATTGTTCGATTTTTTTCAGTTTTTTTTTTTATTTTTTCCTTGCATTTTCCCCATATATGCTGATAGTAGAGGTCTCTTCCTTTGAAAATTGTCTCCACACAGGTATTGAGCATCTATGTGTTTGATGAATGTCTCTAGGTCTTACGTAGTTGAGTTGAACAAAGTACAAGCAAAGCTTAGAAAGATGCAGGATTCCTGGCTTAGTAAGAAGGAAAATGAAATTCAGCTTTATGCTGATAGTAACAATCCAAAGCACTTTTATGATCCTGAGAAAGTTATTTATGGCCCAAAAATCTTACAGTGCATCACAACTACTCAGTGCTGATGGAGCCACATTGATTATTGATAAGGACATGATCTTAGAGAGATGTCTGAACACTTCTGTGGTGTTCTCAACAGACCATCATCAATCAATGCTGAGGCCATTGACCATTCACCTCAGGTTGAATTCAATCCCTCCTTAGCTGAACTCCCAACTGAAGAAGAGGTTTTGAGGACCATTGTGCTCCTTTCATATGGTGAAGCACCTGGTGTTGACTTTATTCCAGCTGAGATTTACAAGATAGGGGGACCATTGCTCATACAAAAGTTGACTGAAATTTTCCAAGTTATATGACAAGAGGTGGTTATGCCCCAGGAGTTCAAGGATGCCTTCATTGTCCATCCCTGTAAGGGTAAAAGGAATAGATTCTGCTCAACAATCACAGGGGTGTCTCTCTTAGTCACTGCTGGCAAAATTCTTGCTTGAATCCTCCTTAATAGACTGATCCTTCACCTGGAAGGTAGGCATAACCATGAGAGCCAATGTTGGTTCAAAAAGGGCCAAGGAACAGTTGATACGGTGTTTGCTGCCTGACAACTCCAGGATAAATGACAGGAGCAGAACATAGGTCTGTGCACATTTGTGGGTGTGACCAAGGCCTTTGACATTGTTAGTCCTGAAGGCTTATGGAAAATTATGTCAAAATTTGGTTCCCTAGAGAAGTTTGTCAGTATTTTAAGTCAATTTCATGATGACATGTTTGCCCAGGTTCTGGATAATGGAAAAACCTCTCATGCCTTTCCTGTCATGAACAGAGGGAAACAGGACTGTGTGCTTGCTCCCATGCTTTTTAGCATGATGTTTTCAGCCATGTTGACAAATGCTTTCATGAGAATGAACATGGCATCAAAGTCAACTACCTTTCTAACAGTAAGTTCTTCAGTTTGAAAAGGTTACAAGTGAAGATCAAAGTGGAGGGAGTGTTGGTGCATGATTTTTTGTTTTCAGATTGCTGTGCGCTCAATGGAGCTTCTGAATCTGAAATGCAACAATGTATATATAAATTCTCTGCTGCCTATGCTGTTTTTCCTAATAATTAACACCAAAACGACAAAGGTGCTCCATCAGCCACCACCACACCATACATATATTGAACCATCGATCACAATAAATGGAGAAGTTTTGAATGCTATGGATAAGTTCAATTACCTTGGGAGTGTACTTTCCAGCAATGTACATATTCACAATGAGGTTGATGCACGCATTTCCAGAGCTAGCTCAGTATTTGGGAGGCTCTGAAGAAAGGTCTGGGAGAGAAGAGGTATTAGAGTGATTACCAAACTGAAGGTCTACAGAACCGTTGTGCTGACCTCATTGTTACATGCTTGTGAAACACGGACAGTCTACCAGCACCATGACAGGAAACTGATTCGCTTTCACTTGAAATGTCTTAGGAAGATTCTGAGGATTACCTAGCATGATAAGGAGCCAGACACGGAAGTCCTAGTTCGAGCAGAACTTCCAAGTGTTCAAACTATGCTTCAGAGAGTGCAACTGGGATGGGCTGGCCATGTTGTTCGAATGCCAAATGGATGCTTGCCAAAAAGCTTATTTTATGGAGAACTCGCATGAGGCAGGTGATCACATGGTGGTCAGAAGAAACGATACAAGAACACTCTCAAGGACTCTCCCAAGAACTTTGGATTTGACTGTGCAACATGGGAAATACTGGCATAGGCCCACTCAGCATGGCATACCCACATAAGAAAAGATTCTGTGCTCTTTCAGCAAAGCAGAATTGAGACAGAACAAAGTAAACTCAGGTTGCCCAAATTTGGGATATCCACTCCAAATATTCAAACGGACAATTTGTGCCCAACTTGTGGTAGAGCATTCCGAGCTCCTATTGGTTTGAACAGCCATAGTAGGACACACTGACATTTCACTTTACAGTGGTGATGTCATTTTGGTCCTCTTCGTAGATGAAGAACAACAACCATGTGAGTCAGTAATTATATGTTGTTTATATAAAATCTTTATCACAGAGATTTCTTGAAAATATTTTCCCAGTTTGCTGATTTACCCAGTAAGTTTAACTATCATATTTTTTGTTAAATATACATACATATGAACAATTTAGATTATATATAATCAATATTATATGTAGATATAATATTGATTTTATAGATTACATTCATAGATTCATTCATAAATTACAAAAAGTATTCGCTTCCTCGCTCTTCTAATCTACTTAGGATATCAACTGATATTTTTAGTAATGTAACTTTATGAAGGTTATCTTGGTATATGTAGAATATCACATTTTCCAGTTGAGAAAACTGAGACTAAGAGGTGTGTCTTTTCCAAGTTCATATTTTTACAAAGACACAGAAGAAAGATTTGTACTCAGCTTTTCTAATTACAATTGCAGTATTCTTTCCATGAGTAATTCTACTGTGGTTACACCAGTAAATAGTTGTGACATTGTAAAACACCTTACCATTACCACCATTTCATGGAGAAAAGGTTTTTGAATGGATACTATGTGAGGTGCCTCCCAGTTCTTGGTCGTGCTACTAGCAATTAAATTTCTCTTCTTTGGTAATACAGTTTATTTGCTTGCTTTGAAAATATAAATTGAACGGTTCCTTAGGTTGTGTCAGCACACATATGAAACACTCTTTTTCAGTCATTCAATTAATGAATAAAGAGATATTAAGCATTAAGTGTAATTGAGTCACTATGATAGGAGATGGGGACAAAATGAGAAAAAAACAACAAAATAACCCCTTATGTTCTATGCTTGCTTCTATTTGAAGCAAGTTTGAAGTCTAAGATTAATAGAAGAAATATAGAAAGATTTTCATACTCCAGGTTGACTGTTCTATTATTTAAAATTACTTCTCACAAGTTTGCAGTATCCAGAGTCGAAGGGTCTCTCATAAATCAATTAACTTTTGTCTGTTCATTTGTCTGGATAAGGAGGCATAAGAGTCTTAGACTCTTAGTCCAATGTGGTTTCCATTGCCCTCTGATGTTTTTCAAAATTATCATCCCCACAAATTCCTTATGGCATTGTTACCTTTGAATTTCTAAGGGAATAGATCAGGGGTTCAGCACAGGAGTGATAATTCCAAAGACTATGACCACAGTTTTATCAATAGACAGAGTTTACAAGGGTCTCACATATGTGAATATGCAGGGTACAAAGAACAAGACAACTATGATAAAATGGGAACTACAGGGAGAGAGGGCTCTACTTCTACTTTTCACATTGTAGAATCTCAGAGAATGGAAGATGACATGGGAGGAAGCCAGCATGAAGAAGTTCACCAGACAGATCACTCCAACGTTGGCCATCACCAAGACAGCAATAACATCAGTGTCAGTAGAGGCAAGTTCCGGCAATGGATAAAAATTGCAAACAAAGTGATCCCTCAAGTTGTGGCCACAGAAAGGTAACTGAAAGAGAAAGAGAGTCTGAATTGTGGAATGCTGAAAGCCACCCACCCATGCCAGCAACACCAGAAGGCCACACAGATGCTGACTCATTACAGTCACATAGTGCAAGGGTTTACAGATGGCTACATAGTGGTCATAGGACATAACTGTGAGGAGAATGATCTCAACATCATGAAAGAAATGTTCTGCAAAGAGCTGAGTCATACACTCATTAAAAGAGGTGATTTTCTTCTCATAAAAACAATCTTCAATGAGTTTTTGGGCCAATGAGGTGGAATAGCAAGTGTCAATAAAAATAGGCAAGCAAGGAAAAAATACACAGGCGTGGTTAGTTTCTGGGTAACTATGGTGACAACAACGAGGAAGCTGCCCCTACAGCGATGACATATATAATAATTAACACAAAGGGCAACAATTTTTGTGCCTCTTGAATCTTTGAGAACCCCAAAAGAATAAATTCTGTAACATTCCTTTGGTGTTTCATATATTTGAAGGGACCACTGAAAATAGAGTTACCTGTAGTCCAAAAAAGATGTATAATCATCTTGAGGACCAAGGCCAGAGGAAATTTCAACATAAGTTAAATTTGTTTATGGTTCCTTATTGCCTACATTCATGGATCCCATATATCCAGTGATTTCCTATTATAAGGATGAAATTGCAAATCGTCTGTTTCTCTTTTGAAGACCTTCATATTTTCATCCTTTCCTAACTTTGCAATTTCCTTTAAATTTATTCCTGTCCTCATAATTTGTGAACTGATGACACTGACCTCCTTGTTATTCCTCATCCAAGTCACTCTATCTCCCTATTCATAGTTCTTTCAGGAGTTATTCTCCCTGCTTATACCCATATCCTCTTCTTCTCCTTTAGGTTTTCATTGGCTTCTTTCTAGTCTCAACGAAGTCCCATTTTCTAAAAGAAAATTTTAACAATTTTCCCCAGTCTTAATATTTTTTATTTTAAGACCACTTTTAAATATATACTGTATATATCTCATTTGTAAAATGTTATATTTCCAACTAGACTTTGAGCTCCCAGTGAGCAGGGATTGACTTTTGCTTTTTGTTTTATTCCCAGAATTTAACATAGTCCTTGGCATGCAGGATGTTCTTAATAAACACTAGAGGATCATCTGCCCCAAAGTTTTCTGGAAAACTATGCATTTTTAAAGTTCAAGTTTTAAACCATATCATCTATGCTCTTCTGCAAAAAAATCCGAGTTTCAAAATTACCTGTCCTTGCATGATATCAAAATCATCATTTCCTAAGCATTGTTCCTATCTCAGGTATCAAAAGAAATAACTAAAGAATGTAAAAAAGATTCCAGAACCTATGGAGTCCAATTCTGTCATTTTGAAGATGAGGAAACTGAAATCCATTAAGGGACAGTGATTTCCTAAGCAATGCTGGCAGTCAGTATCAGAAGAGTGATTAGAAACAATTTCTTCTGACATCAGAGCTCATGTGATTTCTACTCATTTATATGGTGTCAAATGTCTTATAGGGACTAAATAAATATTTCAAAGGAACTATGAAACAAATTTCAGTTACTAACAACTCATTTGTCTTAACCTAATGAAAATAGTTTTATCTTGAAAAATGGTACTTTTAATGCTTATAATTTTTCAAGATGAGATAGCAGGTAGGGTAAGAGACCAACGAGTATTAGCTACTCTTTTAAAATACCAATCATTTCAAAGTCTAAGCTCACTTCAACAAGTAATTTTGTGAAAATACAAACTATTATAGTCATCCAACCCAAGAAGGCTTTCTGAATTGCCTGCTGGGCACAGAGTAGCATAAAAATATTACTACTAATGATGATATAGAGTACATAAAAGTGTGAAGTATAGAAATGAGAGAAGGAAGGAGAGAACTGTCTCATTTTCAAAATAATTTGCTATGAATAAGGAAATAGGCTGCCATAGACCACTCAGAAAGAGAGGAAGACAGACAGAAAGAGTAAATGGTGTCTCAAAAGTGTTACTGCAGTTTAAGCTTTAGTTCATTAAAAATGCACAAAGAGATTTGGAAAACATTTTATGTGATTATTTCTTGCTCTTTTCATAATTTTATATTTTATATCATTTATTCATCTATTATCTCTCCTCTATCTCTCTGGTTCTCATATATTTATTACCTACCTCTTAACCATCTATCCTTCATCTATCCATCAATACCCATCTATCATTTATCTATCCACTTATCTATTACCTATCATTTTCTTCTATTTATCCATCTATCAATTAGTCCTCATCTACGTGACTATCCTCCTCCCTCTACCTTTCCATCCTCCTATCAGTAATTTCTCTGCTTATATATCTTTCTATTCATCTCCCTCTTTATCTACCCATAGATCATCTATCTACCTACTATGTGTCTACAACTATCATCTTTTACATATCTATCTGACTTTTCTTTATCTCTCTCTGTTTATATATATCTGATTCTATTTATATCTCTACCTCTCTCTTTGTCTGTCACTCATGGATACATACAAACATATTTTTTCACTTACTTATAGAATTCACAATGAGGAATTGTCTTCCAGAATCACAGGAAGCTTCTGTTCTTCACTTTAGAGAAAATTGACTAAGAAAACAGAACTTGGGTGACTTGGCTAAAGTCAAGTAGTTAGTAAGGTTAGAAGAAGGACTGGAAACTACATATTCTTGACTCTGAAGACAGTCCTCTTGTATGCAATGCATCACCGCCTCTTACAACATATTAATAGTAATGCCTGGTGATGCCCAGGGTATCCTTAAAGTCTTAGTAGTATTTGAAGCAAGGAGATTGAAACCTCACTAAAACATTTGAGATACGTTTTCCAAAAATTGTTTTAATGTTTACAGAGTATTTTACCTGTTTTGTTTCGGTAAAACCTCAAAATATATCCTTGAATCAGTTATGGTAGTCATTACTACTTCCATTTCACAGCTGATAAAGCATAGGTATCTTTTGCAATATGACTCAAGTAAATTAAATTATTTTTCCATGACCACACAAATGTGAAGTGTAAATGATACATGGTCTCTAGAGTTTTGGAGCTCACAGGGTTATCTCGAGAAAACATATGGACCAACACAGTCACAATATAAACTAATACATGATAAGTTAGCTAGAGAGACACAAACAAAAAGAAGTATGCATTCTGTGAGTGGAATGGACAAAGTAGATCGCATTTACATTATGCTTTAAGGTTTAAATGTGCTTTACATATATTAACTCATTTGATCTTCATAGTATATTTAAACTTATTTTGGAAGTAGGTAATTTGTGAGTGATGTAAAAATTAAACCCAGGTCTTCCTAATTCCAAGCATTTAGCTAGAGCAAATATATTTATTACTCAAGGAAAATTTGCATGTAACACAGCCTGCCACAACATTCAATGCCTCTTCCTTAAGAGTTCAGGCTATTTTGAAACAACTAGATCCTCTCCCTTGTAAGAATCTACTCTGTTTCTTCATAACATAAAGAGTAAATACACTTCACTGAATGAGAAACACTTGCTGTGAGCTGCTGCTTTTTTCCTCTTAAGGGTGAGATGATAAGGCATGATTAGGAAAATACTTTTAAAAACTACAATAAATCACCTCTATTCCATTTCTCCTTTCCTGACTCAGTAAGATGAGAAAACTTTCACAAATGTTTTTAAAACTAGATTAAACCATAATATTAGATTTAACAAGCCTTATTCTTTACAAAATAACATTTTTGTGCTGTTTTACATAACCAATTTTGAAGAAATAATAACCAAATGCTTAAAAAACTACAAGATGAGGGAAGTACTTTCAGTTCATTCAATGCATGTCAGCTATAATTTGATTATATTTGATTAAATTTGTTGCACCAGGATCTCTTTACCTTTTTTTAATACTTATCTACAAGCTAACAAAAAATTAAGAGACACCATTTAAATAATAAAAACTCCCATGAACCTCCTGCAAATTTCAACAACTTCAGTGTATGCTGCACTTTTAGTAGAACATCAGAGTATTTTAGTAGAAGGACGACTGTTCTAATCAGCTTCACAGCAGGACAGTTTATTAAAGGAAAACTAGTCAAGTACTTATATGACTAGAAAAATGTCTGTGCTAAGCTCCTTAATGTAATGAAAGAAACTCAATTCAGAGATAAAATGCATCAGACTGGCCACATAGTTTGATTCTATAAGTAAGCTCTTCTCTGAGCTAATGTTTTCTCGGTGACATCCGAAGTCTGACACTCACAATTCCAATAGCAATACACTAATATTCCACCAATATTCGCATGTATCTCCTTTCATTTTTTTGAGGCAATCTCGACTGTACTAAAAGCCAGGCAGGGTTACAGAGTTCATTCCAATTAACTTTTTCATTTGAAGATTTTTAAAAAAAACCTAGAGAGGTTAGGTAATTTTCCCAAGGACAACCATCAAAACAATAGTGAAATCTAGGTCTCCTAACACCTAAGCTAATGTGGTTGTCACGTTTTCACTGTGTCCCATTTGCTCATTAGGTCACCAAATTTACAAATTTTATGAAATATTTTCTTTTATTTTCACAAACACACTATTTATGTAGGGAAGTTTCCTTAACAGTTGTGATTTCTTTAAAGTGTGTTCATCAGGATAATCTTGAATTTATGGGTCCTTGACATTGCAAACAAAAACAAAAATAAAATTGTATCATAAGGCAATTCAAGTAATTATCCTAGTATCTACCCAACCTACCAGTCACGTTTCTCTAATAAAGTAGTTATTAGGGATGACCAATCTTTGAATATTGGTACCCATTTGCTACTCTGCTTCTAAGTAATCCCTTTGCATTCACCTTTGACTTAAATTGCAATAATTTTCATTTCTCCCTCTCAGATGCTGCTCCGCATTGCATCCAATACCTCCTTAGTGCATATTGGGATCAGGGGGCAATCTCCCGAGATGGCCACAGCAGAAAATAGATTTGGATGTTTCAAAAGTCATTGAATGATGTGTGCCACCGAATATGTCACTAGTTGGGCAAAAGGGATCAGATGGCAAAGCTCTTTGTATAAATGAGATACTGATTGTTTTTCCTGCATAAATTTCTGTGATTTTCATTACACATCTAACAATAGCATTTCTCTTCCCAGAATCATTGCAGAAGGATAAAATTTCCACCAACTCCTAATTTCTCATGAAATCACCAAGAATTTTCGTAGACTTATTTGGCTGTTTGGTTTTCCAGTCCAATATTTTCCTTCTTGGGGTTGATAAAGTTCCACGGTCCATAAGGGATTCATAAAATCTTTGAAGGTCATTTCCAGCACTACTACACCACTTTAACCACACTGCTCTTCATGTCCACTTCTCATCTAAACCCTTCCCAAGACAATGCTATATAATGTGTATAGTTCTTGGTCTTGGAATCTACAAAAGATGAGCTGAAATATGACATAAGAAATTTTACTAATCCTGTAATCCTGATGAAGACACTTACCCTTCCTATCCACCTCACATTTCTTACTCTTAAGGTGAAGGTCTCAGACTTGTTATCTAATTTTTCTCTGAGATGTTCAACCTTTTAAATTTATCACAGCTGCCCTTATGCTTATATACACACTATTATAAGAAAATTATTTTAAAATTCAACTATATACCAGCAGAAGTGGAAGAAAGAGCACCAAAATGAGAGGCCAGTGGTCTGGATGACAGTTTAGCTGTCATTTTAGGAAAGCCACTGATTTTTATGAGACTGAGCTTCCTTGTAGGGGGAAAAAGAAGGTGCAAAATTAAATGACACCCAAACTCATAAAGAACCATGGAGGCAGAGCCAGGATGGTAGACTAGAAGGATGTATTTACTCTACCTCTCCCTTCATAAGTTTTAAATTATATGTAAAGAAGATTAGAAGCAAATTCTAGGACAACAAAAGCCACAAAACGACAGAGCAAAACAAATTTCAGCCTAAGAAAGCCAGGAAGGCTGACAGGACAGGCATATTGTTCTGAGCTCACAGCAGAGGACAGTACAGCCAGGGCTGCACAGAACAGACAGGACTGGAGCAGGCTTCAGGATGCTGAATCATGGGCAGCTGCTGTAGTTGGCAGTTTTCTCAACCCACAAATGCCAAACACATGCTACCAGACCAGAGACAGTCCAGGAGAGGAGTAAAATCCTTTCCCTTGATTGTGGTACTTTGGAGGGATTAAGATCTTGCAGGTCCCCAGAGTATAGCCCCTTTTTGACAAAGGATTCAAAAATTAAGTAACTGGAAGGGGAAAATGCCCAAAAAAGGGAGAAAAAATAAGACTAAAGAAGACTATTTTCGTGTTGAACAGGTATTTTTGTCCACCCTTTCAGATGAGAAAGTACAATGCACATTATCAGTGAAAAACATAAAAGTCCAGGCTTCTGCATCCCAAACCTCAAAAATGAATATGCAATTGTCTCTGACCATCAAAGAGACCAAAAATATTTTGAAAATCAACTAAGAGAGATAGAGGAAAAATTGGGAAGAGAAATGAGATTGTTGCAGTCAGAAAGAAACAATTCCAGTATTGCGGAAATAAAATCAGAATAACACAAGATCTAGCAACTTCTACATTAAGAGACTGCAGACCTTGGTATATGGTATTTGAGAAATACAAGGAGCTAGGATTAAAACAAAGAATCACCTACCCAGAAAAATGGAGTATAATACTTCAGGGGAAAAATGATCTTTCCATGAAATAGAGGAGTTTCAACCATTCTTGATGAAAAGCCAGAGCTGAATAGAAAATTTTACTTTCAAACATAAGAATCAAGAGAAGTATGAAAAGGTAAATAGTAAAGAGAAATCGCAAGGGACTTACTAAAGTTGAATGGTTCACTTTCCCACATGGAAAGATATTATTTGTAATTCTTGAAACTTTTCTCAGTATTTGGGTAGTTGGAGGGATTACACACACACACACACACACACATACATACATACACATACATTATATATCTATTTAGATAGATAGATAGATAGATAGATAGATAGATAGATAGATAGATAGATAGATTGATAGATAGATAGATACAGAGAGCACACAGTGAGTTGAATAGTAAGGGATGATGTCTAAAAAAATAAAATTATGTAGTGAGAGAGGAATACATTGGGAGGAGAAAAGGAGAAATAGAATGGGTCAAATTATTTCTCATAACAGAGGAAAAAAGCTTTTTCAATGGAGGAGAAAAAGAGGGAAGTGAGAGGGAAAAAGTGAAATTTACTTTCATCACATTTGTCTTAAGCAGGGTTAGAATTTTACGTGACACTGTCTTACACTACAGGAAAGTAGAAGAGAAGAAGATAAGTGGGTTGGGGAATGATAGAAGGCATGGCAAATGGGAGAAGAAAATAATTTAAAGTAAATATTTCTGGTGAGGGACAAGGTCAAGAGAGAAAATAGAATAAATATGTGGCAGGATAGGATGGAGGGATATATAGTTAGTCTTTCACGACATGACTATTATGGAAGTCTTTTGCAAAGCTACACATGTATAGCCTATGCTGATTTGCTTGCCTTCTCAGTGGGGATGGGTGGAGAGGGAGGAAGGTAGAGAAGTTGGATCTTAAAGTTTTAGGAACAAATGTTGAGAATTGTTTTTGCACACAACTGGGAAATAAGAAATACAGGTAATGGATTATAGAAATCTCTTGCCCTGCAAGAAAAGAGAGGAGATGGAGATAAGGGAAGGGAGGGATGTGATAGAAGGAAGGGAGGATTGGGGGAAGGTTTAATCAGAATGCATGGCACTTTGGGGTAGAGAGAGGGGAGAGATAGGAAGAAATTTTGAAACTTTAAATTTTGTGGAGATGGATGTTGAAAACTAAAAATAAATAAACATTGGAAAAATGAAAAGAAAAGGGAGAATTTCATTTTGCTTTGATCACGAAGAATTGGAGTGGTAGTAATACCCAATGACATTAGAAGCTGAGGTGAGGAATATGTTGTGTGGGGTATTAAAAGTCAAGATGCTACTAAAACACTCAATCTAGAAAGAATTCAGCCATCAACAATGTTTCTTAGTCACTGACTTTGAGCAGAGTACAATTCCTTGTGTAAAAGGAGATTTAAGTTTACGCATGTCAAAGTCTCCTTTCTAAAATAGCTTATTGTATCCCCAGTACATAAGAAGTAAAAAAAAAAAAAAAAAAAACAGCAATCCATTCCACCTGAAAGTTCAAGGAAAATGTAAAAGTAACTAAAATTATATAGTCATGAAGAAAAATCTTATACAAAATCATTTTTTCCTCTGTCAAGAATAAAGCAGTACACCCCAACGTGGTTTGGAAGGTATGGCTTCTAGTTTACTACTTAATGATTAGATCTTTTACAAATCACATTTTTAGATGAGTTACTAAACTTGTGTGGACAAAGATTTCCTTTTTATCAAATGAAGAAACTAGGCTATAAGATGTCTAAGATCTCATCCGACTGTAACATTCTACGATCCTTATGTGATAGCAAAGGATATTATGTTTGCATCCACAGGTCAATGACAAGGACAACAGCGCTGAAGAGGATGATGGGAAGGTTTTAACATTCATGCTAGGAGAGGTGTTCGTCCAGTCATTGCTTCAACATATTTCAGGGGGTTAATCAGGACCTAGAACTTTCATTCTTGAAGTTTTGGTATTCCTTTTATAGTTTGGTGAAATCTAGTGATGGTATCTCAAAATGACACAGAAGTAAAAGCACAGAGAATTAGAAGGAGACCGATTATATTGGAATGGTTACAATATAAACTGAGAAATCAATGGTCCCCAGGTTCAGAAATTCTATCGCAAATATTCTGGTTACAACGATCATGAGATGTGGGCATTGGCAACTTTGCCCCACAATCCACTTTATTTTCGTATTCATATGAAACAATGCTGTGAAATGATTTTCACTCTCAAGGAAGAAAGGGAAAATAAATAACAGACTAACTCTCATATTTCCCAACTTAGCCATACCATTGGGCTGGTGCAAAATCACACTAATTGGCTGCAGATATTTACTCTTGTCCCATCATCAGGTGAACTTGGGATGTCAACACTCCCATGAAGGAGTTCTCTTGTTTCCTTGTAGGTTCAGATACAGTTTTCTGGAATCATACACTTTAATACGCTTGATATAAAGGAAGTTTAGAGAACAATACTGGCATATTTTTGGGAGACATCAGAGCATATGAAGGAGGATTGGAAACACTGAATACGTGGATGCTTCAACCCAATTTGCTTCTTTGTCCTTATAGAATTCTGAGAATTGGAAGGCAAGAAGTTCCTGATTATTTTGCTGTCAAAGTAGGAATCTCTTGTACTGTCCCTTCTGAGGAGTCCAAAAAAAAATGTAAAAGATTAATTATATGTCTGAAATACCTCTTGGCTGAGTCACTTTCAATTAACCCTCAGTTATTTTAATGATTGCCACCACACTTTTTTCCCTTTGTCTATAACCTTCCCTGTTTTTTGTTTTTTTCTAACAGTAGTTGTCGGGTTTCTGTATTTATAGAACACTTATAGGTTGGAACCTATACATAATCAAAGAAAGGAAGAGAGAAAGAAAGGAAGAGAAAGGAAGGAAGAAATAGAGAGAAGGAAAGAAAGATATAGATACAAGGAGAAATAAAGGGAGGGAAGTAGGAAGAAAGGAAAGAATCAAGCAAGGAAGGGAGAGAGGGAGAAAGAGGATACATGGAAGGGTAGAAAAGGTAAGAGGGAAGGAAAGAAGAAGAAAATTAGAGAATAATGATTCCCAGCAATTGCAGTTATTCAAACTTGGAATGGAAAACAAGTCTACCTCTACCCTTAGTACATAAAATAGATCCTTATTCTTTTTCCTTAGTCATGTTTGGAATTATACTTAATATTGTTATTTTTAGCTCAAAAGATATAAGGAGTTTAATAATTGTTTGGCCATAATCCCAGACTGCTCTCCAAGATTATTGGGTCAGTTCACAATTCCACCAACAATGAATTAATGTGCCAATTTTTCCACATATCCTCCAGTATTTGTCATTTTCCCCTTTAATCATTTAAACTAATCTGTTAAGTAACAAACGATATCTCAAATTTGATTTAATTTGCATTTCTCCATTGAAAAATTATTTAGAACTTTTTTTATCTATTCGTCGTTGAAAAACTGCTTATTCTTGTCCTTTGACCATTTATCAATCATAATTACCAATGTTTTTGCTTAGGAGATACCATTATGAATTGAGAAGAGGGCTGAATTTATAGTGACAGGTGACAAAGATGAATCTTGACTTTTTCAGTTCCTACCCATGTAAGCTTGGGAAAATCACTGAAAATTTCCTTCTATCTTGTTTTTTTCAGCTGGAAAACGAAGTATTTGACCAAGCATTTGGCCTGGTCAGTTCTAGATCTAGATATATGACGTATTCTTTCCCCTCAGTAAAAAGGAAACTCCTTGCGAACATCAACTATTAATATTATTGTCTTGCCATTTGGATAAAATAGAGAATGGTTTTCTCAAAAATTAATTATAGTAGCTTCTTGGAATGTAACTAATGAGATTGACTTAATTCTTGGATAGAATATATAAAATGTATTATTTATGGCTGATTTGTGATGATTCTCAAAAGAAGTATTAATCAATAGGAGTCAATGAATTTGAATAAGAATAATTCATATATGATTAACCTTATTTCCTTTCTTGATATGGTCACTACAGTGATATGAGAATAGAATGAAAATGATGATGAATCATAAGATAATTTTTGTGTGAACAGATGTTATATACATGTATAAAAGCACATATGCATATGTGTATATGTCTATAAACACATGTATATATGTCCATCATATTTGCTACACAAGCATACATATATATATACATATATTAATATACATACCTATGTATATTGAAATATTTGCTGAATTACAGGAGATATACTTTCAAAATGAGAATTTTCATAATCACACTGTCCTTTGACTTTATCAGACCACACCTATATATGTATATACATATATATGTGTGTATATACATACATATATATGTACACACACATATACACACATATATATATACACATACACACACACACACACACACACACACATATATATATATATATATATATATATATATATATATATATACACATAGTCTTGATGGAAGGGAAAATTTCTTATCAATTAAAACTATGAAATGTTGTAATAGCAAAAAAATGCTGAGTAAAGCAGGACAATAGGAAATAACCAAGGAGAATCTCAGTTTTCAGTAAGTATTAACTTCGATAATTAGCAACTCATACTTTGTCCTTTTACTGACAAAGAAACTTGTTCTTTCATAAGCAAGCTCAAGATATGGAGGGTGGATCACAGTAGATTATGGGAATTTATTTTCATATATATGTATATATATATATATATGATTTTTAAATAAACAAGTAACATTGAAATGCTTGAGAACAGAAAATGATTCAGTAAGACACAGGGTCACTCGGTCTGTTTTCCTAATGTTCCTTTCTTCTACTTAGGTAATGATTAGTTCTCACATATTTCCTTCACATTTTCATTGAAGATGTAGAAATGAAAAATAGTATGACAGAATTTATTCTACTTGGACTGACACAAGACCCAGAGTAAAAGGAAATAATATTTCTCATTTTCTTGGTTTTCTATACTGCAACTGTGTTAGAAAACCTCATCATTTTGACCATAAAGACCAGTCCTGCACTTGGGGCCCCCTTGTATTTTTTTCTGTTCTGCTTGTCCTTTGCAAACTCCTGTTTTTCTAGTACTACAGCCCCTAGAGTGATTGTAGACATCCTCTCTAAAAAGCAGACTATCTCCTTTGATGGGAGCATGACCCAACTTCTTTGCATGCATTTTCCTGTATGGAAGTCGTGGTCATTATCCTCATAGTGTATGGCCTCTAAGTGGCCATCCGTAAATCTCTGCACTACAAAGTTATCATGAACCAGAAGATGTGTGAGATTTTAGTAATATTGGTCTTGGTGGGATCTTTTCTGCATTTTATCACCCAGACCTTTCTTGCCTCGAGCTTACCCTTCTGTGGTCCCAAAGTGGCTGATTCCTATTTCTGTGACTTGCGACCTTTGTTAAAATTGGTCTGCACTGACATATATGTGATAAACCTATTGGTTGTTTCTAATAATGGAGCTATATGCATGATGAGCTTTGCAATTTTAATGTCCTGCTATGGTTTTATCCTTTATTCACTAAGAAATCACAGTGCAGAAGGGAAGTGTAAAGTCTTGTCAACCTGTACCTCCCACCTAATTGTGGTCATTATATTCTTTGTTCTCTCTATTTTCATATATACTTGGATCCCAATTATCTATCCTTTAGATAAGTTGGTGTCTGTATTTTATACCATTGGAACTCCTTTGCTCAACCACTTGATCTATACCCTGAGGAATGCAGGAGTAAAACACTCTATGGTGAAGCTATGGAGCAACAGTGTAATTTCCCAGGGCAAACAGCATACAAAAACCCCCACCTCAAATTACTCGCATGTCATTTCTCTACTGTGTATTTCAGTTTCCCCAACTGTAAATAAGAAAAATAACATCTAACTCACAGGGTTGTTGTGAGGATTAATTAAGATAATATTTGTAAAGTGCTAATCACATTGTCTGGAAAGTAATAAATGTTTAAAAATGAATATCACTTTCTGCTTCAAAGAAGATTTGGACAAATGTGAAGAAGAGATGTCATCAGCTTGTACTTATCCCTGATCCCTGAAATTATGAGCATAATATGTGGGCAGTTACATACAGAATGACTGATACCAACATAATACCAGCACTATGAAAGTTTACAGCTTTCAATTATGCATGGTGATACTCCATACTGAAGCCACTATATGTATGTTTTTTTTTTTTGACTACAGAGGAAAATAAATGACATTATAAATTTCAATTGAAAAGGGATGTTAGAGGCACATAATGCAATCCTTTCAATTAATAAGTAGAGAAACGTCGGACCATATTTGTTAAGGATTTCATCTAAGTCGACGTAAATCTTAAGTGACAGAAGTCTTGGGTTTTCATCCCAGTCTACGGCTATTTTCAGTCTACTATACCGCTATCTAATCCAACTTTTCCCATTTCTATTCTTTTCCTGGAAAGTTTTTCACTCTTCAGTTATGTAGGAAAATTTTCATGACATGAAAGAAGAATGTGTTCATGTCTGCTTGGGAAATATTTTTTGTTATTTCCTTCTGTTGTAATTTGGGGCAGGCAGGTGGTGCAGTGCATAGAGAACCAGTGTACGAGTCAGGGGGGCCTGAGTTCAAATCTCACCTCAGACACTTGACATTCATTAACTGTGTGACCTTAGGCAGGTCACTTAACCCCAAGTGCCTCATCCAGTCATCCTGATGAATGTGGGGTCACTGGATTCAGATGGCTCTGGAGAAGTGAGGCTGGTGGCCTGCACAGCCCTCCCTCTCTCAAAACAAAGTCAAGTACAAGCCATGTCATTATTTCTGATGGCATGATCTTCTTTGGCAAAGGATGAACACATACATTGTGCTATTTTACAAAATTTCTTTCTTGGAAGTATATGTCCATCGTTGAAACTGATTCAAAGTCCATCACTTCTTGTCAAAAAAATACATATTACTATAATCTCAGGCAGCATAGTAAGAACCTTTAATAGCTTTCTTGTGTAGTCACATGCGAGAGGGGGCACAGAGTTCTAGAATTGGATACAAGAAGTCATTGGGGAAGATAAATTGTTACAACACTTTAAATATTTTAAATAATGATTTTTGTATAGAAAACAAACCTATAATCAGGGGCAGATACTAGATTTTCGAAATGATGGAGCATGAATTCCCATGCGCTTTACATAATAAAAGAGAGATTACAAAAAAAAAAAAAAAAAAAAAAAAAAAAAAAAAACCTAGCAGGGAAAATCACCATAAAAAATCTAACACAGTTCATGCAATAAATTTCCACTAATTGATAAGAGTATTTCTTAATAAACCACTTATTCATGTTCATCAAAGCAAAAAAAAATGCAAATGATGTGGCTAAAACTGTATTGGAGCTGCTTGGGCCAACCTGAAATACTTTACTCCTGAATATTTCTAAAAGTAAAAATGGTAATGTTAAGAAAACTATTCACCAAACTTCTGGGGAGCTGAGACCACCTTTAGTATGTTGAGTAGATTACATAAAATGATCTTTTTATCTCTAACATTTGGTGATTTTAAGAAAATACATTTTGATTATTATTTTTTCTGTTTTCAGTTTCCAACAATCAATTTCATAAGTCTCAGATTTTCTCCCCTTCCCTCCTCCCTCCCCAAGATAGCATGCAGGTTTATAGGGGTTCTACACATATATTTTTGTTAAACACATTGTCACATTAGTCACGTTGTATAAAAGAATTAAAATGAATGGGGAAAATAACGAGAAAAACTCAAACAAAACATAACACAAGAGAAAAAAATATTCTGTTTCATTGTGCATTGCAATATCAGAGAAGAGAAAGCAGTTCATCTAAGTCGTTCCAGGCCTATATGAAGTTTTCCTGTTCATCATTTCTCATAGGAAAATACTATTCCATTACATTCATATACTACAACTTGTTTATCCATTCCCCAAGGGATGGACATCCCCTTCTTTTGCAGTTCTCGGCCATCACAAAGAGATCGACCATAAATATTTTTGTACATGTGGGACGCTTTCTCATTTATGTGATTTCTTTGGAATACATTTCTAGAGGAGATATTGCTCAGTCAACGTGTTGGCACATTTTTTAGCCCTTTCAGCATAGTTTCAAATTGGTCTCCATAATAACTGGATTGGCTCACAGCTCCACCTAAAATTAATTACTATTCCCACTCTCCCACCTCTTCTCTAACATTTATCATCTTCCTGTTTTGTCATGATACCCAGTCTGATAGGTGTGGTATTGTATCTCAGAGTTATTTTCATTTACATCTCTCTAATCAACAGTGATTACGAGCATTTTTTTCTTATGACTATAGATAACTTGAATTTTTTCCTCTGAAAATTTCCTGTTCATAAGGGTTGATTTCAAACGGGGAAAGACTTATATTCTTGTACGTTCTACTCAGTTCTATGTTTTAGAAATGAGGTTTTTATCACAGGCACTAGTAGCAAAAATTCCTTCCCAGTTTTCTACTTACCTCCTATTCTTGATTGCTTTGGGTTTGTTCGTGCAAAAACTTTTCAATTTAATGTAATCAAAATTATACCTTTTGCACTTCATAATGTTCTCTATGTCTTGTTTGGTCATAAATTTCTACATTCTCCATAAATCTGACAAATACACTACTCTTTACTCCACTACTTTGTTTATAGTATCAGTATTTGCATCTAAATCATGTAACCATTTTCATTTTATTCCTGTGTACGGTGCCAGGCATTGATCTATGTCCGGTTTCCACCACACTATTATCCAGTTTTACCAGCAATTTTTGGCAGTGAGTTCTTATCCCAGAAGTTCGGGTCCTTGGGTTTATCAAACAGTACATTGCTATATTCATTGACTATTTTGTTTTGAGTAACTAACATATTACCCTGGTCTACCCCTCTATTTCTTAGTCATTGCCAAGTGGTTTTGATGATTTCTGCTTTGAAATACAATTTGAGATCTGCTAGGGCTAAGCCACTTTTCCTAACATTTTTTCATTAATTTCCTTCATATTCTGCACCTTTGTTCTTCCAGATAAATTTTTATATTATTTCTTCTAACTCTGGAAGCATTTTTCTGGTAGTTTGATTGGTATGTCACTGAATAAGTAAATGAACGTGAGTAGAATTGTCACTTTTACTATATTAACTCGGCCTACCCACGAGCAAATGATGTTTTCCGATTTACTTAGGTCTGAGGTTATTTGCGTGAAAACTGTTTTGCAATTGTGCTCATATAGTCCCTGGGTTAGTTTTGGCAGTTACACTCCCAGATATTTTGTAGTGTCTCCTGGAGCTTTAAAAGGACTTTCTATTTCTGTGGCAGGAAATATTTTTTGGGGGGTAAGATGGTGGAGTATTCCAAAGGGCACAGTGAACCCTGCACAAATGCTTCTTTTCATTTCATAGGTAGTGGCATTTATGGAGAGAGTAAAAAATACTAGGCAGGATAAGAAACTTGCAGTGCAAACCCAGTTCACTTCAACATACTATTCTACCATGACAATGAGCCAATAAAATTTCATAAGATTCATGATGGAAAATGGTATTCTCTTTGAAACAGAGAGATCTGAAGAACTATGAGAGAAGTTGTTCACTTCATTTATTTTCCTTGCCTTTTTTTCTATAAGACTAAAATGTAAATGTTTGACCTCATTTAACACTTTACACTTTCACAAGTGACAGCGTGTGACTTGACTTCACAACGGGTTGGAGAAGAGTGGAACACAGGGACAGAAAATATAACTAAAATTAAAAGAAAATGAATGTTAAATAAACAATTTAATTATTTGTAAATGCCTAAAAATTACCCAGTAGTCAAAAACCTGAAATATCTCTAGGGAATTATATGTACCAAAAAGTGGATAGAACTGCTTATTTGGTTGCCATTTTCATTTTCATTCAATGAAACTCTAACACAGGAAGAACTTTCAACTTGGGGAATTAGGGAACAAATCACCATTTATGAATAAAATGTAATGCTCTTATACTGTACAAAATGACAAATATTATCATTTAGAGAATTTAATTATGATTCATAAGAAACTATACAAAGCAAAATAGTCAGAAGGAGATAATTATATGTTGACATAATAAAGGAAAAATATTTTTAAATGTAAAAACATTTACTTTCCTTACTTCAGACACATGAATTAGGACAAAAAAGATTAAAAAATAGAAGTTGGTAACAAATATTTATAATGAAAGAAAACAAATTTCTTTATTGTCCATATATTGAATTGTCCATCTATTTCTAAAGCTTTAAGCCATTGCTTCTTTATTTCAAGGTGGATAGTATGCTTGACCTTCCATAATCTGAAATCAAAGTGGGGCACTATCCTGATTGGTGTTCTAAATTTTACATGCCTTGTTCTTATTGTATAAATTATTCCTCATAACCAATTCATGCTCCATCAATTCGTGTAAGTTTTTCAACTTTTCTCTATTGGTCAGTCAACACACATGTGTCAAGGGCCTATTATTCAGGTGCTGGCTAGACACTGGGGAATCAAAAAATGTCAAAAGACACACCTTGAGCTCCTTAAGGAGCTCACTGTCTAATAATGCTGACCCCATGCAGACAATTATGTACAAACAGGATGTATCCTGCAAAAACTGGAGATAATCAATGAATATTAAATACTGGCATTGCAGAGAAACACGAAAGGTTCTTGGAGAGAAATACATTTAGTTGGAACATGCAGGCAGTCAAATATGAGATAAGGGAGAGAAGGCTCGAATTTTGGTGTCCCTGACACCTTGTTTTAAGACTATCCACTCTCTTCTTTCCATTGGTAGCTCCTTGAAGGCAGGAACTATAGTTTGTATGCTCACTGTTTGTTACAATCCTGGAATATAGTGGGCACTTATAAAGGTTTACTGACTAGTTATTTGCTAAAGGGAAGCTAAAGTTCAGATCTTTTAATCTATCTACTGTCTATTTACTATATATTCATATGTTTAATAACAATCTACCATCTATATCCATCTACCTAGCTTTCTGCCTACCATCTCATATTTTCATATATTGTTCTGCCTATTTCTCAAATATTTATCTCTGTCTGTATATGTGCAATCAGCCAGGGGCAGCTAAATGGTGCAGTGGATAGAGCACCAGTGAAGGAGTCAGGAGGACTTGAGTTCAAATCTTACTTCACACACTTTACACTCACTAGCTGTGTGACCTTGGGCAAGTCACTTCACCCCAATTGCCTCATCCTGGGTCATCTCCAGTCATCCTGATGAATATCTGGTCACTGGATTCAGATGGCTCTGGAGGAGAAGTGAGGCTGGTGACCTGCACAGTCTTCCCTCACTCAAAACAAAAGTCAAATGCAAGTCATGTCATTATTTCTCTGGTGGCGTTTTCTTCTTTGGAAATGAAGGACAAACACACTCCACACTCCACAATCAACTGTCATTTACCTGTCTTTCCACTATTTATTTTCTTCATGTCTATCTATCCATTTGTCTATTTGTCTATCTCTCTGTGTGTATTTGTATATATTTACACACATATATGTATGCATGTGTATGTATGTATGTGTGTACATATACATATAGGTGTATATATGTATATATGTATGTGTATACACACATGCATAAATATAAATGAGTGTGTATATATATAATTTACTTATCTGTTTAGATGATTTGTACCTCAGTTAGATAGAGAGAGACTGGTTTCTTTTTTGTTTGCTTATTTTTAACCTAGGGTGTAATACACTGCCTGACTTTTTAACAAATATATTAAATTTTCAATTAAATGAAATCTTGTGTAATGCATTTCTGGATATCTTTGAATTTTTCCGAAGGCACCTTTCAGGCATTCGTAATGAGAAATTTATTTCAGAAACAACATCATCAATGAAGTTATTTTTAACTTTCCTAGATATCAGAAAAAAAAGTATATTGACTATACAATTCACTTAGTTGGTAATTCAGTCAAAGTTGACACTCAGGCAGATTGGCCATAATTGGCTAAGTAAATTTCCTTCTTCAGTGACCAAAGTGAAATAAGCTAGAGGCGCCAACCATCCCACAGAGACTGACTTCTTGTTTCCGTGGTGACAGAATCAGTTCTCTAAATTTCTGAACTATCATGCAATATCTGTAAGTATCTGTGTGACTAAGAAAGACTTCACTTTAACTGTTCACTGTGAATCATACATATCAGAAAGTAGAGCTCTAACATTTATTGTAACGGAAAAGGGAAAAATGTTCTTTATGAAGTTTAAACAACATCACATATATTCGATCAAAGGTAAGTATGTCATCTAGCATCGCTTCTTGGTCTTCAGGAAAGTAGTGCAATGGCATGGCAGTCCAAGGAACATCATAAACTTCCAGTTTGTTAAAAAAAATACGGTCACTTTGTTTAAACTTTTTTTTGAGAACACAGGTGGGCTGGGCCTGGAATTTTGTTAAAATAGTGAATATTTTTGAGGAGATTATCTAATGAACCATAAATTTCCAAATTTTCTGTAATTTATGCTCTTAAAGTACTTTATCTGGAACTGAGTCCATACATGACTTTGCTTTCTAGGATCATATTAACATATAACACAACTGAAGCCACAGGCAGATCTCTTATCACCACACCACAGTGTAGTTTTAGCTGATGTTACAGCAATCTCATTCAGATGTGACACTAGGTGGCTTAGTGACTAGAACATGTTGGTACTCTAATAAATGCTTATTGAATTCATTGCATCTTCCAAGGATAGAGGATGAAAGATAAAGGTATAAGTGAATCCCCATCTAAAGAGGCAAGAATTGGAAAGGTGAAAATAGAAGGCAAATGACATCCATAAGGTAATAACTAACAAGGTCAGTTTAAGGTTTATGACCTTTTTGATATATTTTACCACCTTAAATTGTGAACGATCTATTTCTAGGCTCACTGTCTCCATTGACCTTCATGGCATGCTGGATCTTCCAGAAGGAACAAGTAAAATTAAACCCAGGTTTTAAATGTTGCATTTGTGGAACCCTATCCAAACTTCAGAATATGCAGTTGTAAAATCACTAAGAGGTCTTCAGGTTCAAGGTAAGTTTTATTATAGTGATTGCAGAACATTAAAAATAAAACAAAAAAACCCAAAAAACAAAGAAATAAAGTGCTTGCATCAAACTTTAGAAACGTAGAGAACTGAGCATCTCTAGGAAAATGAGGGATGTTCTTTATTAGGAAATTTAAAACATAAAGGTTGATGAATGAAGAAATATCCCAGTCCAATTTCGTCTAACCTGTTTTGGAACCAAGTCCTGGCTAAAGCAGAAAACACAGGTGAACGGGGTGTTCACTGCAAGTTTCTTATCCTGCCTACTATTTAGCACTCTCTCCATAAAGACCATTACCTCTGAAACCAAAAGAAGCATTTATACAGTCACTGTGCCCTTTTGAATACCCCACCATCTTCCCCAAGGAAAGGATTTTCTTAGAAAGAGAAAGTCCACTTAAATTTACAGTAGACACTATAATGTATCTGGGAGTGTATCCACTAAAACAAACCCAGGGACTATAAAAGAACACTTACAAAACACTTTGCACTGAAATAATGTCAGAAATAAGTAAGTAAAAAACATCATTTGCTCGTGGGAAGGCCAGCTAATATAATAAAAATGACAATTCTACCTATGTTAATTTACTTGCTCAGTGCCATTCCAATCAAACTACCAGAAAAAATATTTCTAGAGTTAAAACAAATAATATAAAATACATCTGGAAGAACAAAAATGTCCAGAATATCAAGGAAATTAATGAACAAAAAGATGTTAAGGAAGGTGGCTTAGCCCTATCAGATCTCAAATTGTATTACAAGCAGCAATTATCAATACCACTTGGTAATGAGTAAGAAAACAGAGGGGTTGACCAGGGCAATACGTTAGGTACTCAAGACAAAGCGGTCAATGAATATAGCAATCTACTATTTGATAAACCCAAGAAGCCAAATTTCTATGATAAGAATTCACTGTTTGACAAAAACTGTTAGGAAAACTGGATAATAGTGTGGTGGAAACTGGGCATAGGTCAATGCCTGACATCGAACAGAAGAATAAAATGAAAATGGATACATAATCTAAGTATAAAGACTGACACTACAAACAAATTAGTGGAGTAAAGAAGAGCGTATTTGTCAGATTTATGGAGAATGTAGAAATTTATAACCAAACAAGACATAGAGAACATTATGAAGTGCAAAATGCATAATTTTGATTACATTAAATTGAAAAGTTTTTGCACAAACTAGCCCAATGCAAACAAGAATAGCAGGGAAGCAGAAACCTGGGAAAGAATTTTTGCAACTAGTGCCTGTGATAAAGGCCTCATTTCTAAAATGCATAGAGGACTGAGTCAAATATATAAGAATGCAATCATTTCCCAATTGATAAATAGTCAAAACATATGAACAGGTAGTTTTTAAAGGAAAAAAAAATTGAAACTGTCTATCCTCATAAGAAAAAAATGCTCTAAATTACCGTTGATTAGAGAGATACAAATGAAAACAACTCTGAGGTACCATATCACACCTATCAGATTCGCTCACATGACAAAACAGAAAGATGATAAATGCTGGAGAAGAGGTGAAAGAATTGGAATGCTAATTCATTGCAGGTGGAGCTGCGAGCCAGTCCAATCATTATGGAAACCAGTTTGAAACTATGCCCAAAGGGCTAAAAAAACGTGCCTACACTTTGGCAGAGCAATTTCCCTTGTAGAACTATATACTAAGGAAATCATATAAATAGGAAAGAGTCCCCCGTGTATATATATATATATATATATATATATATATATATATATATATGAAAGAGTCCCCCGTGTATATATATATATATAAACTCTCTCTGTGATGGTCGAGAACTGGAAATGGAGGAAATGCCCTTCAATTGCGGAATGACTGAACAAGTTGAGGTATATGAATGTAATAGAAGAGTATTTTGCTATAAGAAATGATGAACAGAAAGACTTCACATAGGCCTGGAAGGACTTATATGAACTGATGTTCCTTCTCTGAAACTGTAATGCACAATGAAGCATATTTTTCTTTTGTGTTATGGTTTGTTTTGTTTGAGTTTTTCTTATGGTTTCTCCCGTTCCCTTTAATTCTTCTATGCAACGTGACTAATGTGAAAATGTGTTTAACAAGCATGCATGTGTAGAGCCCCTATAAACCTCATGACATCTTGGGGAGGGAGTAAGAAAGGGAGAAAATCTGAGACTTATGGAAGTGATTGTTGAAAACTGAAAACAGATAAATTAATAACAAAATTCATTTTCTTAAAATCATCAAATATTAGAGATAAAAGAATCATTTTGTGTAATTTTCTCAATATAGTAAAGGTGACCTCAGCTCCAGAGAAGTTTAGAGAATAATTATCTTAACGTTATATTTTTAATTGTGGAAATATTCAGGAGTAAAGTAAATATTTCTGTTTAGTCCAAGCAACTCCAATACACTTTAGATCAAATCATTCATATTTTTTTTCTCCATTGAGGACTATGAGTAAGTGGTTTATTAAGAAGTACTCCCATCATTTAGTGGAAATTTATTGCATGGACTGGGTTGCATTTTGTGTGGTGATTTTCCCTGCTTTTTTTGTAATCTCTAATTATGTAAAGTGCATGGAAATTCTTACTCCATCTTTTCTAAAATCTAGCATCTGCACTTCATTATAATGTTTTCTACACAAAGATTACTTTAAAATACTAAAAGTGTTGTAAAAATTTATCCTTTCCAACGACTTCTTGAATCTAGTTATAGAACTTGTGCCCCCTCTCACTTGTGGCTGCTCCAGAAAACTATCAAAGGTTCATACTGTGACTCCAGACATCCTAGCAATATGTGTTTTTTCACCAACTTTAAGAATTTAATTAAAGCAAAAGTGCTGAAGTAAATTCACAATCTCATTACTTTTTGAACACTCAAGCATCACTACTCAGGATTCATCTAAGAAACCATTCACAGCAGATTTGAGAATTTTTTTAAAGGACAGAAAGTTGTTATATTTCAGAATTTATTTCAGAATTGGCCTTTACAAGCCAAACAAATTCAAATTTTCTCCCTTATTCCAAAGATGAACATTTTATTTCAAATATTTTATTTATTTTCAGTGTTCTACAATTCCTTCCACATAATTTAGATCTTTCCCTCTCCCTTCCTGACTCAGCATCCAATTTTATATAGGTTCTACAAATATATTCCTATTAAATATATTTTCACCTTAGTCGTGTTGCATAGAAGAATTAAAACGAATGGGATAAATCATAAAACAAACCAAAACACAATAGAAAAGAAAATGATCTGCTACATTCTGTGATCGAGTTCCACACTGCTTTATCTGGATGTGGAAGGAATTTTGCCTTTAGAGACCACTGAGAATATTTTAAGACCTTGCATTGCAATTAAGTTCTAAGTCCACCAGAAAAAAATCCTCACACACTGTGGTTGATGCTGTGTATAAAGTTCTCCTGGTTCTGCTCCTTTCACTCAGCATCAGTTCATATAAATCTCTCCAGGCCTCTCTGAAGTCTTCCTGTTCATCATTTCTTACAGCAAAATAGTTTTCCATTCCATTCATGTACCAAAATTTATTCAACCATTCCCCAATTGATGGGCATCCCCTTGATTTCCACGTTTTACCCGCCACAAAGAGTTCTGCTATAAATATTTTTGTACATGTGGGACCCAGCCCCATTTTTAGAATCACTTGAAGATACAGTTCTAGGAGCTGTATTGCTGGGTCAAAGGGTATGCACATTTTTGTAGCCCTTTAGGCATAATTCCAAATTGCTCTCCAGAATAACTGGACAAGCTTACAGCTCCACCAACAATGAGTTAGTGTTGCAACTCTCCCACATCACCAACATTTATCATCATCCTATTATGTCATGTTAGCCAGTCTGATAGGTGTGATGTGGTATCTCAGAGTTGTTTTGATTTGCATCTCTCTAATCAAAAATGATTTAGAGCAATTTTTCTTATGACTACAGACAATTTTGATTTCTCCCTCCAAAAACTACCTGTTCATGTCCTTTGACCATTTATCTATTGGGGAATGACTTGTATTCTTGCACATTTGAATGAGTTCTCCATATATTTCTGAAATGAGACCTTTATTACAGACACTAGTTGCAAAAGTTCTTTCTCAGTTGTACGCTTCCCTCCTGATCTTGGTTGCATTGGGTTTGTTTGTGCAAAACTTTTCATTTTAATGTAATTAAAATTGTTCATTTTGTACTACAGAATATTTGATATCTCTTGTTTAGTCAAAAATTCTTACCTTCTCCATAAATCTGATAAATACACTAATTTGTCTGTAGTATCAGTTTTTATACCGAGATCAGGTACCCAATTTGACTTTATTCTTGTGTACGGTGTAATGGATTGGCCTTTGCCTAGTTTCTGACATACAGCTATCCCGCTTTCCCGGGAGTTTTTGTCAAACACTGACTTCTTGTCCCAGAAGCTTGGGCGCATAGATTGATCAAACAGTAGATTGCTATATTCACTGACAACTGGGTACTTAACCTATTCCATTCGTCTACTGTTCTGTTTCTTAGACAGTACCGAGTGGTTTTGATAATTGCTGTTCTATAATACTATGTGAGATCTGCTACAGCTAGGTCACCTTCTCTAGCATTTTTTTCTTTAGTTCCCTTGACAGTGTGGACCATTCCTTCTTCCAGATCAATTTTATTTATTTATTTAACTTTTTTTTTTACATTCATTTTCATAAAATTTTGGGTTCCAAATTTTTTCCCCATTTGTCCCCTCCACCTACTCCAATACACCAAGCATTCTTATTTCTCCTATCACCAATCTGCCCTCTCTTCTATCATCCCTTCCTTCCCTTGTCCCCATCTTCTCCTTTGTCCTGTAGGGCCAGATAACTTTCTGTTCTCCATTACCTCTATTGATTATTTCCCAGTAGCAAGAATACTCAACAGTTGTTCCTAAAACTTTGAGTTCCAACTTCTCCCCATCTCTCCGTCCCCACCCATTCCCTTTCGGAAGGCAGAAAATTCAATATAGGCCATATCTGTGTAATTTTGAAAATGACATTGATAATTGTCGTATTGTGTAAGACTAACTATATTCCCCTCCATCCTATCCTGCCCCCCATTGTTTCTATTCTGTCTTCTGATCCTGTCCCTCCCTGAGTGTTGACTTCAAATTGCTCCCTCCTCCCATTGCCCTCCCTCCATCATACCCCCTCACCCTGCTTATCGCCTTCTCCCCCACTTTCCTGTATTGTAAGATGGGTTTTCATACCAAAATAAGTGTGCATTTTATTCCTTCCTTTAGTTGAATGTGATGAGAGTAAACTTCATGTTTTTTTCCTCAGCTATCCTCTTTTTCCCTCCACTAAAAAGTTTCCTGATTGCTTCTTCTGTGAGAGATAATTTGCCCCATTCCATTTCACCCTCTCTTTTCCCAAAGCATTTCTCTCCCACCGTTTACCTTAATTTTGTTAAGATATGATCCCATCCTATGCAATTCACTCTGTGCTCTCTGTCTCTGTGTGTGCGTGCAAATGTATATGTGTGTGCACACGTGTGTGTGTGTGTGTGTGTGTGTGTGTAATCCCACCAACTACTCAGATACTGAAAAGTTTTAAGAGTTACAAATATTGTCTTTCCATGTAGGAATGTAAAGAGTTCAACTTTGGTAAGTCCCTTATGACTTCTCTTTGCTATTTAGTTTTTCATGCTTCTTCTCATTCTTGTGTTTGAAAGTCACATTTTCTTTTCAGCTCTGGTCTTTTCATCAAGAATGTTTTAAAGTCCTCAATTTCATTGAAAGACCATTTTTCCCCTGAAGTATTATACTCATTTTTGCTGGGTAGGTGATGCTTGGTTTCAGTCCTAGTGCCTTTGACTTCTGGAATATCCTATTCCATGCCCTTTGATCCCTTAATGTAGAAGGTGCTAGATCTTGTGTTATCCTGATTGTATTTCCATAATACTGGAATTGTTTCTTTCTAGCTGCTTGCAATATTTGCTCCTTCACCTGGAAATTCTGGAATTTGGCCACAATGTTCCTAGGAGTTTCTCTTTTTGGATCTCTTTCAGGTGGTGATCGATGGATTCCTTCAATATTTATTTTGCCCTCTGGTTCTAGAATCTCAGGGCAGTTTTCCTTGATAATTTCATGAAAGATGATGTCTAGGCTCTTTTTGTGGTCATGGCTTTCAAGTAGTCCCATAATTTTTAAATTGTCTCTCTTGCATCTATTTTCCAAGTCAGTTGTTTTTCTAATGAGGTATTTCACATTCTCTTCCATTTTTTTCATTCTTTTGGTTTTGTTTGGTGATTTCTTGGTTTCTCAGAAAGTCATTATCCTCCATGAAAATAAAAAACTATTGAGTTCTCCATTGAGAGAACTATTTTCTTCAGTGAGCTTTTGAACCTCTTTTTCCATTTGGCTAATTCTGCTTTTGAAAGCATTCTTCTCCTCATTGACTTTTTGAACTTCTTTTGCCAATTGATTTAGCCTATTTTTCAAGGTGTTATTTTCTTCAGCATTTTTTTGGGTCTCCTTTAGCATGGTATTGACCCGTTTTTCATGCTTTTCTTGCATCTCTCTCATTTCTCTTCCCAGCTTTTCCTCCACCTGTCTAACTTGATTTTGAAAATCCTTTTTGAGGTCTTCCATGGCCTGAGCCCATTGGATATATATTTCGGATTTTTGGGATACAGTGGCCTTGACGTCTATGTCTTTCTCTGATGGTAAGCATTGTTCTTCCTCATCTGAAAGGAAAGGAGGAAATATCTGTTCACCAAGAAATTAACCTTCTATGGTCTTATATTTTTTTCCCTTTTCTGGGCATTTTCCCAGCCAGTTACATGACTTCTCAGATTTCTCTCCACCCCCTCCTCACTAGTGGTTGGAGTCTGAGATTCAAATGCTGCTCCCCAGCCTCAGGGCTTTCAGTGGTAGGCGGGGCTTCTATTCAGTGAGAGATTAAGTACTGTTGCTCAGGTGGGGGCAAGGCTGCCTCCCAGGCTCAGTTTCCTCAGGGGGTTTATGTGGAGATCTTCAGTAATGGCCCTGAGCTCCCGTCTGCTCTGGGAGCTCCTGTCAGTCACCCCCCCGCCCCTTCCTCCCGAGGGGGCCTGAGTCACGGAGACACTCTGCTCCCCTCTCGGCCAGTCCAGAATGCTGTCTCATTGACCTGTAGTGCCTGTGGGTGGGGGACCCTCGTGACCACCAGAAATTTCGTCTCTGAAGCCTGCTCGAATGTGCTCCTCTGGGGCCACCTGACCAGGGCAGGGGCTCTGCTCTGCATCCGGTGCCCGGTGGACCTTTGGGGTCGGGTTTTCAGGGCTCTCTGGAACAGAAATCTTCTCCACTCTGCTGCTGCATGGCTTCCACTGCTCCAGAACCCGTTGGGAGTTCTTTCCATAGGTAATTTACAGTCTGTGGGTTCGGAGCTTGCATATATGAGTCTTTCTACTGCGCCATCTTGCCTCCTCCCCAGATCAATTTTGATATTACTTTTTCTAGCTCTACAAAATAATTATCTGGTAGTTTGATTGGTATGGCACTGAATATATAAATTATTTTAGGTAGCATTGCCATTTTTATCATATTGGCTCAGCTCACACCCGAGCAACTGATGTTTCTCCACCTCTTTAGATCTGACTTTATTTGTGTGAAAAGTGTTTTGTAATTGTGTTCATATAGTCCCTGGGTTTGTTTTGGCAGGTAGACTCGCAAGTATTTTATGGTTTTTGCCGTGATTTTAAGTGGGATTTCTCTTCCTCTCTCTTGTTGTTGGGCTTTGTTAGTAATATGTAGAAATGCAGAAGATTTTTGTGTGTTTGTTTTGTTATCTGCAACTTTGTCAGATTTCTTTATTATTTCAAGTAGTTTTTTACTTGATTCTCTTGGATTCTTTAAGTATATTATCATACCATCTGCAAAGAGTGATGAGTTAGTTACTTCTTTGTCTATTCTGATCCCTTCAGTTTCCTTTTCTTCTGTTATTGCTACAGCTAACATTTCTAGTACCATAATGAATTATAGCTGTGATAACAGACATCCTTGTTTCTCCCCTCATCTTACTGGAAATGTATCTAGATTGTTTCCATTGCATATAATGCAATGCTTTCCAATGCATATAATGCAAATACGACTTGTTATTTTGTAGAAAGTTCCATTTATTCCTATTTTCTCCAGTTTTCAATAGGAATGAGTGTTGCCTTTTGTCTAATTCTTTTTCTTAATATGTATTTTTTGCAAGAAGTAATTGATTATTAATCGTTTCAATGAAAGTAAACGTAATTCAAAGAAAGAAATATTGTAAATTAGCACACTAGTAAATTGCAAAAGAATATTTTCCAAATAGAAATGAACGCAGATTTCTTTCATATAAAGAAGATTTAGCTACATACCTGAGCAGTGAACAACGTTCCAGGAAAAGAATAGAAAAGGGAACAATTGAATTATACAGCAGCATAATATATTGAAAATAGCTCTAGACTGGGATGAAAATCCAAGAGTTCTGTCACTTAAGATTTATGCCGAATTAGGTGAAATCCTTAACCATTATGGTCTGCAGTTTCTTCACATATCAATTGAAATGTTTGCATTATGTGACCTCTGACCTCCCTTCTCAGTTGAAAGCTATAATGTCATTGATTTTTTTCTCTAGTCAACAAAAACTACATGCATATAGTGGCTTCAATATGAGCTACAGAAGCACCAAGTATAGTTGGAAGTTGTAAAAACATTCCGAATGAAAAAAATGACTCAGGAAAGAGCTCCCCCCCACCACATTTAGGGACTAGTTGTTTTCTATTTCCTATTTGCCTAGGGTAGAATAAGCTATTTTACACATGAATCATTGACTTGCAAAACCTTGGATGTCTTTCAAAAAAAAAAAAAAAAAGAATTACACGTTGCTCAAAGCGGGTGACTAAGAAAACATTGCTGATGGATGGATTCTTTCCAGATTGAGTGCTTTAGCAACATCTTAACTTGTAAAATACCACACGTAGTTCTCACCTAGTCTTCTAATATCTTTGGCCATTACTACCCCTTCAATTCTCCGTGGTCCGAACAAAATGGACTTCTCTCTTTTCTTTTTTTTTCAATGCTTATTCATTTACTATAAGTTTTCAACATCCATTTCTGCAAAATTTGTGTTTCAAAATTTTTTCCCACTTTTCCCCTCTCACCACCCCAAAACCCCAATGCATTCTGTTTAAATTTTCTCCCAATCTGGACTCCCTTCTATCACATCCCTCTCTTCCCTTATCTCCATCTTCTCTCTTTTCTTGTAGGGCAAGATAGATTTCTGTACCTCAGTATCTGTATTTTTTATTTCCCAGCTGTATGAAAAACATTTCTCTGGGGAAATATTTTATGGTTCTTTCACGGTCATCTAGGGGGGGAAGGAGAGAGCATTTATTGATCACGCTGGCATCCTGGCTCCCGGAAGTTCAAGTAGGTGACTTACCAAAGCCTAATCTTCGGGCTGAAGGTCTCAGGAGCTGCTGTGCTGATAAGTGGCGTTCAGCGGCTCTCACTGGCTCGGTTCAGCTTGTCTCCTGCCCTCAGTGCCTCTCCACCAGTTCCACGTGCTGTTCTCAGGTTTCTCAGGTCCCTTCCGCTCTGCTGCACTGGCCACACTGTGTTGTGCACTGTGGGCTCACCCTCACAGAACAGATCCTTCCTGTGGACCTTTCAGTCTAACCTGGGCTCCGAATCTGTCACAGTCTGTCTCCCACTGGGTCCCGCACCTCCACAATTTGATCAGATTTTCCTTTCAGAAGTATCTGAAGGATTTTGTCGGAGAGCTTAAGTAAGTCATTGCTCTCACTCCGCCATCTTGGCTCCGCCCCCCTCTGAAAAACATTTCTCAATATTCGTTCCTAAAACTTTAAGATTCAACCTCTCTCCCATTCTTCTTCCCCACCCATCTCCACTGGGAAGGCAAACGAATCAATATAGGTTATATATGCGTAGTTTTGCAAAAGACTTCCATAAAAGCCATGTTATGTAAGACTATTTTTCCCTCCATCCTATCTTATCCCATATTTATTCTATTTATTCTTTTGATCTTGTCCCTCCCCAAAAGTGTTTACTTCTAATTATTTCCTCCTCCCATTTGAACTCCATTCTATCATCCCCCACCCTACTTACTCCCTTCTGCCCTATTTTCCTGTAGAGTGAGATACGTAGTCATGCAAAATGAGTGAGCAAGTTAATCCCTCCTTAAGTCAAATGTGATGAGAGTAAACCTCACATTTTCTGTCTCATCTCACCACCTTTTCTTCTCCATTGAAAAAGCTTTTTCTTGCCTCTTTTATGAGAGATAATTTGCCCCATTTCATTTTTCTCTTTCTCCTCCCAGTGTATTCTTCTCTCACCTTGTAATTTCATTTTTTTAGATATCTTCCCTTTATATTCAACACACCCTGTGCTCTCTGTCTCTCTATATCTCTGTTTATCTCCCTCTCTCTCTCTTTCCCTCCCTCCCTCCCTCCTTCCCTCCCTCCCTCCCTCCCTTTCTCTCTCTCTGTGTCTGTCTCTCTCTCTCTGTCTCTCTCTGTCTGTCTGTCTCTCTCTCTGTCTCTCTCTCTCTGCCTCTCTCTCTCTCTGTCTCTCTCTCTCTGTATATATATATATATATATATATATATATATATATATATATATATGCATATGTGTGTGTCTGTGTGTATAATCCTTGCAACTAACAAAATACTGAAAGTATCAAGAGTTGTAAATATTATCTTTCCACCTAGGAATGTAAATAGTTCAACTTTAGTAAGTCCTTTATGATTTCTCTTTCCTGATAACCTTTTCATGCTTCTCTTGATTCTTGGGTTGGAAGTCAAATTTTCTATGCATCTCTAGTCTTTTCATCAAGAATACTTGAAAGTCCTCTCTTTCATGGAATGACCATCTATTCCCCTGAAGTATTATACTCCCATTTTTTCTTCCATAGTCATTTAGGTTTTAGGGTTAGGGTTAGGGCTGGGGACGTGCAAGTTATTAGTTCCTCCAAGGTAGCATAATCAAGGGAGAGGAATTTGCTCCTCTCGTGGCCTGCTTGCTCATCTGGTAGCAATAACAAACACTCTGTTCTCCCCGGGATCAGCTAGGAGTGTTCCCTCTCCAGAACCTCCACCATCTGCACTGCCAGCACTCTTCCTTAACCCAGGAGAACCACTCATGGCTGAGACCCAGATTAGCTGCTCAATTCCCCCAGGGTCATTAAGTGTAGAGCTACAAAGATGGACACTGCCACTGCAGTGGCTGCTGCTGTTGATCCAGACCAAATTTCTTTCTCTGCCAGGCTAAAGAGCTTTCTCATTGACCTTTGAAGCTGTCTTTGGGGTTTGTTTGTTCAGCAATCTGGGAAATACTGCTGTTGTTCCTGCCCTGAAGCCTGTTCTGGGTACTGTCCCTGCCAGGTGGCATGACCCATGCTGGGTTATGCTTTGCTCCACGCCTGGTGTGATAGACCTTTCCTATTGGCCTCCCAGGCTGTCTTGGGCTGAAAATCTCTTTCACTCTGTTATTTTCTGCTTTCTGCTGCTCTAGAATTTGTGGGGAGTAATTTGTACAGGTATTTTATTGGCTATAGGCTTCTACAGGTCCATCTTTCTAATTGACCATCTTGGCTCTGCCTCTGGGATTTCTCTCTTTTCATAATAAATGATGTTCTCCCTCTCCATCCCCTTTTCCAAATCTTTGCATTGGTCATCTCTCTCCCTTTTTTAGTGAACTGCCTAACAGAATCCTTCTCCTCGTTTGAGCTGCAACACAGATACCCTCATCAGCGAGCATTTTCTGAACCCTAAATGCTAGTGCCCTCCCCATCTAACCTACCATAATTTATTGTTTCAACATTTTAAAGATCTATGATTTAATTAGGCTGGTATCTGTTCCCTAGAACTACATAACAGGTTGTTGTTTTTTTAAAAAAATTCCTTTAAAAATATTTCAGTGAAAGTGGAAAAAATCACTCTCCTACTATAATACAATTAATAGGTTATGTGTGTGTGTCGGAGTGGGGAGTGGAGTCAAGATAAGCTTGGTAGAATGACAGACCTAGTCTATCTCTGCCTGTATTACCATAAAATACCTGTAAAATTGCTCTAAACTAATTATAGAGCAGCAGAAGACACGAACGGAAAGAGTGAAAAAGTTTTCCAGCCAAACACAGCCTGCAAGGCCAACAGGAAAGGTCTACTGCACCATAGAGGAGTTCAGTCCATCCTTGGCCACAAAGAGTGGCAGAGACAGAACTGGAACCAGTTTCAGGGCATGGAATCATCAATAGCAGTTGTGTTTCCCAGATTTCTCAGCCCTCAAACCTCAAAGACAACTTCAAAGGTCAGTGAGAAAGCTCTTTCCCGTGGGTGAGAAGGGAGCAGGGTATAGTCCTAGCCTCAGGACCAGAGTGTGGGCAGGCACTGTGGCAATAGCATCCATTTTTGGAGTCAACACGTAAAGATTCTAGGGGAATTGAGTGACTGATATCAGTCACAGTCCTGAGTGGCAGTCCTCGGGGTGAGGAGAAGCATCTGAATTGATGGAACTCATGGAGACCATGAAAGGGAATCCTATTTGCAGATCTTGGACAGAAAAGCTTGTGGTTGTTTGCTAACCAGAGCACAGGTCATGAGAGGAATAAACTCCTCTCCTTTGATTGTGCCATCTTGGAGGAACTGAGAACTTACAGGACCCTAGAATCTGTCCTCAAATTTACAAAGGACTGAAAATCCAATTAACTATCTGGAAAAATGGCCAAAGGGGATAAAATAAGACTACAGAAGGCTACTTTCTTGGCGAAAAGGTATTTTCTTCCACTCTTTTGGATGAGGAAGAATAAAGCATAGCATCAGAGGAAGATGTAAAAGTCAAGGCTTCTGCATCCAAATCCTTCAATGGAAGAGCTCCAAAAGAATTTTGAAAATCAAGTAAGAGAGATGGAGGAAAATTGGGAGGAGAAATGAGAGCGATGCAATAAAATTATTAAAAGGGAGTCCACAGCTTGCTAAAGGAGATGCAAAAAATGCCAAAGAAATCAGCACCTTTAAAACTAGACTAAACAAAATGGCAAAAGATGTCCAAAATACCAGTGAGGAGAAGAATGCTTTAAAAAGTAAAATTAGTGAAATGGAAAAGGAGATTCAAACGTCCACTGAAGAAAATAGTTCCTTAAAAATTAGAATGCAGCAGATGGAAGCTAATGACTTTATGAGAAATGAATAAATTACAAAAGAATGAAAAAATAGAAGACAATGTGAAATACTTCATTGAAAAAATACCTGAACTGGAATATAGATCCAAGAGAGAAAATTTAAAAATTATGTGATTACATGAAAGCCATGTAACAGAAAATTGTCTAGATATCATCTTTCATGACATTATCAAGGAAAACTGTCCTATTATTACAGAACTAGAGAGGAAAATAAATATTGAAAGAATCCACTTATCACTTCCTGAAAGAGGTCCAGACAGAAAAACTCCTTGGAATATTGTAGCTAAATTCCAGAGTTTCTAGTTCAAGTAGAAAATATTGCAAGCATCCAGAGAGAAACATGTAGAGTATTGTGGAAATATACTTAGGATAACATAAAATCTATGTTAAGGGATCACAGGGCTTGATATATGATATTCTAGAAGCCCAAGGAGCTAGGATTAAAACCAAGAATCGCCTACCCAGGAAAATACTTCAGGGGAAATATGATCATTCTGAGTGAGTTGAATACGAAGGGATGATATCTAAAAAAATAAAACTGAGGGGTTGGACAGAATATATTGGGAGGAAACAAAGAGAAATGAAATGGGGCAAATCATCTTTCATAAATGAGGCAAAGTAAAAGCTTTTTCAATGGAAGGGAAAAGGGGGAAAGGTGAGAGGGAAAAAGTGAAGCTTACTCATCTCATTAGGCTTAAGTAGGGAATAACATGCTCACTCAATTTGACATGAAAATCTATTTTACACTACAGGAAAGTAGGGAAGAAAGGGATAAGTAGGGTGTGAAGGTATGATAGAATGGAAGGCAGATGTGAGGAGGTATTAATTAGAAGTAAACACTTTTGGGGAGGGACAAGGTCAAAAGAGAGAATAGAGTAAATGGGGGTCAGGATAAGATCCAAGGAAATATGGTTGGTCTTTCACAACATGACTATTGTGGAAGTCTTTTGCATAACCACAAATGTATAACCTATATTGAATTGCTTGTCTTCTCAGTGGGGATGGGTGGGGAAGGAGGAAGGGAAAGAAGTTGGAACTCAAAGTTTTAGTAACAAATATTGAAAATTGTTTTTGCATGCAACTAGGGAATAAGAAATACAGGTAATGGGGTGTAAAAAATCTGTCTTTCTCTAAAAAAAAGAAGTTGGGGATAAGTGAAGGGAAGAGTGTGATAGAAGAGAGGGCAGATTGGATGAAGGTGTATTCAGAATGTATGCTGTTTGGGGTGGGGAGAAGGGAGACATGGAGAGAAAATTCGAAATTCAAACTCTTGTGTAAATGCATGTTGAAAATAAAAGCTAAATAAATTCAAACAAACAAGTTATGTGGGTCATTCAGTGTCAGCCAATTCATCAATCGATCTTAAGCTGATCTTCCCTTTATTTGTAAGTAGTGGAGGAGACACCTCCATTCGTTTCTACAAACGTATGTGTTCTCGGTGTCATATTGAGGTGATATGGGTATGCAGGGCAGAAATCCACTTACTATTGAGGAGTACAATAGGAAACTATACAAAGTGCAAATTTTAGAGATGCAGACTAGCTGTGGCTCTTAGGTAGACTAAGTATTTAATAAAATTTACTTCATGGATGCCTTCATATTGTGGGGGTTTATTAAGATGGAAATTGAGAGTAAAAGGAACTTTTCTTCTGCAAATGAATCAATCTTAACATAATATTAGTCTTATATGAAAATGAATTATTGTTCCAATTTAAAAAAATCTTTCTCCCCTGCTACAGTTTATCGAGAAAAAAAATCTTGTAATGAAGATAGGCATTAAAAAAAAATAAAGTTGGCTATTGGCATGTGAAAAACTGCATGTTTCCATGCACACTTTTTTAATCAGTTCTTTTTCCAAAGATGGATTTTACCAGCAGTCTTCTACAATCTTATTGGTCACTGCATTAAGAAGAGATTTGAAGCTTAAAAAGTTCTTTGTCACTACCATAAATTATTTTAATCACCTCACTCTTCATCAAGTTATAGAATTCTTGGCAACTTTCTCTGATAGTATGCTCTTTATCCTTTCATACGTGGCAAAAGTACTCCATTCCACAATATTCTTTTACTTATTCTTCAATTGCACTCCTTTGGAAATGAATATTCACTTTCGCAAAAGGGCTAATAAAAATATTTTTGTATGATATTCAAAAACATATTCTTTTTCTTTTAATGAATTGAGGTATGAATCTAGTCATGATGTATCAAAAAAGAGTAAGTATGTTTTAAGAACTTTGAGGGCATAATTCCAAATTGATTTGTAACATTGCTAGACTTACTAGTCCATTAAAAGGTCAATAAATATACCTGTTTTCACTAACCTTTGATCTTTTTTTTTTTTTGTGGAAACATCAATTGTTGGTTTTGCAGTGGAACCTAGAAGCCTTGTTGTTGTTTTTGTTGTTGTTTTTAAATGCACTTATCTCTTAATATTAGTGGTTTGTGCCATTTTAATAAGGCTATTTTTAGATTGAGTTACTTTCACTGAAACATCCTGTTCAAATCTTTTTGACCACGTGTCATTTGAGATATATCTCTTAATTCATACACATTTGAGTAATTTCATTATATATTTTTCTGATAGTTATAAAAAACACTTTTGCCACGATTTTTCTATTACTTAAACCAGATGTTTTCAAGGAAGGAATTCAATCTAAAAACAGCTGTACAAAAAGAAGACACCATCCAGCAATAATAAGAGGTACGAAAATTTAATAACAAAATAAAATACCTCAGTCTCCACTTGAAAACAAAAAGTTGGGCAAACCTTACCACAAAAGAAAAAAAAAAATGTTTGAGAGGCTGATGTGATAAAAAGGTTCAGAATCTCCAGGGTAAAAAAATGAAAAAAAAAAAGTGTGATAAAGAAAAAAACATGATGCAATACACCTTGAAAAAAAGTCAAAGTGATCGTGGAAGAAAGTCTGAAAGTGTCATTATAAAAAAGGTATGTCAATTCTGGTCAAGGCATTGTGTTTTAAGTATGAGAAAAAAGAGTATCCAACCTTGTATAAAGTATCCCTAGTTTTTGTATCCTTCAGTGAGAACAAAAAGATCGAAGGAATGTGAGAATAATGCATTAAACATTAAAATGGATATTGGTCACAGAAGAAAAGTAATCCCCTTGACATACTGGAAGAGAGTCTACAGGAAAAATAAGACAGGGAAAGGGATAGAGGAGGCTAACTACAAAACTGTCTGCCACTGCATGTGTAACTAAACGTTATCTAGCTTTGTAGAATGAGGTTTTTTGACATCAGGTGTGAGAAATCAATGTTTTGCAGAATGATTCATGTAGTAAAATGAATAGAGGCAATGTTCTTAAAGAAGATTCTTTTTATAGAAGACATAATATTGCATATTATACACTATATATTGTTATATATCTTGTACATATAACAATATACATATAATTCATATTATATATCATATTGTATTGCATTGCATTGAATTACATTATATTGCATCATATCATATGGTACCATATCATCTCATATCATGTCACGTCATGTCATGTCATGCTATGTTTTAATATTTTAATATGCTATATTATCTTACATTATATTATATATGATGCAATCAATATATTCACAATAATTATATAATGATAACTATATGGCTTATAGTAATTACATAATACAATTAAATAATATAGCCTTTATAATAATATATTAATAAATATTATTAATAATAATTGTTGTATTATGTTATATTGCATTGTATTGCATTACATTATATTACATTACATTTTATCATAGCGTATTGTAGTGTATCGTACTGTAGCGCAGCACATTGCATCATATCATATCATACTTTATATTATATCATATTGTGTCATGTCATGTTATGTTATATCATTTATGATATCTTGCATATTAATAGAGGCAATCACTGTTCATCACACTTGTCTATTAAACTGCTCTCAGGAAAGCTTTTTTTTTAATTAGCATTTGTGCCTTTAATTCTGTAACTTTTTATTCTATAGTACAATTGAATTTTAAATGTATTCTCTAAAATCTTCACAGTTGCTGACCTTGGCTAAAGTGTAGAAGAAAATACAACACCTAATTTGAATTGTTCATCAGGTTTGATTGCTTACAGCATTTCCCTCTTTTAGTTACTGAGGGTCCAGCTTGTATGGAAAAACACGCTGAATTTTTCAATTTCATTCTAAGGTAAGAAAGCTGGCAAAGGAGGAAATATTTGACTACCACTGATGAGCACGTTGAGAATTGTATAAGATAGTGTTTGAAACATTTAACAACAATTTGGGTCTGGATTACAGTAGTTATTTGATAAAAGTTAGTTGATCTGTGCCTTCAATCTGTACCACTTTAATACGAGGGAAGCAGTAATCTTTAACAGATGCGTAAATCTGAGCTAGACATTAGTCTTTTAAAATTAGTTTTATTTGTTTTGTTTAGTGAAAATCAATCTTATCTCCCTCCCCCTATCATGGGAAAGACCTTGAGATGAATATAGGTAGTCAAACAAAACAAATTCCTGCAAAAAATAAATGATTTTTTTTTTCTCATTCAGGACACTGAGTTCACCACAGTTTTGTCCTAGGGTTGTTGGCATGTTTCACAACTATTCCTGTGAAATCAGGGTTATTCATTGCACTACTCATATATTTTTATTTTAAGTCACTTGGTTATTCTAATGTTATTTTCTTACAATGTTGTTTTTATTGTATAAATGCTCCTCTTGTTTCCAATCAATGCATTCTGTATTAATTTATGGTAGCCTCAGATTTCTCTGAAACTATTCTCTTTATTTCCTACGCAGAATATAGTTCCATCCCAGTTTTATGCTATGATAATTTTTATAAATTCCCCAGTTGTTGGATATATGTCTTTGTAGTTTACAGTCCCTTGACACCATTAAAGAGTGGTCATATCCTAAATATGCGTGTTTGCATACGCACGAAATTTTGTGTTCTCAAACACACAGATTTATCCGTGTACTTTTCCATTCTATTCCATCAGTAGTGTGCAAATTCAGAAAGACTCCTTCTAAGTCAAAGAGTTAAAATAGTTTAATAAATTTTTGGATACAATTCCAAATTTATATCCAGAATAACTGAATCAGTATGCAATTCTACCACAAAAGAATTAGTGTAACTTTTCTTCCTCTGACATTTCTGTATTTGTTATTTTCTATTGTTGTCAAATTTTGTCATTCTAAAAAAGTGAGCTAAAGTCTCAAGAGTTATTTTTTTGTGTGTCCTTAAATATTGCTGATTTGGGGTATTTTTTTTTCTTATTGGTACTGATAAATTGGATTGTTCCCTCAGAAAATTGCCATTAATTCCTTACATTACTCATCATTTGGGGGATAATCCTTCATTCATATAAATTTAAATAACGTCCACATACAATTATACTACTACTACTAGAACACTACAATATCATTATACTGATGATAATGATGATGATGGTGATGATAACATTTAGAGAGTGACTAATATATTGTGTAAAATGTTTTACAAATATCTCATTTTATCTTCATTATAATCCTTGGAGATAAGAAATATTATTATTCCCCTTTTTTTCCGAAAAGGAAACTGAGGAAAATCAAGGTAAAGCTAGAAAATATCAGAGGCAGAATTTAAACTCATATCTTTCTAACTCTAGACTTAGAACACTATCCACTGCACCATATAGTGGCCACATTTGTACATTTATTGAGGGAAATATTTCCTTGGTTGCATGCTTCTTCTAATTTTCCCTCATGCACTTTTCATTTTTTTTTTTGCACAAAACTTCAAAAATCCTTATGTATATTGTTCATTTTGTCTCTTTATTCCTTGTTTGGCCATAAATTCACCTCCTGTAAATGTCTGAGATGTCTTCTCCTTGTTTCTCTAATTTCTTCATGTTTTCACCCTTTAAATCAAAGCCATAAATCCTTCAGAAGCTAATAGCTGTAGCTGGTGTGAGATGCTGCACTATATTTAATTTCCTCCAGGAAGCTTTCCAGTTTCCCCAGAATTTTTTGTCAGATATTGAATTTTGTATCACAATTGCCTGGATCTTTGGATTTACAAAGACGCTGGCTATTGAGGTCATTTTCTTCTTTAATTTATCTCTTCCATGGATCAACCTCTCTCTTGAGGAACTAATTGCTGTCATGAAATGATTACTGCTTTGGGGAACAAATTGATATTCAATAACCCTTTAGGACATTTTTTCCATAAGATTCTTGATCTTTCCCTCCAGATGATTTTCATTCTTGATTCCACAGAATAAGCAAATTAATTTACATAATATTTTAATTTTTATTAAATTGACTTGCCCTACCTATAAGTAATTAATATATGTGTAATTATCAAACTACTACTGTATAGAATATTTTCTACTTGTGTTGCTATCTTTCCTTGGGTGTGTCTTGAAAAGGAAGACTCACAAAAATTTTGTATCAAACAAAGTCATCTTAAATTGAATTCATCTTTTTTTTCTCCCCTGCTTCATTTTTCTTGAAATATACAGACGTGCTGATGATTTGGGTAGAGTTATTTTATATCCTGTAACTTCTTTCAAGTCCTTAGTCCTTTCACTTTTGTTGACTCTCCAGAGTTCTTCAAATAAACCATCATATCATCTGAATAAAATGCGGAGTTGTAGAACTAAGCGCCCTGGTATACACAGGGGAGGTTGTTGCATAGATTGTTTAATCTGTTGTTTTTTTTTTTAAAGGAAAACAACTTTTGAGCGATCAACAATCACTTTAATTAAGCACATATACCGACATAAAATGTAAGCATAACCAACAGAAAGGGCTTCCAACTCTCTGACCATAGGCAATACATATATCACAGATTAGCAAACGGATCCAACCTTTTGACTATTACATACATATATAGTTACCAAGGAAGAAAACGCCAACACCTGGACTTTCAAAGCATGGGGCTGCTTAGCAGATTCCCAGAGTCTCAGGTGACCTAGTCGTATAAACACTCTGCAAATGATTGAACCCCAAAGCAAATCCTCACTTCAGAGTACATATAGAGTCAAAAAACCTCACAACCTAACTGCTTCAGTGCCTATACAAAAGTTGTGAAAGTATTTATGGAAGCAAATCTCCCCTTAAGTTAACTTTATTTAATAGCCCCACCTGAGGTCTATTAATGAGAAGGGAAGACTTAACTCCCATTACAAGAGTTTCTTGCCTCTTTGCCTATGATGATTTATTCAATTTTGTTTTCTTATATTGCTATAGTTAAATGTCTATTATGACATCAATAACAATATCAGAGATAATGGACAGTTATAGTTTACCACCAATTTATTGGAAAAACTTCTAGTTTGTCTCCATTATATATCACGACTAGTTTCGGTTTTAGAAAGTGGTACCAATTCAACATATTAAAGATGGGACCATTTCTTTTAGCTTTATGGTATTTTAAGTTTAAAATTAGTGTTACATAGTGTGAATATGGTTTTTCTGCTTCTATTAATGCAAATGTATTTTTTTCTCATTTGTTAGTACTGCTATTGATGTAGTGAAGGCTATTCGTAGTTTGCTAATTTTTCTAACAGTGATTTACCCTGAAATCCTGTTGTAAATCCAACTTTGTGTTACATTAATTACTTTGTTGTTCTTATTGTTGTTGTTGTTTTTTTTTTTGCATCAAAGTTGATTATATACATACATACATGCCCTGGTATGAAATATATTAGTTAGTATGTATTTATTAAATATGTACATCTATTATCTCTATGCAATCTGTATGCTTAATGTATTCCACAACACATTAGGGTTTAGAAAGCAGGCCAGGTTCATGGTCATAAATAAGAGGCTAAAATAATCTCTGAGTGCTTCTGGAGTTGGTAGAATAGGGAAATAGGAGTAAGGAGTTATTTCAGACTTTGGATGGATCCCAGTCACTGCATAGTGTATACTGTCTGAGAGAGTATTACAAATCCTGATGAATATCTGGTCACTGGACTCAGATGACTCCAAAGGAGAAATGAGGCTGGTGACCTGCACAGCCCTCTCTTACTCAGAATAATGTCAAGTGCAAGTCTTTCTCTGATGGCCTGGACTTCTTAGGCAATGAAGGACGAAAACACTCATAGGATGTGCAGACTCTGAGTAAAAGCAATGAACATATAGAGAAGAGCAGAAAGTAATTGTGAGAAATCCTAACTCTGTGGAAGAGGAGGTTTGCAGGGTACTATGTGGAACTGTGATCCAAATTCTCAGACTTTTCAGGGGAAAACATTCGGGAAAAATCTTTGCAGTGAATGAGATAAACCTCCCATTTCTTTTGAAATATATGACAAAAGTAGCAAAAATGCAAACCACACCAGTAGATTTCCAAGGAGAGAAAACAAACACCAAAGCAAGAACCGAGATTGTGGGATAAAGTTCAATACCTCCTGAAACAGAAATACCACAAGCATTATCACTGTCTCTCTACTATGAAGAGATACTTTCAAAATTGTTTCTTTTTCTTTTTTGAAAAGGGATTGGTCTGTTCCTTTTTGCATATAATGAAGGGATGCTGAAAAATATATTTCACTTGTATTTTGGATTTTTTATGTGTATGAAGGGGAATGACATTGTCTAGTAAGAATGATAAATAATGATGATTCTTAAGATATTTAAGAAAAGTATTATTTTGATTTCTTCCTAGTAAAGGTTTCTTTTATGAATATATCTTTATGCATACCTGGAGCAAAACTTCTTCCTGTTGCTTATTGATTGGTTCAGTAATTAAAGAGAAAAAAAGTCAAGCAATAATGGAAACATTCTTCTTCCTCAAAGTCACTATTATCTCTCTTTTATTGGACTGCACCAGTAAAAACATTCCTCTAGGACCAAGTCCTAGAGTCTAGGTAATTACCACATTTTCAACCCTCTAAAAGAAACTTCTCTAGCTGACACAGAAAAGGTTCTTGTGATCAAAGCTGCATTTTTTTATCCTAACATATCCATCTGTTTATCAAAAAGTAATTCCTCAAAATTGTTCATTATGTATCTTGACTGTGATCCCTTAAAACTAGTACTAAGAATATACCTATTACAATGAAGCTTCCATAAGAATTATGGAGGCAGTTTTCGACATTAGTGGAAACACGACACACTTTTGCTTCAGATTTCTAGCTGTGTTTCTTTTTTCCCTAAATTTCTGACTGTTCCTAGTTTTGATGCGCACTAAGTACAGGTACACCAGTCCAAACAAAATATGTATTTGAATATGTTAATCATAAATAATTTAAGCAACACTAAGTACATGCATAAGTTGTTATATTTCCTTTGGTTTTCAGGTTCAAACCTAATGGACACAATATTTTTTCAGGCTATATTTTGTCTTGTTCTGCAAGTTCCACCCACTTCCCTTTTTATCCAACCAGACCATGCCACCCCAACTCCTAGATCTTCTGAGTGATTAATGCTAAGAACTGACATAAAGAATTTTCTTTTGCTCAAGTTCACCAATAACTATATATAACCTCAGCACATATTAACTAATCTGAGAAAAACAAAAAGAACTCAGGACAGCATTAATATATCTATCTATCTAGCTTCCTGTACATTTTATTCCTTCCTTTATAACCAATTCAGTAACTTTCTGGGATTCCTCTTTGTCTCATATACTGAGTGATATATACTCTATATCATACGTTATAACAAATACACACACACACATATATATATATAATTTTCATCTCATGTAGTAATGTGACAAATTGTCATGTAATAGACACATTTTCATACACTTTCTAATGGAATATGTCTCATTTTGAATGAACAAAGCTACAATATTTCATTCTCTATATGGTTGTTGATAAATTATCAGCAGCCATATAATGACCTGAAATGAAAGAAACTCATATGACAGAGTTAAAGCAAGGATTATATCACTTTCAAGAATCTCCTAGGCCAAGTTTAGTCAAAAAAGCCAATGACCCTTGGTCAAGTTTGCTGAAATTAAGTAGTGAAACATAAAGCAGGAATAAGGTAAAATGCCTGACTTAGGCCACAAGCAGAGTGAGATATGACATATTTCCATTTGCAGAATGGACAGTGAAGGCATACAGAATCAGGGATGTTGGATCTAGATTTAGAAAGGGCAGAACTTTGATGATCATCATCAGGTTTAGGGACTTTAAATACCTGTAATTAAATATCTCCTTTTGCACACAACATTTGCTGAAACTTATCCACAACTATCCTTTCTGGACAAATCCTGACAAACACCCAGTATGATAAGCTTATGTCTTATACGCACCAACATCAAAAATTAGCACTAAGTATGATCAAGTCACTATTGAAAAATGTTGGCGGCTATGCACATTGTTTTCTCTGCAAAGTTTTCCTGTTGCTCCACAGTTTCCTTATAGCAGTTTTAACTTCTTTATTCCTCAGTGTGTAGATCAGAGGATTTAGGAAAGGAGTTCCAATGGCATAAAACACAGCTACCAGCTTATCCACAGGAAAAGTGATTAGCGGTCTGCTGTATATGAATATACAGGGTCCAAAGAATATAAGGACAACAATGATGTGAGAGCTGCAGGTGGAAAGAGCTTTGTACATTCCCTCTCTACTCTGATTTCTCAGAGAATATAAGATAACAATATAGGAGATCATCAGCAATATAAAACTCACCATGCAGATGGCTCCACTATTGAAAACAACCAAGAGGTTTAACACGTATGTGTCAGTACAGGCCAATTTCATCAAGGGTTGTAAATCACAGAAGTAGTGGTTGACTACATTGGGACCACAGAAGGGTAAATTCAAGGCAATGAAGAGCTGGGCAATTGAATGCACAAATGACCCCAACCAAGATAATTCCACCAAGATCCTACATACTTTCCTACTCATGATACTCAAGTAGTGCAGAGGTTTACAGATGGCAACATAGCGGTCATAGGCCATCAAGATGAGAACCAAGATCTCCATGCAGCCAAAGAAGTGCCCTGTAAATAACTGGATCATGCACTCTTCAAAGGTGATCCTCTTCCTCTTACGCAGACTGTCAACTATGAGTCTTGGGGCCGTGGTGGTAGAAAGACAAGCATCCGAAAAGGATAAATAGGTCAGGAAGAAATACATAGGGGACCCAAGGGTAGGACTGTTCTTAATGGTGACAATGATAAGCAGGTTCCCCAAAATGGTGGCAATGTAGAAAATCAAGATGATGACAAATGCTATTTTCTCCTTTTCTGGATCTTGTGTCAGTCCAACAAGAAGAAATTCAGTTACATTATTTTTCATCTCTATAATGTCAATGCAAGTGGGTTGGAAATCAGTGAGATCTACTCACAGTACAAACAAGAGAAATAAACATGATGAATTTTGTCCACTCTGATAGCAATTTTTTTCCCTCTGGTTTCAGCTTTTAATTATACCTACAGTACTTGAACTCTTTAATATTGCACTGAGGGGCTCCTAAAAATACTACGTTTAGAATCTGTGCAACAGTCCTACTTTGTTTCTTGTTCTTTGTGATTGAGACTCTTGTTGCTCCATTATTCCAAATTCGGGTTTTGTCTCCACAAATCTGTGAAGCTTATATCATTGGGGGAATTACCAAAGGCTTGATCTGTCTTGTCCTGTATGAGGAGATAAAGCATGAGGAATCACTTTATTCTTATCATGCATTTTAGAGAATCTCAAAATTTAATGCACTTCATAAACCATAAGTGAGTAACCTGTGGCCTCAAAGTCATATGTGGCCCTCTAGGTTCTTGAGTGTGGTCCTTCAATTGAATGCAAACTTCACAGAACAAATCCCTTTAATAAAAGATTTTGTCCTATAAAACTTGGACCCAGTCAAAACATGGCAACCACATGTGACCTCAGGTCTGCAGGTTCCCCACCCCTATCATAGACATTTACCCCTAATCAAAAGGCAAGGTCTTTTACAATATCCCTATATGACATAACATGTCATCCTGCATAAAGTAAAGATTATTGATGAAAAGGTTGGCTGTATTCAGAAAGTTTTCATGTCCATTGAGTCTAATTCTTGGTAACTTACACCCATTGTTCACAGTTACATACTGGGACAAAGAAGATTTAAAAACAAGGAATTATATTTGTTTCTTCCATATGACAGTCCTTCAACCATCATCAGTTAATGGTCAGGTATTATACCGACCTTATGGGTTCTCAAACTATACATTTACATGTTTCTTTTTTTGGAATTAAGTCCTCATGTAGCATAGCCTATATTGCTACATTTTTCGAGCCTTTGCTTAGTAATAAGTCTCATCTTTACAACAGTGTTCTCCCTTTGTTTCCTTTATTCTTGTAGTTAGGTTTTAATTTCCCAGAAAGAGAGAAATTCAATTTAGAGCAACGAGAATCATTAGCAGTCACCTAAGCCAAACTGTTGATTTAACATTAATTAACTGAGATGAAGAGAGAAATAAATTGCTTGCCTTTGAAATAATCAGCAGATATGGATTGCAAAAGCAGATCTTTTTTCCCCTAACATTAACTTATGTGAAGAAAAACAACTGCACCTAGTATTGTGAGAATGGATTTGTTGAAATTAAATTAAATCGTACTTATACTCCCTCCGAAATTCATCTTATTAGAACTCACTGTTTTAGCCTGCCAAAATCCTTACTCTGTAAGCCATTGCCTTAACTCTAATTTCTAGGTTCATCCTATCTTCAGATGGTATAATCATACTATACAAATCTTCATTGAAGCCATTAAAAACAATATGGAATAGGATAAGTTCAAATACAAATTCCTGTAAACTTTGTCCTTCATGAACTCTCTCCAGGTAGAAACAACTTCATTCAACAACTTAACTATTCGTTTACTATCTATGCCTAAGGTTTTTAGATGTTTTTCCTTAAGAATACCATGAAACAATTTTTTCAGATACTCAGATCAATTTTAAGGATGCCTCATCTATACCACTGCTCTGTTTTTAAATTAGCTTGATTTGAATTTCGCTCAATATATTTTACTGACACAGTTCAACCCTTAGTTTTCTGAATAATTATCACTTAAATCAGATATTCTATGAAAGACACTGATGAAATCTATCTGAATAGGTGATAGTTGTACTTTTTGGAATTGGTCATCCTCCCTCCATAAACTGTCTGAATTTTATCTTACAAGAAATAAGGTTACACCAAAATTGTACTCAAACTTTTGAATTATTTAAGGAAAAATGAGAAATATAGACCAAATGAAATCATTGTTCTCCACAGAGAACTTCCATTCTATAAAAGAAATGCATACAGAACAAATGTTAAATACACACACACACGGTGTGAAACAAGTGTCTAGCCCAAGACAGCCTAGAAGGTCAATGGTAAGCATCTATTGGGCTGCTTTGGAGCAGAGAGTAGTCCAGGTTGTGCCCCACCAACACAGTCAGGACTTGATCAGGCCTCGAAGGGACTGAATTCTTTGCACCTGTGGAAGTTTAGAGACTTCACAACCTCAAAACATGGAGAACAAATTGGAAGGTCAGTGGAAAAAATCGGTGGGACTTGTGTGAGTTGAGTTAACTGATCCCATCCCCAGGGCAACCCAGGGGATGGAGGAACCCACTGTAGCCACAGCAGCATCAGGGGCAGCACCAGTTGCTTTTCATGGAATTCTGGGCTCACAGATTGAGGAGGGATCAAGCAGCTGACATAAAATCCACCCACCCTACTGAAACCAGAGAGCTACCTTGATAAAGAATTCAAAAGTCAAGTAAATGATTGGGGAAATGAGCCAAAACTACAAAAAGATTGAGAGTATAGAATCTTACTTTGGTGACAAGGAATACCAAAATATACAAACAAAAGACAACAAAGTCAAAGCTACTATATTCTAAGCCTCCAAGAAAAATATGAATTCCTCTCAGGCCATGGCAGAGGTCAAAAAGGATTTTGGAAATCAACTAAAATAAGTAGAGGAAAAATTGAGAATTGAAATCAAACTGATGCAAGAAAATCATCAAAACCAAGTCAACTGATTGCAGAAGGGGATCTAAAAATGCTGATGAAAATAACACCTTAAAAATAGACTAACCCAAATGGCCAAAGAGATCCAAAAAGCCAATGTGGAGAACAATGCCTTAAAAAGCAGAATTTTTCCGATGGAAAAGGAAGTTCAAAGCTCTCAGAAGAAAAAAGGAATTGTGAAATATTCCAATGGAGCAGATGGAAGGTAATAAATTTCTGAAAAATGAAAAATTTATAAAAGAAAACCAAAGTAATGAAAACAGCAATAGACAATGAGAAATATCACCATGGAAAAACAACTGACCTTGGAAAAAATAGATCTAGAAGAGACAATTTAAAAATTATTAGACTATGCAAAAATCATGATCAAAAAAGAGCATAGCTACCATTTCTCAAGAAATTTTCCAGAAAAACCTATCCTGATTTTCTAAAACCAGAGGGTCAAATATATATTGCAAGAATCCACTTATTGCCTACTGAAAGAGATCCCAAAAGGAAAACCCCTAGGGATATTGTAGCCCAATTCCAGAGCTCCTAGGTCGAGAAAATGTTCCAAGCAGCCATAAAAATAATTCAAATGTTGTGGAAACAGAATCATAATAACACATGATTTAGTAGTTTCTAAACTAAGGGAGAGAAGGTATTGTGATATGATATTCCAGAGATCAAACTGGTAGGATGAAAACCAAGAATCATCTACCCAGCCAACATGAGCATAGAAATTCAGGAGAAAAAAGGTCATTAAATGAAATAGAGAACTTTCAAGCAGTCTTGATGGAAAGACCAGAGCTGCATACAAAACAGGACTTCCAAACACAAGAATAAAGAGAAGCATGAAAAAGTAAATATGAAAGAGAAATCATAAGAGAGAAGGAGAAGGAGAAGGAGACAGGGATTAATAGAATGGGGCAAATGATCTCTCATCTAAGGGGGCAAGAAAAAGTTTTATCAAGGGAGGGGAAGAAACTGGAGGTGAGAGGGAAAGAGATTATCTTACTCTCACTGGATCTGGCTTAGAGAGAATAATAGTTTGCACACTCATTTTGGTGTGAAGATTTTTCTTATACGACAGTAGGTGGGGGGTGATAGAAAGGAGAGCAAATGGGAAGAGGGCTAATTAGAAATAAGCACTTTTTAGGAGAGGCAGGGTCAAAAGAGAGAATAGAATAAATGGGGCAAGGGGTTAGGATAGGAAGGAGGAAAATATAGTCTTTCATCACATGACTGTATTTTGCACGACTACACACGTATAACTTACACAGAGTTCCTTGCCTTCTGAGTGGAGATTGGTGGGAAGTGAGGAAGGAAAGTGAGAATATGAAACTCAAAGTTTTAAAAATTAAGGCTAAAATTTGTTTTTACATGCAACTGGGAAATAAGACATACAAGCTTCGGGGTGTAAAAATTTTTCTTGCCCTACAAGGAAATAAAGAGAGAAGGCATGAGAGGAGGGAGGGATGTGATAAAACTAATGGCAGATGGGGGAAGGGTTATCAGAATTCATGTTGTGTTGGGGTGAGTGGAGGGGAGAGATAAGGAGAGAATTTGGAACTCGAAATCTTGTGGAAGTGAATGTTGTAAACTAAAAATAAACAAATGAATTATTTTTTTTTAAAGTAAATGAGCAAATGTTTTCATTTATACTTATTGCAATCAGTTTGCCCAAAGGATCCAATTTGGAGTAATTCAGTATGGTAGTTGTCTGAACATTCAGAACCTTAATGGCTAGAGTAATTATGTGATCCATACACCAGAACCTTTCTGCATATACTCTGAAATCAAATTATGTAGTCAGTCAGTCACGTGCTCTCTTTTCCCAATATCTTTACTATTTAAAAGGGAAGACAGTAAATGGGATTACAGAATTTCAAAGTTGGAAAGAACTTTATTTGACAAGAATTCTTATCTCTACCCTCAAAATAATTCCTGCCAAAGCACAATAAATGACCCCTTCCCACCTGCCTTGCACACAATGAGAGGGAATCTGCTAATTCCTGAGCAACCTCATTTAAGGTTGGAGAGCTGCAATCATTAGAAAGTGTGTTTTTTGTCCATTCACGTTTTTCTTTCTTTTTCCCTGGCATCAATGCTGAATTTAGCTCTCTGAGACTTCTACTCATTTAACCTAGTTCTGCCATCTAAGAACAAAATGAAAATAGAATTCATTTCCTAAGTGACTATCATTATAATGGCTTGAAGTCAGTGTTGTTCTTGTTCTTGTTGTTGTTGTTTTGTTTTTACATTTGGGTCTTCTCAGTTTCTTCAATTTATTCCTAATTTATGAATCCCAACTCCTTTCAAATACTATTTGTACTGCTCTGGATACTTTTCAGTTTATTGATATTCTTGAAAAATCATTGATACCTAGAACAGAAAAAAATACATCATATTTTCTTTTCTCATAGAGAATAGAAAAGAGCTGTCTCCTCCTGAACCTTAGAAGGTCTATATCTCAGCCTCAGATAATATTTTTTGTTTCCCTATCATAATAGACTAATATGAGTATTACAATATTTTATGAGTGCTATATAGCAACCTATGAAGATAATGCAATCTTGGCCTAACTTAATAAATTCAAGACATAAAGCAAGAGAGAACAATACAAAAGAGAGCATCTTTGAGAATAGTGTGAAGCATTAAGTCCATAAGTATTATAGGACTTCATAGAAAGGGGAATCTTTATATAATGAAATGAACAAGAGAGTCAATAGAGAGGAAACAGAACAAGAGAAAAATCTGAAGATAATCCCATTGATTTTTTGGAACCTATATTTCCTGAGACTTGTCACTTTAGATCACATAGTTGTCCATACCTCACAGGATTCTACCCATGACAAAAGCTTCAACAATGGAAAATGAAAATGTTATATATAATGAATAAGAATTACCCTGTCTGATCACTGATGTATTTTTTCTTCCTATACTTTACTAGTCTAGGAACAGTAAAAAAATCAAGTCTAATTGATTAATTCAGCAAATGTCAAGCATTGTACATTTAGTAGTGCTATGTGGTTTGGTGGAAAGAAAACTGGACTTCGAGTCAGGAATCCTGCTATCTAGCCTCCTTCAGGTTTCGTACGAAGTACCTATGAACTCATTAACCTCACAGCTCTAAATCTTTCCCTGTATTTCATAAATGAACACCAAGAATCGGATGACTCTAGTTTCCATCTAGGTCTGACGATATATGAATTATTTTAGTAAAGTATATGGAAAATAAATTTACAAAGGAGTAAAGAACCCTGTATTACATTATGTCTAGATGTAAGTTAAAACTCTGGTTGGGAGATAAGACATTAAAATAAAAGTCAAGATAATAAAAAAAGAAAAGAAATCAGATAGGTAGATAGATTAAAAAGTAATAATTGAACTAACAGAAATGACTTTATATTTAATTGGGTTGCCACCAATTTTTTTTAAATGAGGTAGAGAGATTAGCTTCTCTCACTTGAAAAATTACAAACTGACTCATTTTTATGTTTTAAAATTTTTTCTGGAAGAAATTTGGACACTGTGTTTGAGAGAGGATGAACTACTTTTAATAAGAGTATTTCCATGCCTTTCTCTCAGTCCTTTTTGCAGTGTCATATGCAATCATATTTATTATACTATTTTATGTAAATGCTTGTTTTATCCTGTAAATAAAAAATGTTTTATATATATACATGTAAAAAATTGAGAATGATCATAATGCCTGTCAGTTGTCCATATGATTATAGTCACCCTGATAAGATGTACTGGATATTAGTGAGACTGTAGATACTGAGTAAAAGAAATTATAATGGGATGAATACACTTGCACTGCAGGACTGCCTCTACTCTCCTGAGATTAGCATGTCATTATCAGGCTTCAATCCCATGACTTCTTTTACAGTGCAGTGGAACAAAGGTTTCCCCACACTTGCATCATCCTGGCTTCATTGTTTTACCATACCTTTCTATTAGGAGAAAAGTGGACTGTTTCTATTGCTTTACTTGAGATTGTGTTTCCTAACACTTTGCCAAATAATGCAGATTATATTTCACTCAGGCCAACCTAGGATTTACTGGCATGAAATCATTTAATACCATGTTGTGTTGTGGGAGAATTTCATACCTATATCTTGGCAAAAGTAACAAAAACATTAATTTCAACCATAACGATAATTGCAAAATTGAGGAAGAAGAAGGAGGAGGAGGAAAAAAGGAAGAGGAGAATGATGGAATGGAGTGGCAGACAATGGGATGATTGCTTGTAATGGCAACCTATTTTCTTCTCACTGTGTCTCCTCACTGTGTTTTCCTCTTTTCATTTTTCTCTTTCTCTATGTTGTACTTCAATAAACAGAATATAAATTTTTGTTAAAAAAATTCGGAGTCGTGATATTTGCTTAATTGTGATATTTCTCAAATTTCATTTTGAAACATGCCCATTAAGATTTTCTTTTTCTCCAAGGAAAATAAAATGAGTATTTAGTTTTGCATTTCCCTAGATTATAAAACTTACTTTGCTAGGAGGGAGAAAGACAGATAAAGAGTCAGAGAGAGTAGAGTCTTTTTAAGGATTTGCATCTATTTTCAGAATCATGATATTAACCGCATAAAACAAAAAGCTGAAAACTAGAAAGGAAACCAGTTATATTGAATTATAATTATCAAGACATTGAACAAAAGTTTACTAATACCAAGTTAATAAAAACTGACTCAAAGGGAGCCTTATCCAAGCTATATGATCTACAAAGTTGAGGGTCATAAAATATTTGAGTTCATATGCAAAAGTCATGTTGTCCACTAAACTGAGGACAATCCCTTCAGAAAATCCATATGTTTATACCTACTGCTTCCTTTTCCATGACTCTGTGTTGCTTAGGGGACAAATTAATGGGGGTCCCTTGATGGATTATTTGAATTGACCTGTTGCAAGTATCCTGCTTTCAGCAAATGTGAAATGTTCAGGCTGACTGAAAAATCTTGGTTTTTTTAGACTCTCAATAAGAACAGTTTAAAAGGTTTCTACCTTTGACCCTAAAAGAATCATGGACTTATTGACTTCTAGTTCTCAGGAATTTCACAAGGACGAACGAACAACTTGGGTTGAGAGACCTACTTGTTCAGTGCTTCCAATCCTCCATCACAAGGTCTGCTCTTTGCTAAAAATTACCGATATTGCTCTGTAAACTGTCTTTATATGAAAGGTACCAGAGTTTATGATCCCAGAGGACTGCACCTGAGCCTCCAAGGAAATAAGAGAACTCCTTTATGCGAGGGTAGATATCACAGGCCATCTGATGATGGTCAGGACAAGAGCCAACATCTATAGCAAATTAGTATGAGTCTGCCCCAGAACAAGACTCTAGCTTATTTGGTAAATAGGACACGTAATCTTTTTTATTTCATTTTACCTTCCTTTCTTGAAAGTAAAAAGTCATTTCACATCATTGATTCCTAGAAACAGGAAAATAAATTGGGTTGCAAAGGTTAGAAAGTTGCCAATGCCAGGATCTTATCACCATAGTACCCAGAGTACTTTTGATAGAACATCTGGACATGGGAGCATTTATTTCTCAGCTTATAGTATAACTGTTTAAATATAATGGGTCTTCCTTTAATTCCATGCGTTTTAACTGTGTTATTTTCAGTTGTCATCAATAAGTTTCACCAGACCATAAATGGGATACAAAAACTTTAAGAATGATAATTCTAGGCCCTGGTTAGCACACTCGAACATGTGGAGGTAATGACTGCACCATCACCTCTCCTAGCAATGAATATGAAAAATTTCGCATCATCTTCTTCAGTGCTATTTTCCTTGTTATTGTCCTGTGGCTACAGCCATACTATTCTTTTTTACAGCTCAAGCATCATAGAATGGTAGAGTAGGATGAGTTCATAGGGATCATGCCTAGCTTCGTCGTTTAACAGAAAGAAAATCCTGGTCCACACAGATTTAGTGACACCTAAAAATATGATTTGTAAAAGATAGAACCATTCAGGACTAAACTGAAAGGTATACCTTGAAAACTACAATGAGGTGTACTGTTTCATTCTTGATAGAGAAAAAAATGTGATTTGCTATAAGGTTTTCCTTTCTGACTACATAACGTTTCTGGTAACTCTGTTTTACAATTTTCATGAGCTTTCAGGTAGAATGATTAGTCATCTTTATTTCTTATGTACCTGGGCTACTATGAACTATTTTGATATAAGATCTTGGCTTGAATGAACTTAATATCTTCCTTTGAGCAAAGAATTGTTTACTTAAAGTAGGTGACTAAGAAAACATTGTTGATGGATGAATTCTTTCTATCTTAGCTTTTATAACCATACAGAATGTTATTCTCACCTAGATTTCTGGTATCATTTGACATTACTACCCAGCCAAATCTCTGTGATCCAAGCAAACTGGACTTCTCTCTGTTCATAACAAATTAAGTTTTCCCTGTCCTGTCCTCTATACAAATCTTTGCATTGGTTGTCTTACATTTTTAATAAATGATCTACCATGTGAAATAATTTTTCTTTCTTTTAGATGCAGTTCAAACACCATTATTTGTGTGAATTTTCTGAACTCCCCAAAGCTAGTGTCCTCTCACCTAATGTGCCATAATTGATTGATTCAATATTCTATAGAATTATGACTTAGTTGGGCTGGCATCTTTTCCTTAGAATTAGCTTGCAGTTTTGTTTTGTTTTGTTTTTTTTTAATTTAAAGTTATTTCAGTGAAAGGGGAAAATAAATCACCATCCTGCTATAATCCAGTTATTAGGTTATGTGGATCATTCAATGTCAAGGAGGTTAACCAACTGATCTTAACTAAATCTTTGCTATCTTTGTAGGACCTTGCAACATGTCATTCACTGACATAGACTGTGAATATCTACGATCATGCAGAGTCATCTAAATAGCACAAAACAGTTTCTGTTCTCTATATGTACTCCTATAATAAGGGACTACCAGCATTTTCATTTTTAAAGCATTTAGTATCTACGTTTTTTACAACTGCTGACATGATATAAAAGTCAGAAGCAAAATATATATATATATGAACTTGCAGAAATAGTTCAGTTATTTCCTGAAGTACCTCTCTTCTTTCACTTCTCAAAGTGCACATGTTGAGGTGACACCTTCACTTGTTTTTAGAAGCATATGGGTCTTCAGTGTAATCTTGAGGTGACATAGGTATGAAATGAAGAAATCTAATTACTATTAATGGGTACAATCAGAAACTATATAAGGTAAAAATTTTAGAGGTGCAAAATGGCTGTGGATCTTAAATAGAATAAGTATTTAATAAAAGTTACTTCATGGATGCCTTCATATTGTGGCAGTTTATTAAGAAGGAAAGTAAGAATAAAAGGAACATTGTTTTCTTCTGAATAAATCTGTCTCAATATAATTTTAGTCCATTGTAAAACATGAATTATATTTTCATTTTAAAAATTCTCTGTCCCCTGATATAGCATGCAGTGAAAAAACAAAGTCTTTTAATAAAGATTGGCAGTAATAAGAAATAAATTATAGTATTGGTATGTCAAAAATGAGTATTTCATTCTTCATTTGTTTCATCAATTATTTGTCCAAAGATTATTTTTTATTATCATCAGTCTTCTGAAATCATGGTGGTCCTTGTATTGGAAGAAATTTTTTGTCTAATGAAATTCTGCATTAGAATTTTTAATTGCATAACATGTTTTCTTTCCTTGGATCACCTCACTGTACATCAGGTCAGAATTCTGAGCAAGTTTTTTTTTTTTTTTCTTTCTGATACTATGCTCTTTTTTTCTATTCTTATATCACAAAATCATTCCATTTCAAAATATTTTAGTCATTCCTCAGTTGTGAGCACATCTTTCAGATCACAAACTTTGCCTTCACAAAAACAGGTATTATAAATATTCTGTATGATATGCCAGAATGTATCCTTTTTCTTTGAATAAACGTATAGGTGAATCTAGCACTGATATTGTGTCAAAAAAAAAGAAAAAAGATAAGCATGTTTTAAGAACTTCCTGGGAATAACTCCACTTTGTTTTCCAGAATTACTAAACTTACTATTCCACTAAAAGATCAATTAATATACCTGTTTTCACCAAGTCTGTCAAGTATGTTTATTTTTTTTAAATAAAAGTTAATCACTCTGTTAGCTTTTCAGTGAAGCCTTAAAGTTCTTTTTCATTTGCATATCTTTTTTTATTGATGACTTGTGCCTTTCTTAATATGACTATTTTCAGATTTAATTTCATTCTCTGAAACTTCCTGTTCAAATCATTTTGCTCATTTATCAGTTGAGGCATACCTCTGAATTCAGAAACATTGGAGTAATTTCACTATATATTTTTGCTATACATTTTTTCTGAATCTGTTATTATTATTATTATTTTTTTGGAATTCAACATTGCCTTCAAGATAGTCAATGGTAAAGGGTTAAGTTTCATTTTTGTGCTTCAAGATCAATACCAGGATAGGTACTAGATCTTGACCAGGGACTTTGTAAATATTAATGTTTCAATTTTTAAATAACATCAATCAGGGAAAAAGTAAACCTCAAAGGAATCACAAATGCCTCCATTAAATTCACAGATGATTTTGCAAATATCTGTATTTTAATTGCAGAATTTTGACTCCAGGATATTTTTCTTTTAACTATTGTCAAAATATATTGTTTTCCTCTTTTAAGGGTCCAATTGAAATGTCAACATTTAGCTAGGTATCTTTCTTAACAAAAAAAAACTTCTACATGCAAAAGGCGTTTGCTTTTGGAGCCAGTTGCCTATACTCTTTATTAATCACTCACATTTCAATAACAGAAACCTCTCAAGAAAAGGGGGCCAAACAAACACCTTAGAAACTTCTCGAATAAGCCCTATAACATTTACCTTTTTGTTCTGAACTCAAATATCATAAAATAAGTATTTCTATGTAGAAAGGACATGAAAAGAGAATTGCATGAAAATGTAAACCTACATTTCAGAGCACTTGCTTTAAAAAAAAAGTGTATAATTCCACATTTTACCTTCAAAGCTCTTCTTGCTGTCTGTACTTCCATCTAAACTTTCTTCTGTTTTCCTTTTGTACAAGCCCTGCCCAATTTAACAGAGATCAACTTGCACCAAATAAAAGGGGGAAACACAGTCTCCTTTTACAGGTATATGAATTACATTAGGGAAACTCGTCCTTGGTGGCCTGAACTTCATTAGACTCTTCTGGTGTCACCTTGGGTTGGCAATGGGGGCACCACCAAGTGGGTCTCTGAAAACCATTTGGAGACACAAAGCTATCCTTCATGACCTGATGTCCAGCAGGACACTGCTCTTTCTGGTAGAACAGGTGGTGCTGTGGTTTCCCCTCCAAATTTTTCTGGAGCCTAGTAACACTGAAACTCACAACATGATCCGCCAAGGACTCAAGTTTCAAAGCAGTTAAGCAAGAACCTAAAGAGAGGGGATGGATTTTGGCCAAGTATAAAACCTCATCCTTTGTGATGTTTCCCAGGCCTGCAAAGAATCTTTGGTCCAGAAGAGTATAGTAGACAGGGTTAGCCTGCTTCCAAGGTTCCAAGACTTGCCTTCGATCAAACTCCTTGGGGAGGATATCTGAAGATGGTTTGACCATGCGTCCCAAGCACCAGTATATCTGACAATAATAAAATGCCAGGAAGCCCTTTGCAAAGTGCAGAACCAACCTGGGTAAGAGGTCCTTCCAGTCTCCCTTTTTTTTGGCTTTTGTGGCTCTGGAGTATTGACTTGCCCAAACGCTACTAAACATACCAAAATGGAAGCAAATCTAAGGACCAGAATTTTGAGAATATTTAGCCACCAAGGTTTATTAAGAGGCTCCTTTTCTTCTTCCCCAAGCTCAAAGGCTTTAATGGCTGAAGATGAACCAGGAACTTCTTGTCCATCTAACCCTGAGGTAGATTCAAGTTTATGGTTGCTTGTCTCTTTTGGGAGTTTCACTTCCTTTTGGAGATACTTTGGAAATAGGAAACTGTCAGAAAGCCCCAGGTCTTTGGTTAGGCCAAAATTAAGATATAAATTCTTTCCATGGACCTGTGGATCCTGGAGTCGTAGCATCTCTAGCATGTTAGGATTTATCTTCTTACTATTTCCCCCTACGGTGACCACCAGCTGCCCCACAAATGGAGCCATGAACTGGTGGAACGTCCTCAGAGATGGTCCTTCTGGCATTCCCTTACAGAAGTCGAAGCGACATCCGAGAGAGGCCTCTGGCAGGTCCAGGGTCCCAGAACTTGCAATGTTCGAGTGGAACTGCACCTAAGAGGCCCAGCTTCCTGACCTTGGCACGGGAGTAGGAGGGGAGAAAGGAGCTATAATTTTTCTAATACTTGAACAGGATCTTTTTATGGAAGAAAAGCAATTTTAAAATAGTGATGTTAAAAAAGAAACAAGACACCAATATAAGAGATATGGAAAATGAATAACAAAAAATTCCTCTTAGACTCCACTGAAAAGCCAAAAGATTAAACAAAGCAGACAAAAAAACGGAAACAAAATGCTTGAGGGGCTGGACAGATCAAAGTTCACGAATCTTGAGGGGAGCCTGTTGGTCCGAGTTGTAGCAAGGGGCTGTGAGCACACAACAGCGACTTCCCCAGCTTTCAGCCCTCTCTCACCCGGGTTTCGTTCTCCAACTCCAACACTTTTCCCCTCGGTAACCACGACAGAATAGGCCATCTCCTTCGCCAAGGACTTCCTGGCCTGTGGCATCGCCACTGCTGTCTCCAAGACAGCGGTGGCCCCCATCAAGAGAGTTAAGCTACTATGGCAGGTGCAGCATGCAAGTAGACAGATTGCTGCAGATAAGCAGTACAAAGGCATAGTGGGTTGTATCATCTGAATTCCAAAGCAACAAGGTGTGCTTTCCTTCTGGCAGGGTTATTTAGCAAATGCCATCAGATATTTCCCCACCTAGACCCTTAATTTTGCCTTTAAGGATGAGTATAGGCAGCTATTTTGGGGAAGAGTGGACAAGCACACAGTTTTGGAAGTATTTTGTTGGCAATTTTGCCTCTGGTGGTGCAGCTGGAGCCACTTCTCTCTGCTTTGTCTACCCCTTGGATTTTGCGAGAACTCGCTTGGCAGCTGATGTTGGGAAATCTGGCACTGAGAGGGAATTTAAAGGCCTGGGAAACTGCCTTATGAAAATCACCAAGTCTGATGGCAACCATGGCTTCTATCAAGGTTTCAATGTCTCACTGTAAGGTATCATTATCTGTAGAGCATCTGACTTTGGCATCTATGATACTGCAAAAGGTATGCTCTCAGATCCCAAGAACACTCATATTGCGAGATAAGCTGGATGATTGCACAAACAGTGATTGATGAGCAGGTGTGGTCTCTTATCCCTTTGATACAGTGAGGCCGTGAATAATGATGTAGTCTGGGTGCAAAGGAGCCGATATCATGGACACTGGGATATTTGACAGCTGGAAGAAGATTGCTAAAAATGAGGGTGGCAAAGCTTTCTCCAAGGGTGCCTGGTCCAATGCTCTTAGAGGCTTTGATGGAGCTTTCGTTCTTGTCGTGTATGATGAATTGAAAAAAAGTAATCTAAGTACATCCTAACTTAGAAACCAGTGACTATAGATCATGTAGAATACTTAACCATACTTAGCATTTTCGACCATTGACCTTCAAGAAATTCCTGTTGTCTTTTTATCCAGGCTAGATCAAGTTTGTAGGGGAGCCAGAGAAAGCTCTTATAAAAAGGAACTCATTTATTGTGACTCATTATTCACACAGTGGAACTGATGATGATTCATAATGTTAATTATTGGTTTTGGGGAAAATAAGAGTTTCTGTGGGTCCAAGGAGACAGATCGTCTTAGACCATCAAGTTTAAATGTTCTTTTGTAGGACTTTAATTTTGTGTATAAGTATTTATTGAAATAAATCATGTCTCCCATTTATACCTAAGCACTATATATACTATTTTGCACAACTGACTATTTGGGAGTTATGATGATCCATATTGGGCATTCTCCTGTTAAAAAATAAACACACAGAAAATTCTAAAAAAAAAAAGAATCTTAAGGGGAAAAATGAAAAAAGGTGTAATAAAAAGGGAAACATGATGCAATGCCCCTTAAAGGAGAAAAGCCAAAGTGATGGTTGCAGAAAGTCTGAAATTGTCAGTAAAAAGAAATATGCAATTCTTCTTCAAGGCATTGTGTTTTAAGAGGTATGAGAAAAGGAGTGGCCATTCTTGCATGAAGTACCAATAAGTTTTCTATCCTTCAGTGAGAACAAAATGATAGAAAGAATGTGAGAAAAATGCATTAATGATTAAATGAATATTGGTAACAGATGAAAACTATTTTCCTGGGCATAGTGGAAGAGAAGCCACAGGAGGAACAGCATATGGGGGAAGGCATAGAGGAAGGTGGTTATAAACTTTTGTGCCACTGTATCTACAATTAAAACTTATCTACCTCTATAGGACCTGACAGAGCATGTGGTTTATTGGAATCATCTGTGAGAAACCAAGTTTATGCAGAATCATTTATGTAAGACAATGAGTAATAGAGGCAAAATTCTGTCTTAATCACACCTATCTAAAAAACTGGTCTCAGGAAATCTTTTATTTAATTAAGATTTGGACTTTTAGTTCAATAATTTTTTTTTATTCTAAAGGAAATGTGAATTTTAAATGTGTTCTCTAAAATCTTCACAGCTTCTGACCTTTGCTAATCGTAGAAGAAAATACAACACCTGATTTTAATAATCAATCATGTTTGATTTCCTTCAGCATTTCACTCTCTAAGTTACACAAGGTCCAGATACAATGGAAAACACCTCGAATTGTTTTAGAGGTATGTGGGACTTCAACATAATTCTAAAGTAACAAGGCAATGAAAGGGGAATGAATCTGACAACTTCGGATGAGGACAATGAGAAATTCTTTAAGCTAGCATTTGGAAGATTTAAGAATATATTGGGGAGGAGCCAAGATGGCGGAGTAGAAAGAATCACGTATGCTAGTTCTGAACCCACAGCCCATAAATTTCTTGTAAAAAGAACTCCCCACAAATTATAAAGCAGGGCAAGCCACACAGCAACGCAGTGAAGGAGATTTCTGTTCCAGAGGGCCCTGAAAACTGACACCAAAGGTCCGTCACACACCAAGCAGTGGAGCACAGCCTTGTCCGCATGGCCCCTAGAGGAGCAGATCCGAGCAGGCTTCAGGGACGGAATCTCGGGCGGCTGCAAAGGTCCCTCCACCCACAGGCGCTACAGGTCAGTGAGAGAGATTTCTGAGCTAGCCAAGAGGGGAGCAGGGAGTCTCCGTGGCTCAGGCCCCCTTGGGAGGCAGTGGCAGAGGCAGCGGCAGAGGCAGCAGCGGCCCGGGACTCTCGAAGCAGAAAGGAGCTCCGCTCCATTACTGAAGGTCTCCACATAAACCCCCTGAGCGAACTGAGCCTGGGAGGCAGCCCTGCCCCCACTTGAGCACCACAACTTAAGCTCACGTTGAATAGCAGCAGAGCTTGCCACTAAAAGCCGTGAGGCTGGGAGGCAGCACTTGAATCTCAGAACCCAAGCACTAGCTGGGCGGATCTAGGCAGGAGTCTAGAGGAATCTCAGAAGTCAAGTAATTGGCTGGGAAAATGCATAGAAAAGGGAAGAAAAATAAGACAATAGAGAGTTACTTTATTGGGGAAGAGATGTTCCTTCCTCTTTTCATTTCTGATAACGAAGCACAATGCTTGCCATCAGGGAAAGATGTAGAGGTTGAGGCCTCTCTATCGCAGACATCCGAGGTGGATGTCTGGTGGACTCAGGCCATGGAAGAGCTCAAAAAGGATTTTGAAAATCAAGTTAGACAGGTGGAGGAAAAACCGGGAAGAGAAATGAGGGAGATGCAAAAAAAGCATTAAAGCGGGTCAATACTTTGGTAAAAGAGACCAAAAAAAATGGTGAAGAAAATAACACCTTGAAACATAGGCTAACTCAATTGGCAAAAGAGGTTCAAAAAGCCAATGAGGAGAAGAATGCTTTCAAAAGCAAAATTAGCCAAATGAAAAAAGAGGTTCAAAAGCTCACTGAAGAAAATAGTTCTCTCAAAATGACAACGGAACACATGGAGGATAATGACTTTCTGAGAAACCAAGAAATCATAAAAGAAAACCAAAAGAATGAAAAAAATGGAAGAGAATGTCAAATATCTCATTGGAAAAACAACTGACCTGGAAAATAGATGCAGGAGAGACAATTTAAAAATTATAGGACTACCTGAAAGCCATGATCAAAAAAAGAGCCTAGACATAATCTTTCATGAAATTATCAAGGAAAACTGCCCTGAGAGTCTAGAACCAAAGGGCAAAATAAGTATTGAAGGAATCCATCAATCACCGCCTGAAAGAGATCCAAAAAGAGAAACTCCTAGGAACATTGTGGCCAAATTCCAGAACTCCCAGCTCAAGGAGAAAATATTGCAAGCAGCTAGAAAGAAACAATTTCAGTATTGTGGAAATACAATCAGGATAACACAAGATCTAGCAGCTTCTTCATTAAGGGATCAAAGGGCATGGAATAGGATATTCCAGAAGTCAAAGGAACTAGAACTAAAGTCAAGAATCACCTACCCAGGAAAACTGAATATAATACTTTGACCGGGGCCGATCCCGGTCCCACGATCCTTCACCGACCACGGACCCCTCTCCCCCAGCTCCGGGCTTCGGACGTCTCCGAACCGCCCCCGGGGATAAGGACGGCTCTCAAGCAGACAGGACACGGAGTGCAGGTATGAAGCGTTTATTGAGCGGTTCAACCAGAAGTCCCCCCGACCCTCTCTGGGCGTTGTCTTTTATCCCCTCTCCCTTCTGGGTTTCGGTTGCCCTTATGCTGATAGGTCCAGAGTGCCATGTCATGGACTCCCAATATGGTTATGTTCTGAGCGGGGTTTGCTGATTGGGCGCTAGGCCTCTCAGGGTGGTGCTGTACCTTGTTCCCGAGCCCTCCTTGCGCCGTGCAGCAGTGATCACGAGCCAAGCTCGTGATCACGCCTGCGCAGTGGCGGGTATGGACTCCCGGCCGCCGCCTGCCCACTGAGAGGTGGTCGCGGCCCCTCACAATACTTCAGGGGAAAAAATGGTCTTTCCATGAAATTGAGGACTTTCAAGCACTCTTGTTGAAAAGACCAGAGGTGAAAAGAAAATTTGACTTTCAAAAACAAGAATGAGAAGAAGCATGAAAAAGGAAACAGCAAAGAGAAGTCATAAGGGACTTACCAAAGGTGAACTGTTCACATTCCTACCTGGAAAGATAATATTTGTAACTCTTAAAACGTTTCAGTATCTGGGTAGTTGGTGGGACCACACACAAACGTACGCGCACACTCCCACATGTACTTGCGTGCACGCACACACACATACACACAAGCAAGAACACACAGAGACAGAGAGCACAAAGTGAATTGAATAGGATGGGACCATATCTTAAAAGAAATTAAGGTGAACAGTGAGAGAGAAATGTAGTGGGAGGAGAGAGAGTGGAATGGAATGGGGCACATTATATCTCATTCAAGAGGCAAGCAGGAAACTTTTTAGTGGAGGGAAAAACAGGAGAGCTGAGTAAAAAAACATGAAGTTTACCCTCATCACATTCGACTAAAGGAAGGAGTAAAATGCACACTGATTTTGGTATGAAAACCTATCTTACAGTACAGAAAAATGGGGAAGAACGAGATAAGCAGGGAGGGAGGGATGATGGAAGGGAGGGAAATGGAAGAAGGGAGCAATTTGAAGTCAACAATCTTGGGGAGGGACAGGATCAAAAGACAGAATAGAAGCAATGGGGGGCAGGATAGGTTGGAGGGAAATAGAGTTAGTCTTATACAACACGACTGTTATCGATGTCATTTGCAAAACTGCACAGATATGGCTTATATTGAATTGCCTGCCTTCCCAAAAGGAACAGGTGGGGAGGGAGGGATGGGGAGAACTTGAAACTCAAAGTTTTAGGAACAACGGTTGAGTATTGTTCTTGCTAGTAAGAAATAAGAAATAGAGTTAATGGGGAATTAAAAGTCATCTGACCCTACAGGACAAAAGAGAAGATGGGGACAAGAGAAGGGAGGGATGATGTAAGAGAGAGCAGATTGATGATAGGGAAAATTAAAATGCTTGGTGTATTGGGGTGAGGGGAGGGGATAAAAGGGGAGAAAATTTGGAACCCAAAATTTTGTGAAAATGAATGTATAAAGTTAAATAATTAAATAAATTTTAAAAAAGAAAAAAACCAGAAAAAAAAAATTCATCTTATGTACTTCCCTACAGTATTGGAAAAACTTTAAACCAAACTTAGATATTCCAACAAAACGGATTCCTGCATTAATCATATACACACATATCTATTTCACATTCTTTACACTGAGTCCATCCCATTTTTGCCCCAATTTGCCAATATGTTTCATCATTACTTTTCTGAAATCAAGGTTGGTCATTACACTGCTAAGAATTCATTATAATACTGTTGGTAAAGAAGACCCAAAAAAATGCTGAAGAAAATAACACCATGAAAAATAGGCTAACTCAACTGGCAAAAGAAGTTCAAAAAGCCAATGAGGAGAAGAATGCTTTCAAAAGCAAAATTAGCCAAATGGAAAAAGAGGTTCAAAAGCTCACTGAAGAAAATAGTTCTCTCAAGATTAGAATGGAACAGATGAAGTCTAAGAGAAACCACGAAATAACCAAACAAAACCAAAAGAATGAAAAAATGGAAAAGAATGTGAAATGTCTCATTGGATAAACAACTGACCTGGAAAATAGATCCAGGAGAGACAATTTAAAAATTATGGGACTACCTGAAAGTCATGACCAAAAAAAGAGGCTAGACATCATCTTCCATGAAATTATCGAGGAGAACTGCCCTGATATTCTACAAGCAGAGGGCAACATAAGTATTGAAAGAATCCATCGATCACCACCTGAAAGAGATCCAAAAAGAGAAACTCCTAGGAACATTGTGGCCAAATTCTAGAATTCCCAGTTCAAGGATAAAATATTTTTTTTTAATATTCATTTGTTTATTTAACTTTTATATTCGTTTTCACAAAATTTTGGGTTCCAAATTTTCTCCCCTTTTATCCCCTCCCCCACCCCAATATACCAAGCAATCTAATTTTTCCTATCTCCAATCTGCCCTCTCTTCTATCATCCCTCCCTTCTCTTGTCCTCATCTTCTCTTTTCTCCTGTAGGGTCAGATGACTTTCTATTCCTCCTTAACTGTATATCTTCTTTCCTAGTTGCAACAACAATACTAAACAGTTGTTCCTAAAACTTTGAGTTCCAAATTCTCCCCATCCCTCCCTCCCCACCCATTCCCTTTGGGAAGGCAGGCAATTCAATATAGGCCATATCTGTGTAGATTTGCAAATGACTTCCATGATAGTCGTGTTGTGTAAGACTAACTGAATTACCCTCCATCCTATCCTGCCCCTCATTGTTTCTCTTCTGTCTTTTGATCCTGTCCCTCCCCGAGTGTTGACTTCAAATTGCTCCCTCTTCCCTTTGCCCTCCCTTCCATCATCCCCCCTTACTTATCTCCTTCTCCCCCACTTTCCTATGCTGTAAGATAGATTTTCATACCAAAATGAGTCTGCATTTTATTCCATCCTTTAGTCAAATGTGATGAGGGTAAACTTCTTGGTTTTTTTTTTCTCAGTTCTTCTCTTTTTCCCTCCACTAAAAAGTCTCCTACTTGCCTCTTAAATGACATATAATTACCCTATTCCATATCACCCTCTTTCCTCCCACTACATTTCTCTCTCACCATTTACCTTAATTTCTTTTAAGATATGGTCCCATCCGATTCAATTCACTCTGTGCTCTCTGTCTCTGTATGTGTGTGCATATGTGTGTGTGTGTGTGCCGCTGCCACGCTGCCATGCCTCCACTGCCCCCGCCTCTGCCGCTTCCTGCCCCTGCCTCTGCCTCCGCCGCTTCCTCCTGAGGGGGCCCGAGTCACGGAGACACTCTGCTTCCCCTCTTGGCCAGCCTAGCCGTCTCTCTCACTGACCTGTAGCTTCTCTGAGCAGCGGGACCTTCACGGCAGCCGGAGGTTCCGTCCCTGAAGCCTGCTGAGATCAGCTTCTCTGGGGCCGCGGCCAGGGCAGCGTTGGGGTGGGGTCCGCTTTCCGAGGCGCGACGGACCCTGGGAACGGCTCTCCAGGGCTCTCTGGAACGGAAATCTCTTCCACTATGTTTCTGCACACCCTTCAGTGATCCAGAACGTCTGGGGAGATCTTCTTACATTAATTCTATGGTCTGTGGGTTCGGAGCTTGTATACATGCGTGTTTCTACTCCGCCATCTTGACTCTGCCCCTCAAGGATAAAATATTGCAAGCAGCTAGAAAGAAACAATTCTAGTATTGTGGAAATACAATGAGGATAACTCAAGATCTAGCAGCTTCTACATTAAGGGATCAAAGGGCGTGGAATAGGATATTCCAGAAGTCAAAGGAACTAGGACAAGTTACGAGGGGTGTACTCCGGTTAATCTAAGTACAGATACAGAGATTCAGAAAAGAAAGGTAAATTAATGAATTGTTCATTTAGAGGTTCTATCTCATGCAACATTTTGGGAAGGAAGAAGATCTGTTGCAGTTTTCTGGTCTGGATTCTCGTTCTTCAGTTGAAGCCATCTTCAGCACAGCATCTCTGGATCTTCTTCACCTTATCTTCTTGTAGAAATCCAGATGTCCACTCTCCTCCAAAACTGACCTTAACACAGTTTTAGATTACTATGCTAAAAATCTATGCACTTATCACTCTTACCAAATCAAAATTGGAAATTTGATCAATTGTCACGTTGAAAATTTTGCACTAAAACCGAGTTTTTACATTTTACATTAATTAACTATTCATTTTCTCCATCAGGAGGATGAGATTTTATTAAGGAGTCAATAACAAACCCCAATACTTATATAAATACGATTAAATATTATTTTTTAACAGTACATATCTCATCATAAACAATTTCAACTTCTGATCAGATGTATTCAGGGACTACCTGAAAGCCATGATCAAAAAAAGAGCCTAAACGTCATTTTTCATGAAATTATCAAGGAAAACTGCGCTAATATTCTAGAACCACAGGGCAAAATAAGTATTCAAGGAGTCCACCAATCACTGCCTGAAAGAGATCCAAAAAGAGAAACTCCCAGGAACATTGTGGCTAAATTCCAGAGTTCCCTGGTCAAGGAAAAAATATGGAAAGCAGCTAGAAAGAAACAATTCAAATATTGTGGAAATATAATCAAGATAACAGAAGATCTAGCTGCTTTTACATTAAAGGATCAAAGGGTGTGGAATAGCATATTCTAGAAGTCAAAGGAACTAGGACTAAAACCAAGAATCACCTAACCAGCAAAACTGAGTATAATACTTCAGGGGAAAAAATGATCTTTCAATGAAATCGAGGACTTTCCAGCATTCTTGATGAGAAGACCAGAGCTGAAAAGAAAATTTGGCCTTCAAACACAAGAATGAAGAGAGGCATGAAAAGGTAAAAAGCAATAAGAAGTCATATGGGACTTACCAAAAGTGAACTGTTTACATTCCTACATGGAAATGCAATATTTGTTGGTGGGATTACACACACACACACACACACACACACACACACACACACACACACACTCCTTCTTTGTCTGTCTGTCTGTCTCTTTTGTTTTGCCTTTGTAACTGTCTCTCTGTCTTTATCTTTCTCTACTTCTCCATGTCTGTTTTATTGTCTCTCTCTTTCTTTCCTAAATTATTTCTTACAAATTATGGCCCAGTGGGAAGGAATATGAGAGGGAAATGTCTGGAAAAAGGCAGCGTGCACGTGTGTGTACAGAGACAGAGAGCACAGAATGAATTGAGTAGGATGGCATCATATCTTTAAAAAAAGAAATTAAGTGGTGAGAGAGAAATATATTGTGAGGAGAAAGGGAGAAATGGAATGGGGTAAATTTTCTCTCATAGAAGAGGCAAGTAAAAGACTTTTCAGTGGAGGGAAAAAGAGGGGAGGTGAGAGAAAACATGAAACTTACTCTCATGACATTCGACTAAAGGAAGGAATAAAATGCTCGCTCATTTTTATATGAAAACCTAACTTACAATACAGGAAAGTGGGGGAGAAGAGGATAAGCGGGGGGGTTGTTCGTGGTGGAAGGGAGGGCAGAGGGAGGAGGGAGAAATTTGAAATCAACACTCTTGGGGAGGGACAGGATCCAAAGAGAGAACAGAAGCAATGCGGAGGGGCAGGATAGGATGGAGGGAAATAGAGTTAGTCTCATACAACACGACTATTATGGAAGTCATTTACAAAACTACACAGATATGGCCTGTATTGAATTGCTTGTTTCCCAAAGGGAATGGGTGGGGAAGGAGGGATGAAGATAGGTTGGAACTCAAAGTTGTAGGAACAACTGTCGAGTATTATTCTTACTACCAGGAAATAAGAAATACAGGTAATGGGGAATAGAAAGTTATCTGGCCCTACAGGACAAAAGAGAAGATGGGGACAAAGGAAGGGAGGGATGTTAGAAGAAAGAGCAGATCGGTGATAGAAGCAATTAGAATGCTTGGCATTATGGGCTGGGGGAACAAATGGGGAGAAAATTTGGAACACGAAATTTTGTGAAAATGAATGTTAAAAGTCAAATTAATAAATTTAAAAAATGAATCACAGAGAATCAAGTTAAAAACTACTTGAAATAATGAGCAACTGAGGCAAATTTCAGGTTACCAAATGAACCCTCATAAATCATTTCCATTTCTGTATATTAGTAACAAAACCCAACAACAAAAGATAGAAAGATCAATCCCATTTAAAGCTATGGTAGACACTATAAAATATTTGGGAGTCATCCTGCCAAAACAAACTCAGGAGCTATATGAACACAATTTCAAAACACTTTTTACACAAATAAAACCAGATTTAAGTGAGTGTAAAAATCATCTATTTTTTTGTGGGGAGCCAAACCAATATAATAAAAATTATAATTCCATTATTTACATGTTCAGTGCCATACAGTCAAACTAACAGATAGTTAAGGAGTTATTTTGTCCAGTTAGGTTTTTGTACTTCCTATTCCTTTTGTCCAATTTTCCTTTCTAAGGATTTGTTCTCTTCAGTGAATTCCTCTTTCATGATTTTTTTTAAATCCATGTCCACTTTTTCTTGTAATTCTCTAATTTGGTTTTTAAAATCCTTCACAAGCTCTCCCATGAAAGTTCTTTGTACTTGAGACCAGTTCATATTTCCTTCTGAACTTTCAGAAGCTGACTTCTTTGGTATTTCCTGTTTCTGTCCTTGCCCCATAAGAAGATTCTATCATCTTTTCTAGTTTTCTTCTCGCTCATCATGATCACCCTTTTCTTGGCTTTTAAAATGGAGCTCTGCTTTGGGGCACAGGGATCTCTGTCCCATGATTTTTGTGTTTGGAACTTTAGGCTTTGTATTTTGTGGCCTTTGGTTTTTCAGTTAGAAGCTAAAATGCTGCAGCTTCCCTGGTGTAATGCTGTATTTACTGAGTCACTTACTTGAATATTTTGCTGATAGTTCACATATAAAACATGACATATACATACAAATACATCAATATAGATCTAATAACATATACCAATCACATATACTTGACTAAATCCACAAAACTCAACCATCACAATTGTATTCCACAACAGAAATAACAATAGCAATACCACTGTAATCAAGTTGTATTTTTGTTATAAACATATTTACAAAATATCTCACCTCACCCTTCACCTTTCCCCCAAAAGTCAGAGTTCCTATGCATGGAAAAAAACATGTTACAGTGGAAAGGGTTCAAGATTCAGAGTCATAAGACTTAGGTTCAAATCCAAGCTCTGATACCTATGATAACCTGTTCAAATCATTTTTCCTCTCTAGGTTTCAATTTCTTTACCAATGAAAGGAAAATGTCAGATTAAATGACTTCTAGGGTCTAAATGGACTCTAAATCTGTGGTTCTTTGAACATATATTTCATTGGGTGTATTTTGTATGTTAAATGGACTATTTCTAAATACATTTATGGAAAGTAACACAAAACATGACACTAATACACTGAGATTCGGATATGAAACAATGGCAGCATCTCTCACTGTTTTCCAACTTAATAGATGTATAGCAGATTAGAAGGAAATGTTCATATAACCACTGAAAAGGAAGAGCCTGTAGGAGTTGTTTTGATGCCATCATTTTAGATGGAAAGAAGTTGAGCCCTAGAGAGGAATTCCTACAATTCATACAGCTAGTTAGTGAAAGAACACAAAATATGCTCTGTCTCTTAATTTGTCACTGTGAGAGTTAGTGGTTAAGGTTATTCAGTTGTTCAATATTTATTAAATAACTACTGTATGCCTGCCATATCTGCAAGCACTGTGATTACAGTGAAAGGCAAAAAACAGTTCTTGCCCTTAAAGATCTTACAACATGTAAATAATGAAGGAGACAACATGTAAATAATGACGTACAGCATAAATAAGAAATAAACACCAAAGGAAAGACACACAAATCAAGAGGGGTTAGAGAAGGCAACCTATAGAAGGTGAAATTTTAGCTGGGACTTTAAGGAAATTAATGAATACAGGAGGCAGAAACAAGGAGCCAGAGTATTTAGTTCATGGAAAACAGTCAATGAAAATGCCTAGAAAAAAAAGACGAAGTGCCTTGTTTGAGCAAGAGCCAAAGCGGCCAGTGTCCCCACTATATGCAAAGTGGATGCGCTATGTAAGAAAATTGGAAAAGTATACATATACAAGGTAAGTTAAAAAGGGCTTTGAATGTCAAACAGAAGATACATACATACATACATACATACAGATAGATAGATAGATAGATAGATAGATAGATAGATAGATAGATAGATAGATAGATAGATAGATAGATAGATATTTTTTTCTTGGTGAAGTTAGGTAATCATTGGAGTTGAGTAGGGGGCTGTTGTGATGTGGTGGGACTTGAATTTTTTCCAAATCAATTTTTGGGGATGTGGGGGAGGACAGAAGGGAATGTAGACAGCTTTGTAAAAAGAAGACATATCAGCACTCTACTGCAATGCTATAGGGGAGGGATAAGGGCCCAAATCAGGTAAATGTCAGTGTCAGAGAAGAGAAAGGATCATATTTTAGAAATATTGCAAAGGTAAAAATGATGGATATTTGAAGTAGAATGGTGGGTGTTGAAAGAGATTGGGGAGTATGTATGTAGGATGAAATGCAAAACATGGTATGAATAATCCACATACACACATACCCATTCAGACATACACACATATATGCTTGGGCACATACACACATTATGAGGACTGGAATTAGGCAAGAGAAAAGTCTGTAAAAATGTAGGAAGACTGTAAGTCAACAATGAACTCATTAAGGATGATCCATTTGTGTTTTGTGTGTGTGTGTGTGTGTGTGTGTGTGTGTGTGTGTGTGTGTGTATATATATATATATATATATATATATATATATATATATATATATATATATATATGTAACACCTACCAAGACTTTGAGTACCAAATGTGGATTGATGAAAGTCAAAGGAGATGAAGTTTCTGAATGTTAGTGGTAAGAGGAGAATCTGGAAGTGGCAATGGAAAACAAGGGGTATTAAAACTCCTCTACCTTGAGCAATCAAGGGTAATGAGTGAAATTGTAGCCCATAGTGGGAAGAGTGATCAAGGAAAGTTGAATCATTACAAGGTAACTACGTCTCTGTGAGAGTCAGAAGATGGAAGGAATGTGAAAGAAAGAGATTTAAGATGAAATAAGTATCTTACAAATGGAGAAGACTTTCCAGAGAGCACAGAGAAAGAAAATGTTTGCTTTTATTTGAGACTTTGGTGGGGCATGAGTTGAGATGAATGGGAATAGGGAATCAAGTAATGAGAGGTAGCTTATGGATGTTGGATGATGACCTAATAGGGGTTCAGCATCAGTAGGATAGAGAATGTGTTCATTATTAAGTGAAAACTTTAGAGGCATTTTCATTGTCAGTTCTATAATGAACTAAGGATGGAATATTTTCAGGGCCATGGATAGTTCCTATAGAGAAATAAGAACTTTGAACCAGGAGTGTGGATACTCTCCTTTCTCCAAGGCAGTAGATAAGGCTAGAAAATTGATAAAATGAAGCTCTCCCCCTCTCAACTCAGTGGGGAAAGATGAATATGATGGGATGGTGTTTTTCCTTTTCCTATAGGATACTGGAGACAAGACAGAAGATGTACTGTGGAGACAAGACAGAAGATGTACTGGACAAGACAGAAAGATATCTCTCTTCCCAATTTTTACTCTTACCAGAGGCTTATGACCAGATAGGAGAATCATAGAAATCAAGCAAGAGACTACAGGACCATGTCAACTTTGGTACCATAAATTGGTGTTTAGGCCATAGGTATACCCTTTTGCTATAAATTAAGGACCTTTTTTGAACCTTGATATTGAATCAGGATTTTTTTCCCATGAAAGACATTAGCTACCTACCTAACATTTCATTGTTGCATGTTTCATTTGATTAATTTTATTTCATTTTTAAAAGAGAAATATAAAATTACATGGAGACAGTTCAGTCACTTCCTATGTTTCAGAGGATGTTTTTCTTCCTCACTCAGATAAGAGTATTATGACTTTCAAAGAGAACTTTATAGTAGGAAACTAGGTAACACAGTGGATTGAATCTGATACTTGAAATCAGGAATCCTACTTCAGGTGTTTAAAAGCCTTGTGACCCTAAGAAATTTAAATAACAAAAACACCAAAGGAACCCTCTGTGTGCCTCCGTTTCTACATCAACAAAATGATGATGAGGATGATAACATTTCTCATATAGTTATATGGATCAAATATATTTATATACAAAATGATTTACCTTAGAGCTAAGTGATTGCTAGCTTTATTATTATTATTAACCTCCAAAACAGATATTCCAGTGGAGTCTGTTCTGTGAATACAAAGAACGGTTCTATGCATAATTTGATAATCTCATGTCTACAAATGTATTGTTCCTCATTTCAGTTGAGTTTCAAACTAAAAGATTTCTTTTCCTTCCCAGCAATCTGGTAAGGCCAGAACCAGAAAAAGCTTATGATCAACACTTGAAATGTATTTCTTTTCTTATGGGTAGAGATAGAAAGTGAAGACCCTTGTTCTCCAACATACATAACTTATTAACATCAGACATGTTTATGAGAATGGTGTAGGGTAGAAACTCATACAGAAGGCTATCCCCATCCCTTGTCATCACATGTCATTCTTCACAATTTTACTTTTAGGAAATGGATTGGTTATCACAAACCTTTCTATACCAGGGCCTTTCCATAAAACTTCTTAAGTGGAGACTTGAGGGGACTATTGTCACAAGTCTTAATGAATTATCAGAATTCAACTTTCATGGACTTGGATGGAGCAGCAGTATGCTGGTAAATGATTAACTGACTCTCTGAGAAAAATAAAATACATAAGCACAACACAACCTTAAATTTAATCTGCAGTATTAATATTTTCCCATGATCTTATTAACCTAGACAATAAAAAGAATAAATTAATATGTGATGTATAACATTTGCAAATCTCTGAGGCTTATATATTCATACTAAAAATTTAATAGTGGATTACTTAATAGCTTACTTGAGCTATATTTAGTACACCACTGATGGGGATAGAATAGACCTGAAAGCACAGAGTATCCCCAAAATAATGCAAGATTTTAAGAGAATATTCTTGTCTCAGGATTATAGAATTACAGATTTCAGTCTTAAAGTGAACTTAGGTACCAGTTGGCCCAATGACCTCATTCAGCTCTTCCCAGTAACCTAATGCTATCAGGAAACAATTTATGCATTTTTACATAGAAATATTTGCTGAAATTCAGATCTATATGCACTGTGATTGAGTATCACTACAAATTTTCCCTATCTCTGTCCCTTACACTCCCAAATTCTTAGTCAACCACTCCCTCCAACCCACATAAGTATGCAGAAAGATTATCAAACATACAGAAAACCTCATAAATATGCAAACACATACAAATCCATGGCTATAGCCAATTTAATTGGTCACTTGGGAAATTGAGTTGCTTAGATGCCATCCTAAGACAGTCCTCCACTTATCCAAGGTAAGAAAGTCCTGAAATTCTCTCTGACAGTACATTTTTAGATCACTTGTAAGTGCCTGAGAAGGGAGTTCCCTAATGAGTTCAGTCTACTACCCACAAAATCAAACCTTTTCACAGGTTCTGAGGCTCATAGCAAAATGATAGAGCATTTACAAAAGATTTGGGAGGGCTGGGAGGCTAGGCTTTACAATATTGAGTAGGAAAGTGAGAGGTTTAAGTTTTTCCTCCAACACAGACTGATTATGTGACTCTCATTTTTTTATTATCATTTTTAGAATGAAGAAATTTTGACTTGAGACTCTTCAAATTCCTTTCCAGCTCTAAAATGTTGATTCTATGAATATAGATGGCACATTATTTATCTTATTTAATGCATATAAATGCATGATAATCTAAATGGAATGGATTTTAGGCTTATTCCAATATCAAAAGCTATTTGGCTGGTGCAAAGGTAGGCATATACGCACACCAAAAACAAAACAAAACAAAACAACAAACCAAAAAAAAAAAACAACAACAACACACCCTGTACTCTTAAAAAACAGATTTTTTTTTATCTTTTGTGTTTATTTCTTTTGGGTTTGCTTATTTCATAATTTGTTTTAGTCCACAGTACAATGCTCCATACATTTGATCCATGAAAAACACGAACTCAGTTTACATGAGATTGGAGGATAATCTCTATTTATATTATAAACAATGACTTTGAAGAGTCAGCAAAAAATTTTGTCAACAATCAGGTAACTCCAGGATTACCCAGGGACACTTGGAAAATGAGAGGAAAGAGGAAATTTCAATCACCTGACACCATAGCAACCTACATTGATAGTTTCCATCATAAGTTTCATCTACAATAGAGAGAGAGAGAGAGAGAGAGAGAGAGAGAGAGAGAGAGAGAGAGAGAGAGAGAGAGAATGCAGTGGTGGAGTGAAATAACCGATTGTTCCTCGCGGTATCTCATATTCCTACCTGAATGACCCTGGCATAAAGATCAAGCCCGCCAAGTCAGTCTTCCAATTTCCCAGTAGATATCGTTACAAAGTCACTGAGTTAAAGTTGTATATATTTCTCCATAAATATCAAAATTATCCTCAAGCATGCTCAACCAGCTGAACAAAAAAAATCTTTTATCTCTGAAAAGAGCAGAATTTAGCCTTTCATTTATTATTTACGAGGTGGGGAGTCATCTATGATCCTGTAACTCTCCTCCATAAATTCTTCATGGCATCTTTTACCTCCTTGTTCCGCAGAGTATATATCAAAGGGTTGAGTAATGGAGTGCCAATCGTGTAAAATACCGACACCAACTTATCCACAGGGAAAGTAGCTGGGGGTCTAATGTATATGAATATGCAAGGTACAAAAAAGATAATAACGACAATGATGTGGGAACTACAAGTAGAGAAGGCTTTGAGCTTCCCTTCCCAGCTCTGATTTCTCAGTGAGTATAGAATAACAATATAAGAGATGATCAATAGCAGAAAGCTTACCATACATATAACTCCACTATTGGAGATAATAAGGAGATTTACCACATGTGTGTCTGTGCAGGCCAGTGTCAACAAGGGTTGCAAGTCACAGAAATAGTGGTCAATCAAATTGGGACCACAAAAGGGCAAACTTAAAGCAAGAAAGATTTGAGCTGTGGAATGGATACAGGAGCCAATCCAAACCAAGCACAACAATATACCACAGAGCCTACTACTAATGAGAGTTAAATAGTGCAAAGGTTTACAGATGGCCACGTAGCGGTCATAGGCCATGAGAATGAGGAGAAAAATCTCCATGCAGCCAAAAAAATGGGCTGCAAATACTTGGGTAATACAGTCATTGAAAGAAATGGTCTGATTCTTGGAGACACTGTCTACAATGAGTTTGGGGGCTGTCGTGGTAGAGAAACAGGCATCTGCAAAAGACAAGTGGGACAGGAAGTAGTACATAGGGGATCCAAGTGTGGGACTGGTCTTGATGGTCAGCACAATAAGCAGGTTTCCCAAAATAGTGGCAAAGTATAAAATTAAGAAAACACCAAATACAATTTTTCGCATTTTAGGATCCTGTGTCAGCCCAAGGAGGACAAATTCAGTCACATTGCTGTGTATTTTCATGACTTCTGTGAATATAGGAAGGATCCAGATGAGAATTATCTAAAAGAAAAAGTTCAAAGAGAAGTATTATGAAAAATAATATTCAATTGAAGAAAGATATTAAGAAATAACTAATTAAAATGTAAGAAATGTGTTCAAGTCCTCTGTATGGAAACATGAGAAAAGTACTCAAGCTCTTGCTTCACTAAACAATACTCCAAATGACATGGTAACTTCTCTAATTATATCACAAAGCAAAAATAGAATGCACCCACACACATATATACATATATATGTATATATATATATATATATACATCAACATATATATGTATATATAGGTATGCACCTATATACATACATACATACATATGTTGTGATAGCCAGAGGAGATAAGGGGATACATGCACAAAGACAAGCAAAAAGACAAAGTGACAGAGAGGCAGGTAAAGGCAGAGTGCCAGAGACAGAGGTGTTTTATCCTTGCACAAATACTTATTAGATCTTTTGACAAGTCAATAAATAATAGTCATTTAGCAAATTAAAAGAAAGTTCTTTCTGTGGTATCTTCTAAATTGTCAATATTATTGCTTCTGCCATCTCTTTCCCTTCTCCTGATGCTTCAGTGACAGGCCATTATCTATGAAATAACAGATTTTGTTTTTTATAATCTAGATTTTCTCCTTCCTTTCCATCCTATCTCCCACCTCTCTCTTTATAGAGATAGTTGTAGCAGGCAGGCATTTTTTCCAGTGTTAAATTAATGTCTGGAATGACATAACCAGGAAGAAAGAGACAATAAGTGGAATAGTAGAATATTATCTTAATATAGAATTTCAATAGAGAAATGATGAACATTATTGACAGAAAGAAATGTTTCTAGTCAAAGGAGAAAGGAAAAAGTAACTAGTGATTTTCATGATTCTATAAAGGAATATTTTGAGCTTCCTATATCTCCTTATCTCCACATTAGATGCTCCGGCACTTAACCACATTAAAAAGGATTTGACCCCAAATAGCTATTTGGGGATTACAACTTGCAATTTCTTCCCTGTCCCAGAAGCATCAACAAAGGCTAAAAAGTGAGAAGAAAGGAAGACAATGATAGTAACCAATCTGGAACTTTTAAAATTCATGAATCTCTCTCCAGTTCCTTCAGCTTTTGAAGCAAGCCTAAAGAGGTGTGAAAATCATCCTGACTGTGGACACTTATTGACTAAATAATTGCTTCACAAAGACACAACTTTCGTTCCAGTGTGAACTATATCTACAAGTCATCTGTTCCTCAAAACTGTATTTTCTTATGGATTTGAAAATATGCATGCTATACTTACAGGAACAGGGCAATATAAATATTACTCTTAGCATAAAGGATGACCTTATATCCTCTTTTATCCAACTACATAAAAGCAAGCATTTTATCCACCCATGCAACAGTTAGTTAGAACAGGATAAAAGCTTATCCTGGCAACACTTTTATGCACACCCTATCCTGAAATGTAGTAAAAAAAAAAAAGATAATAAGAATAATAATGATAACTCACATTTTTTTCTTTAGTTCTGAAAGCTAAACAGTGGTAAAAATTCTGACAAAACTTCCTCAGGGTCTCATGGATGGAATTACGAACCAGATCCTGGAAGTGTTTGCACAGATTTTCTTGACAAAGAAGATAGAAACATGAATACTTATCTCTCAGGGAGAATACCGACACTATTGAAGAAGGGGAAAATAAAGAAATTGAAAAATGTTGACAACTTACACAGTCACTTTAGCAGAAAAATATCCTTTCCAGTATGGCATCTGCCAGGTCTAAGCTGCTTAGTGGAGATGTCAGAAGCTCTTTGAAGGCTGCAGCACCCGGTTATTCCAATACAGAGCCCCCAAGCAGCTCTTCTAAATCTGGCATCACTGCCAAGTTATTGTCCTAAGGCTCACTGGTAGAACAGATGCTACAAAAAATTCGTATCCTTGCCAGGGAAGGGACTGAGACTGTTTTCCTTCTCACATCTTAAAATTTCTCCAGGAATTAAAGGTTTGTTGCAATGCAGATAGCAATAGTAATGGGGTGCCATACCTCTCTCTCTCCTAACACCTTATCTGAAACTATACTTATAGCTAACTCTATCTCTTCCAGTCAATCAGATATTTATAGTAATTGTATCAAAGTTTGGGAACTTGGGGAATGAACTTTCAGACTCTAAGGGACTGAGGGACATCTTCTACAACAGGGAATATGCATTTTCAACTTTAGTTTGCGCAAGAGTTAGCTTTACCTGGTTAAATCATAAAGGACAGAAACTGGGCTTTCAGTGACACTTCCTTCCCCTCTCTGTCAGGTTGTATCCTTCTCATGAATGCTATTATCTAGAAGGTAATATATTGTATCCTGGAATGCTTACTAAGTCCTTTTGTGTACTCAGTTTCTTCGGAATAGCTCAAGTCAATAAATGTTATGCACCGCTATGTATCACAAACTGTTTTAAGAGGTGTTTTTGAAAAGTAAAGAAAACAAAACAAAACCAAACAAACAAAACCAAAAAGGCTACTCTCAAAGCACTAAGGGGAGAGAAAATATCCGGGTTTGGTTTTCTCTTTTAAAACAGTTTTTGAAATGTTTCTGTTTGTAGAACATGGTGGTAAATGCTCTCCAGAATTTCCCCCTCACAGATTTTAAGGCGAAGGTCATTGACGAGAAATTTGCCTTTGAACATCAGGAAAGTCATTGTGTTACCTCGCCCATAAGAGAAGACATTTTGAAATACATATCTAATTTATCCCCTGTGGTTAATTTTAGCTACATTCCAAATAGAGTGGTGAATGACTAAGATTTCCAACCCTTCTAAGGAGCACTTTCCCCATTGCAAAATAACATGCAGTGTGTATGTAAGTTGTCATTGAATGAGCAGTAAGGTATGATTCAGTGTAACAGGAAGTGGATGTGGAATCAGAAGGCATAGGTTCAAATTCTGACCCTGTCACTCTCAGCAGGATCTTGGGCAAGTGGCTTATTCTCTCAGGTTCAGAATGTCCTCCTTTGTTAAATAAGGGGGAAGAACTGTTTAATCTTTATGGTACTTCTGAGTTTTAAATCCATTATTCTTTAAACAAAATACATAGTGACTAGTGGGGTAGCATTGAATGCAAGAAGACCTAGGTTCAAGGTTCCCCTTGGATGCACTAGCCATCTGACTCTGTTTACTGCAATAATCCCACAAAATATCTTGTCAACCCCTAAACCTAGATTATTGATAGTTGTCAATTTCCATTCACATAATGGGAAATAAATGCTCTTGTTGGTTGATCATTAGTAGTTTATATAGAAAAGAGTAACTTACACCAATGAAATCATAGATATGCATCAAATTAAATAATCCAATCTTCTTCATAACAACCTCTTTGTACTAATTATGTTTAAGAATCCAGCTTCCCCCAGCATACACACACACACACACACACACACACACACACACACACACACACACACAGACAGACATGCACACACAAGCTCATATGCATGCATTCATGTACACACACAAGTACATACCCACAAATACACATTTAGTTAATTTTTTTTCAGCATATTTATCTGAATGTGTTGCAGGGATTATGTGGTAGGTGGTATTAAAAGTAGAGAAGACAACTATGTGAAGCCCTACCTCTCCAACGGCCACTCCTATGGCCAGCTTCACTACTAGCATCCATAATTGGAAATCAGAAAATGGTCAATTCCTCCCACTAACCCCTATTGTCCAGCTTCCACCTGATTCTAGATATCTGTTCTCAGTAGGACATTGACCTCTCACATTCCATTCTCTATTCTTCCTTTGATACCCAAAATATTCTTTCCACTCTAACCCTTGGACTCAGTTCCCTCTTCTTAACATTCACTAATTTGTGTTCACTGACACTGACAAATCTTTCCATGATTCCGAGTGATTGGCTGTCTGCCCTGCTTATTTCAATTCCAGACCCTAAGTGCAACATGCCATATATCTTCCTTAAAAGTGAGCCCTCCTTAATTCATTGTATCTCGAGCTTTTAGGAGAGTACATGGGATGCAACAAATGTTTAATAGATGATTTCCTATTCTGTTCATAAATTAGCCAATAACAAGAAAAGTTCTCCAACTTAATTTTAAGGTAAAAAAGATTGCTTCAGAGTGGAGGTTGTTTTTTTTGGGGAAAAAGTGTTTTATTATTTTTATGATGACATGTAATAAAACATTTTAACATTAATGTATTCCAAATTTTGAATTCGAAATTCTCTCTTCCTTTCCCTCCCTCACTTTTCTTTTATTTCCTTGAGATGACAAGCAATTTGAGATAGATTATACTTCCATAGTCATGCAAATTATTTCCATATTAGCCATGTTGAAAATGAAAACAGAAAAGGAGGAAGAAAGGAAGGAAGGAAGGAAGGAAGGAAGGAAGGAAGGAAGGAAGGAAGGAAGGAAGGAAGGAAGGAAGGAAGGAAGGAAGGAAGGAATTTAATCAAAGTCTTCCTGGAGTCAGAGAAAGAGACAGAGACAGAGAGAGAGAGAGAGAGAGAGAGAGAGAGAGAGAGAGAGACAGAGACAGAGACAGAGACAGAGACAGAGACAGAGACAGAGAGAGAGAGGAAAGCAAAGGTCTACATACATAGTCACTAAATACAATGTCATTGTTTCTCTGATGGCATGGTTTTCTTCATCAACAAGGGTCGAACACAACACTGTCAGTAGATTCAGCTCCTCCTCTTCTGTCTTTTTCCCCTCCCCTTCCTTCTTCTCTCCAAAGGAAGGTAAATTTATATGGTCAAAAGATACCCACGTAAAAGATTTTACTGGCTAATCTCACCTTCCCTTCCCTACCGTCTCTTCCCCTTCTTGAATCTTGAGTCTATTGCATTCAGACACCATGGGGCCTCTGACCCTGCCTAAAGCCTCTTTTCCATACTGTCCTGACTTCTGAATGATTATCAATAGTTAACTTTTGCTGTCTCCCTCCCAGCCTGATGTCTTTCATTTTGTTGTCTCATTAAAGGGACCATGCCCTGACTATTTCTTAAAGAGGCTTATTCATTGAATGGGCATTACCTCACCCTAAGTGAGTACCTTCATAGACCCTGTCCTAGAGGGGTCAAGGTCTCCCAGTGCATCTTTTGTCATCTCCAGTCACTCTGAAGAATATCAGGTCACTGGATTCATATGACTCTGAAGGAGAAGTGAGGCTGTGACATTAGACATCCCCTTCTCACTCAAATCAATGTCCAGGGCAAGTCCTATTATCATTTCTCTGATGGCATGATCTTACTTGGCAAGGAAGGATGAGCACAACCAAGAAAGGAGAAATATCTATCTCTTCTCAAATTTAAAATTGACAATTTAAATGATAAAATTTATATACATACAGAAAGACTTTAAGATGGTTCTTTAATACAAGGAAAGAGGGATAAAATGGTTATACAGATGAATGCACAGTTAACCACCACTATGTCACCAATTGTAGGAGTTTTGAAATAGGCCAATGCCAGAAAATGTGTTAACTAAATTTTACATGAAAATCAGTAATACCATTTATCCTAGAACGATAAAAGAGACATGAATAATATCTGGACCATGGAATGCAGGAATCACCCTGCCAAATATATGCTCATAATCTGCAAATATATATATATATATATATATATATATATATATATATATATATATATATATATATATATATATATATATATATATATATATATATAGAGAGAGAGAGAGAGAGAGAGAGAGAGAGAGAGAGACAGAGAGAGACAGAGTTCATGTAGTACAAGGCTGGGCCCATTAAGACATACATCTCATAGACAATATTCTTTAGTCTAATAGTCTCTGCCCCATGAAAGTGATGATCTACAAAGATCTTATAAGCATCAGTTCTCTAGACTTTTTTGGGAGCAAACCACACTACATTAATCAATATTTATGTCCCAAGAAAATAGACCATTGAGGCATACTTGTAACTGACCAACCCTGCATTTCGGGGCAAGAACTTTCATTTTATTGATTTTCTTGATTATAGATTCTACTTTCTACAAAATTCACTGCCTGTCCTTTCACAGGCACACAACTTCCTTTGAGAAAGGAGATCAAGAGCAGATAACAAGAAAATATTGAGAAGGAAAATCTTTGACTTTGAACACCAGAATATACTTTTTACCAGATCAAGACTTTATTTTAGACATATTTAAATTCTGAATTGACAAATTTATAATATATAATGAAAGTGTGACTTTCCTAGCAGGTCAGAGAGTTTACTGGATTATACATGAATCTTGGATTTTTATCAGTGATCCAGAATTGTTTCTTCCCTCCTTACTTCTGTATAACAGCTTAGTACAGTTTAATAAGCTATTTATCATCAATTCATTGCTATTGCAAAAGTTCTGCTATTAATATTTTGGGATATTTTGATTCTATTTTTGGCTTCCTTAGGATAACACTCTAGCATAAGATCTCTGCATGAAAGGATCAAAATTGTATTGTTTCTTGGTATAGTCAAGAATTGTTGGGGTGAAGCAACGATGGCAGAGTAACAGGATAGACATTCGAGAGTGATTTCCAGGTCCAGCCAAATACCTGTACATACGACTCTATATTATCGTGGAGAAACTACAAAATGATGGAGTGAAGCAAATCTCCAGCCCAAGACAGGCTGGAAGGTCCCTGGAAGTGTCCGTTGTGCCATGCTAGGAGTAGAGAGCAGTCCAACGTTGGCCACACAGGCACAGACAAGACCAGAGCAGGCCTTGGGGAAACTGAATCTCTTCCATCTGTGCAGGTTTCCAGACTTCATGACCCCAAAACGCTGTGGACAAATGGGAAGGTCAGTGCAAATACCCTGTGGAACCTGAGTGAGAGAGTAGAGTGGTAAGGCCCTAGTCTCAGAGTAATGGAGGGGATGGAGGAGCTTGTTGAGGAGGAGTTAACAATAGCAGCAGCGACTCTTTCTGGAATTTTAGGTGCACAGATTGTGGGGGGACATAAGATATACAGGCAAGATATACAGGCAATGGAGTATAGAAATTATTTTGCCCTACAGGAAATTAGAGGGAAAAGGGGGTGGGAAAAACATGGGTAATAGAAGGGAGGATGGATTAGAAGAAGAAGTGAATGGGGTGCATGATGTTCTCAGGTGAGGGGTGGGGAGAGATGGGGAGAACATTTTGAATTCAAGTTCACATAGAAGTGGAAGTTAAGAACTGAAAAATAAATAAATTATATAAAAATACTTAAAAAAACAAAAAGTGAATATAATCATATCTGAATTCCTTTTCATATGTTCTTGTATCACTATTATCCCCTCCAAAAAATAAAAACATAAGCTGACTTAACAATTATTTTAGAAATTGTATGTAGTTGTTGTTTAATTTATTCCCATGGATCCATTCTCCTGGAAGAGGTAAAACAAATTCCCCAAAATATAGTAACTCCTCTACCCCATTAATAAACTCACAACTAATCCAGTTATACATATATGCATATATATTTATATATAATATATATACACACCTTTATATATACACATACTTGTATGTGTTTATATATTCATATGTGTGTTTAGGAACTTCAAATAAGAACTGAATCCTAGTCCCATTTCTGCCACTAAATTACTTTGTGGTGGTATATGAAAATTTCTTTTTCATTGAATGATTTTCCTCAACTATAAAATGACTTATTTTTTTCTTAATTATCAATAATATCCCTTCTGATTAATCTGCTGTGCTTTCTACAGGGAAGTATTTACCATGCTAAATTTGAAGAAATAATAGAAGCATGATAATTGATACATGACCTCAAGGATTTTTCTCTTTAGCTCCATGCGGAGAGGCAGAGGGATAGAACTTATATATCAACATCAACATGTTTACAATCATATTTTGGAGAACTTGCTCCACCACCTATTATTAAAAACCACTAAAACAAGAAAGAAAAATTCTTCAAAGTTGAGTAAATCACAACACTTTATGGGCTATGTTATGATTAAAAATAAGCAAACAAAAGAAAACAAAACATAGTTAGACACCTGCTTAATGAGATCCCCTTCACTAAGACTTCCTGAGATACCTAGATTTAATCGTCAGAACTATTCCTTGAATGTAGTCATGCCAATAGTTCTGCATGAATCTGTGTTAATTTCCAGTGCATAGTTTGCTATTTATCCTCAAGAATTGTACAAAATGTTTTGCCAAAATCTTTGTCAAAATTTAAGTAAACTACAAACACAGTGCTTCCTTTAACTTCTAGTTTTGCGGTTCTTCCAAAAATGAAGTTAGTCTGATAGTGCCTTTTTCTGATAAAGATATGCTAGCTCTTTGCAACCACTGCTTCCTTCTCTAGATGTTCATCAACCATCTGTTAAATGATTTGATGTAGAATTTTTGAAGCTAAGCTCACTGGACTATCTTTTTAATAGACTATATTCTAGTTTTTATTTTAAAAAAATCAATATTTTCCCTTTAATTACATGAGATATTTTTTAAGTGCTTAGCAAAGTACCTGGAATATAATATGCGTTTAATAATTATTTGTCTTTTTTTTTGATTTTGTGGTGTTACTTGATAGACTAATTGTGATCCTTCAAGTGTTATTGACAGTAGTTTTGTAATCACATCTGCCAGTTATTTTAAGACCTGAGGTCATAATTTATCTGAAGTTGGTGGCTTGAATTCAAAAATGGCAACTAGGTGTTTTCCTAGTGAATCAATATTTATTTTAGATATCTCTTTATTATTAACAATTTTAATTCTGTAATATCCCATTCAACAGAAAAATATTTATGTGCATGTGTGTGTTGTATGTGATTTCATTTAGGAGCCATATGAGTCATCATAACTTAATGGGTTATCCATATGATTATTTAGCATATACTCACCTAAGGGAATTAATTATCTATTTGATTTTCAGATATTTGCTATCTTAGAAACATATGACCATTATCAGAGAAACCTACCACAAGTGATTTCGCTCAATTTCTTACTTTTCTTCAAAGTTTATCTTCATTTGTTTTATTGATTCTAATTGTTTCAAATTTTATATAATCAAAATTATGCAATTTTATCTCTCATGATCTACTCTATGTCTTATTTGGTCATGAAATTTTCCTGTAACTAAAGGTCTGGCAAATAACATTTTTTCGTGCTCCATTAATTTGCTTATATCATCCTTTATGTCTGAATCATGTATTCACTTTCAGATTATTTTGGTACAAAATATAAGATGTTCATGCATTTCAGGTTTTTTCCAGACTACTTTAGAGATTATTCTATTTTGTGTGTGCTCATCTGTGGGGGGCAGGGGAGGAGCGGAGTGATATGTGGAGTGTGTGTGTGTGTGTGTGTGTGTGTGTGTGTGTGTGTGTGTGAATAATAGTGAGTTCTTGCCCCAGCAGGTGGGACTTTTAGCTTTATCAAACACTAGGTGATCCTGGACATGAGTTTCTGCATATTATGTGCTTAATCTGTTCCACTGATTAAACTCTCTATTTCTTACCCAATGTCAAGTTGTTTTGATGATTACAGTCTTGTAGTATACTTGGAGAACTGGTACTACTAGATCCCTTTCCTGGCATTTTAATTTTTCATTGATTTTCTTGATATTTTTTGCCTTTTATTCCACTGGATTAATTGCTACTTTTTTCCTTGCTCTCCAAAGTAATTTTTGGTAGCTTGATTAGAAATGCACTGAATAAATAAACTAACTTAGTTAGTGTGTCATTTTTAGTATATTAGACTATCCATGAGCAGTCAACATATTACCAATTATTTGTATTTGTATTTTTCTGAGGAATTTTCTCATTATGTGAGTGAGTTTTGGCAAATAGACTTCCAAATATATTATAGTATGTAGTCATTTTAAATAAAATTTCTCTCTCCATCTCATCCTACTGCATTTTGTGTTAATATTGTAAAAATAATGATGGCTTCTGTGATTTTAGTTTATATCCTATATCTCTCCTTAAACTGTTAAATGTTATGAGTCTTTAGTTAAAATTTCATGTCTTCTGCAGAGAGTGATAATTTTGTATCCTCATTGTCAATTCTTGCCCCTTCATTTTCATTTTCTTGTAACACTACTCTGTTATAACTAGCATTTTTAGTAAATGTTAAATAATTATTTCTCATCCCCTATCTTATGGGAAAGGTTATTAGTTTGTTGTGTGCAACATAAAGGTTCTTGTCATTTTAAGAAAATTTCCTTTGATTCCTGTGTTTTTCAGTTTTTTTAATGGAAATATGTAGTACTTTGTCAAAATTATTTCTTTCTGCATTGAAATTATGAAGTGATATTTATTGCTGAGAAAAAAATGAGACAGAGAGGTTAAATGACTTTATTAATGTAACAGAGCTTTCATGTGTCTTATCCATGTTTTGAATAGAGGTCTTCTTGACTACAAGCTCTGTGCTTTATCTACCATGCCACTTGGATGACTCTCAGATAAACCTAAGACTTAAAATTACTCTTTCATCTAGAATCCTATAGAATTATATGACATGTAATTGAGCTGGGTAGGGAAGAGGTGGAATTGGAAGTGATGTCAGAGAAAGTAGGTTAGAATCACAGGATCATATAATTAGAGATTTATAGCTGAAATGGACATTAGAGCTAATACAATGTAACCCTCCCCTTCATTTGGTTCATTCATACATTCATTTAAAATATTTTTTTTTTATTTTCTATTTGGTCTGCATTTCATTTTGACTATTTCTACAAGCATTTATTATGCCTCTCTCCCATTGGCCTCTTAAAGTTGAATAATAAAAAAGAAAATTCTGTTTAAAATATTCATAATCCAGCAAAATAAATCCCTACATAGGTCAAATAAAGAAATAGATGTCTGATGCTTCATGTTAAATCCATTAAATATTTGGCATAAGTTAGTTGAGTGAATCAACTAACCAACATACACAGGAGGGCCTGCTATCACAGGTTCTTACGTATGAATTAATAAAAGGAAAGAAAGTTTCAAGGGATTAACAATCACTTTAATAAAGCACATGTATCATTCCTTTAAGTAAGTGCATATACAATTCACCTAGTTCAGGGGAGTCAGTACCCTGAACTCCAAAGAAAATATAGAGAAATCAAAAGGTCAACAGACATGACTTCTTCTGCCTGATCATAATTCAACACACAGTTCCAAATGTGTGACCACAGTTACCGCAGAGGAAGGCACAGACACCTGAATTTTCAAAGCCAGAGGCTCTTTAGAGCAGCTTCCCAGAGTCATAATTTGGCACTCAACCCTTCTTGCAAAAAATAACCCCAATAAATCCTCGCCCTCAGAGTATTTGTACACTTTTAGATCCAGTGAGCATAACCCTCTGACTTAGTGCCTTAATTAAAAAAAAAAAAAAGGCATACATAGGACCCTTCTACAAAACAACTCCCCGAATTAAGTTTTGCACAATAGGCAGAACAATCAATGGACAGGAAAGTTTTCCTTTAATCACATCAGAGGCACTTCTTGTAAGACAAAAACAACAAAAATTCTGATTTGATTGAAATCATGGTGGAGTATTTCAACTTCAGTCCTATGGATTCATGGTTTATCAGGGTTTTTTTGTTTGTTTGTTTGTTTTCCCAAAGCTTTACTTTCCTTTAAAATACTAACATTTTACAGATAATTTCACTCTATCTCAGTCCTTGGAGATTTATGCAATTTCCTCTGAAATGTTTCATGATTTCTAATGTCACTATAATATTCCATCATACTAATATGTCATCATTTGTTTAGGGCTTTCCTAATAGGTGGATAAACATTTGGTTTCCACTTTGGGGTTAGTATAAAATGACCTTCTACAAATGCTGATATATTATCATTATCATTAATAGGATGATAGACCTAGGAATGGTCTAATTGGACATAGTTGAATCACATATTTTAGCAATTTTTAGGGTATTATTCTAAATTATTTTCTGGAATGTCTTGACCAAGTGATAACAGCATAAATGTTACTACAGTACCTCTGTTTTCCCACAGTCTCTGCATCATTTTTGTTTTCCCTCTTTATAATATATGCAAATCTATTTAAGAGGAGCTAGAATCTCACTTTTAATTAATTTTGATGCTTTTGTTTCATTTTTTACATTGTTCTTGATAGCATAGTTCTCTTCCTTTAAAAATTGTCTGTTCATAGGTTTGGAGCATCTATCTTTTTGGAGAATGGCTCTAGGTCTTATGTATGTGAATCAGTATTTACATATTTTGGATATGAAATTTTTCCCAGAGAGATTCTTTGAAAACATTTGCCCACTTATCTGATTACACAGTAATTTTAATTATCATAATTTTATGAAATATATGTGAATATATATGAGTGATTTTGATTACATGTAATTGCATATATATATATATATATATATAAAATCAAAATTATTCATTTTATGTTCGTTTAACCTCTCTGTTACTTGTTTAGTTATGAATCCCCCCATAGATTATTTTAAAAAAAAGTAATTTCTTCCTTGCTCTTCTAATTTATTTAGGAAATTAACTGTTATTTTAATAATGTACCATTATGGATGTTGTTATGATGTATGCAGAAAATCACATTTTCTAGTTGAGAAAACTGAGATTCAGAGTCACGTCTTTTCCAGGTTCATATCTTTAGAAAGCCCCTGATTAAGGATTCAAACCCAGCTTTTCAGATTCCAAATCTAGTACTCTTTCCACTGAGCAACTGTATTGTGGTTATACCAGTAAATGGTTGTGACATTGTAAAACACCTTACCATCATCATTTAATTTTGAAAAAAAAATTGATGGATAATGTGTATAATCCCTTCTCATTTTAGGTCAATGTACTAGAAACTTCATTTCTCTTGTTTGGCATCACCCTTAGTTTGATTACTTTACAAATATAAATTAAACAGTTCCATGGGTTGGATCAGCACAAATATGAAACACTCTTTGATAGCCATTCAAATAATGAACAGGCATATATTAAGCACTTACTATAAATCACCCACTGTGCCAGGGAATGGGGGAAAAAAGAGAAAAAAAACAAAAGAACCCCTCATATTCTATGTATACCTCACTTTGAAGAGACTTTGAAGTCTAAGATCAATAGAAGAAAATTACAAAGATTTTCATATTCCAAATTTAGTTGTATTTAAAATCATTTCTTGAAAGATGGTGGAGTAGAACGATGGAAATATTTCAACTCTTTCCCCACAGCTAATAAAATACTTGTAAAGAATTACTCTCAACAAATTCTAGAACAGCAAAAGTCACACAACGACGGAGTGGAAGAGATTTCCATCCCAGGGTGACCTGGAAGGGTGAAGGGAAAGGTCTGTCACACCTGACACAGAGTGGAGAACACCCCAGCCTTGGCCCTACTGGGACAAGCAGGACAAGAGCAGAGCTTGGGGGCCGAATCCCCTGCAGCAGCAGCAGATATTTTCAGATCCCTCAACCCATAGGTGCCAAAGATATTTCAAAAGTCAGTGACAGACGCCAAGGACACTTCAAAGATCAGGCAAAGAGTTATTCCACCTCTGTGACAAGGGAGAAGGGTCCTCCTCTAGCCCCAGATCTAGGCAGCAGAGGGGGCAGTGGCTGCAGCAGCAGTTAGTGTACATTGTTGGAGCCTCAGCTTAAAGTCCCTGGGGGAATTGAGCAGCTGATTGAAATCTCAGCCACTAGCCAAGCTCCTCTCCCTTGATTATGCCACCTTGGAGGAAATGAGATCCTACAGGCACCGAGAATATACCCTACTTTTTACGAAGTACCCAAAAGTCAAATAATTGGTTGGGAAATGTCCAAGAAAAAGAAAAAAGTAGGATGATAGAAAGTTACCATCTTGGTGATGAGGCATTTTCTTCCATCCTTTTGGATGAGGAAGAACATTGTTTACCATCAGTGCAAGACATAAAAGTCAAGGCTTCTGCATAAAAAGCCTCTAAAATAAATATGCTATGGCCCCAGGCCATGGAAAAGCTCAAAAAGAATTTTGAAAATCAAGTAAGACAGGTGGAGTAAAAATAGGGAATAGAAATGAGATCAATGCAAGAAAATCATGAGAATGGAGTCAACAACTTGCTAAAGAAGACCCCAACAATGCTGAAGGAAATAACACCTTGAAAAATAGGCTAATAATATTGGTAACAAAGGTATAAAAAGCCAATGAGAAGAATACTTTAAAAAGTAAAATTAGCCAAGTGAAAAAGGGGTTCAAAAGCTCACTGAAGAAAATGTTCTTTAAAAATTAGAATGGAACAGGTGGAAGCTAATGACTTTATGAGAAGCCAAGAAATTACAAAACAAAACCAAAAGAATGCAAAAATGGAAGATAAGGTGAAATATCTCATTGGAAAAAAAAAAACTGCCCGGCAAAATAGATAGAGGAGAAACACTTTATAAATTATGGGACTACCTGAAAGCCATGATCAAAATAAAAGACTAGACATCACCTTTATTAAAATTATCAAGGAAAATTACCCTGATATTCTAGAACCAGAGGGCATAATAAATATTGAAGAATCCACTGATCACTTCCAGAAAGAGATACAAAACGAGGAGCTCCTAGGAATACTATAGCCAAATTCGAGAGTTGCCAGGTCAAGGAGAAAATATTACAATCAGCTAGAAAGAAACAATTTGAGTATTGGGGAAATACAATCAGGATAACACAAGATATACTAGCTTCGACATTAAAGGATTGAAGGGCTAGGAATATGATATTCCAGAAGTGAAAGGAACTCGAATTACAATCAAGAATCACCTACCCAGCAAAACTTCATGGGAAAAATGGTCATCGAGTAAAACAGAGGATGTTCAAGCATTCTTGATGAAAAGACCAGGGCAGAAAAGAAAATCTGGTTTTCAAACACAAGAATCAAGAGAAGCATGAAAGGGTAAGCAGGAAATAGAAATCACAAGGGACTTACTAAAGTTGAACTGTTTGCATTCCTACATTTAAATATAATATTTGCAACTCTAGAAACTTTTCTCAATATCTGGGTAGCTGGAGGAATTATACACCGAGAGAGAGAGAGAGAGAGAGAGAGAGAGAGAGAGAGAGAGAGAGAGAGAGAGAGAGAGAGAAAAAGAAAGAGGGAGAGAGAGACAAAGACAGAGATACAGGGATCACAGGGTGACTTAAATACAAAGGTATCATATCTAAAATAAAATTAAATGAAGATGTGATAGAGGAATATAATGGAAGGAGAAAGGGAGACATTGTATGGGGCAAATTATCTCTCATAGAAGAGGCAAGAAAAGGCTTTTCCAATGGAGGAGAAAATGAAGCTTACTCTCATCACATGTGGCTCAAGGAAGGAATAATATGCACACACAATTTGGTATGAAAATCTATGTTACACTACAGGAAAGTAGGGGAGAAGGGAATTAGCAAGGTGGAGGATTATTTAAAGGAGGGGAAATGGGAGGAGGGAACAATTAGAAGTTTACACCTTAGGGAGGGACAAGGTCAAAAGAGAGAAGAGAAGAAATAGGGAGGCAGGATAAGATGGAGGGAAATATTGTTAGTCTTATACAACATGACTCTTATGGCTATCATTTGCAAAACTACATAGATATAGCCTATATTGAATTGCTTGCCTTCTCAGTGGGGATGGATGGGAAGGGAGAAAGGAAGAGATGTGGAAACTCGAAAGTTTTAGGAGAAAATGTTGACAATTGTTTTTGAATACAACTGAGAAACAAGAAATACACGTAATGGAGCATAGAAATTTATCTTGCCCTACATGATAAGAGAAAAGATGGGGATAAGGAAAGGTAGGGATGTTAGAAGGGAGGAAACTTTGGTGGAAAGGGAAATCAGAATTCAAGGAGTTTTGTGGTGGGGGAGTGGAGAGATGGAGAGAAAAATAGGAACTCAAAATTTTGGGGAAATGAATGTTGAAAACTTAAATAAATAAACCAACAAGCAAACAAATGAACAAATAAAATAAAATCACTTCTCAAAGATTTTCAGTGTCCACAGAGGAAGGGCTTATCATGAGTCAGTTAGTTCAGTCTACACATATGTGTGGATGAGGAGGCATAAGAGTTTTAGACTTCTAATATGATGTATTTTCCATTTCTCTCCGATGTTTTTTTAAATTATTATTCCCACAATTTATTTAAGGTGTTTTTTACTTCTGAGTTTCTTAGAGCATAGATGAGGGGGTTCAACATAGGAGCGAGAATGCTATAGAATATGCCCACAGTTTTATCAAGATTGCACAAGAGTCGCACATATGTGAATATGCAGGGTACAAAGAACAGGACAACTATAATGAAATGGGATGTATAGGTAGAGAAGGCTCACTTATACCTTCCACACTGTGGAACCTCAGAGAATGCAAGATGATGACATAGGAAGCAGCCAGCATTAAGAAGTTGACCAGACAGATCACCCCACTGTTGGACATCACCAACATCCCAGTAACATAGGTGTCAGTACAGGCAATTTCCAGTAATGGATAAAAATCACGACATAATCCATCAAGTTGGGATAGAAGGGTAACGGAAAGATAAGGAGCATCTCAATAATGCAGTGAGAAATCCACCCATCCATGCAAGCAACACCAGAAGGTCACATAGACACTGGTTCATGATACTCACGTAGTTCAAGGGCTTACAGATGCCCACATAGCAGTTATAGATCATAACTGTTAGCAGGATGATCTCAACACTACCAACGAAATATACTGCAAAGAGCTGGGTGATACACTCATTAAAGGATTTGGTTTTCTTTTCATAGAAATAACATGCAATGATTTTGGGGGCCACTGAGGTGGAAGAGTGTCAATATAATATAGGTAAGCCAGGAAAAAAAAAATTGTGTGTGATTACTGCCTGGCTACTAAGAACGATGACCATAATGAGGAGGTTGCCCCCTATGGTGATGACAGATGTAATAATCAACAAAAAGAATAACATTTTTGCACCTCGTAAAACAATGAGAGCCCGAAAAAAATAAATTCTGTAACATTCCTTTGGTACTCCATGTATGTGAATGGGCCACTGAAAATAAAGTTACCTGTAGTCCAAAAAATAAGTACTGTCATCTTGAGGACCATGGCCAGAAGAAATTTTAACATAAATTAAAGTTGCTTGGTTCTATGTTGACTACATTTATGAATCCCACATATCCAGTGGTCATTCCTACAAGGACCAAATTTGAAATTATCTATTTGGATTTTCAAGACCTTAATAACCTTATCCTTTCCCAACTTTCCAGTTTTGTTACAATTTGTTCCTCTCCTTTTACTAGGTAAACCACTGACACTGACCTCCTTGCTATTCCTCATGCAAGTCATTCCATCTCCCTTCTCATAGTAGTTTCAGGAGCTATTCCTTTCGTGTACACACCTTTCTCTTGATCTTCTCCTCTATGTTCTTTAGTTTCCTTCCATTCTTAAGTAAGTCATACTTTCTAAAAAAAACTTTTACCAATTTTCCCTAATCTTAATTTTTTTCTCTCAAAGACACACATATATATGTACATATATACATATATATATATACACACACACACACATATATATGTACATATATATATATATATATCTTATTTGTACAAAGTCATAGTCCCAATAGGACTGTGAGTCCCCAGTGACCAGAGACTAACTTTTGCTTCTCCTTGAATTCCCAGAACTTAGCATAGTGCCTGTAATATAGTAGAATCTTAATAAAGACTAGAGGACCATCTGTTCTGAAGTTTTCTAGAAAGCTATAGTTTTTAAACTGCACGGTTCCCATCATATTATGTCTGCTGTTCTACAAAGTATCCCAGTTTCTTAAATTACCTGTCCTTTCAATGCCATCACAATGATCATTTCCAAAGTATTGTTTCTGCTCTCATAAAAATGTTAGGGGAAATAATGACAGGTATACAGACTAAGATGTAGAAAAGACTCCAGACCTTATGCAGTCAAATTCTGTCATTTTACAAATGAAGAAACTGAATTCCACTCAGGTACAGTCATATCCTAAGTAATGCTGACAGTGAGCAACAGAAGAGGCATTTGAAACCATTTTCTTTGACATCAGAACTCATGCAATTTCTACTCATTTCAAGAATGTAAAATGTCTTATAGGGAATAAATTAATAAATATTTATGGAAGATGCTATGAAACAAATTTCAGTTGCAAACAACTCTTTTGTCTTGAACTAATAAAAGTAGTTTTACCTTGAAAGAGGACACTTTTTAATGCTTATCATTTTAATGATGAGATAACAGGTAAGATAAGAGAGTGACCAAGGTCATTTGCTCTCCAAAAATACAAATCATTCCACAGTCCAAGGTCGTTTAATAAGTAACTGTGTAAAAATGCATACTATTATAGTCATCCAATTCAATAAGGATTTCTGAAATGCCTACTGGCCACAGAGTAGAGTAAAAATATTATTACTAATGATGGTATACATGACATAAAAATGTGAAGTATAGATATGAGAGATTGAAGAAGTGAATTGTCTTATTCTAACATTCATTTGCTATGAATGAGGAAATAGCCTGCCACAGAGCACTCATACAGGTAAGAAGACGGCCAGGAAGAGTAGAAAGGGTATTTCAAAAGTCTTAGTGCAGATGCTTTACCGAAGATGGAGGAGTGAGAGCAACGACTCACCTAAGCTCTCGGACAAACTCCTCCAGGTACCTCTGAAAGGAGAATCTGACCAAATTTTGGAGGTGCAGAATCGAGTGTGAGACAGACGGTGACAGATTCGGAGCTCAGGTTCGACTGGAAGGCCCACAGGAAGGATCTGTTCGGCGGGGGTGAGCCCACAGCGCAGCGCAGCCAGCGCAGCGGAGCAGAAGAGATCCGAGAAACCTGAGTGGAGGGCGGAACCAGAGGAGCGGCACCTAGGGCAGGAGACAAGCCCAAACAAATCAGTGAGACCCTCGGAGCGCCAGATATCAGCACAGCAGCTCCTGAGACCTTCAGCCTGAAGATCAAACTTCGGTAAGTTACCTACTTGAACTTCCGGGAGCCAGGATGGCGGAGTGATCAGTAAATGCTCTCTCCTCCCCCGTTGATGACCGTGAAAGAACCATAAAATATCTCCCCAGAAAAATCCCAGATCAGTAGAAATATAAGAAGGAGACCAATAGTCTCATAACACCTGAGATGAGGAAAATAGCTAAGGGGGATTCCTCCTACGGTACCAGAGGCAAACCTGAAGGGCAGAGGACCCAGGGCAGAGAAACTTGTGCTAGGACCCAGGCAAGCCTCAGTGCCAGGAGAGGAGCCCCAGGAGGGGAGGAAACATGCATTAGCATCTAGGGGTGCCTCAGCTGTCCAGGGGAATCAGAAAGACAATAGGGCAGCTGGGATCACAGGCCCCTGAACCTGTCTTTGCCTCAGTTCAGCTGAGGAGATCTCCTGTGACCAGACCACACCCGCCCCACACTTAACAAGCTAAACCCAGGGCTGATCAAGGAAGCACCAAACAAAAACCTGCTTTTAGTTTTTCACGTATCAGCTCAGCAAAAAGTTCTCTAGCTTCTGACTGAAAGAACCAGAAGCCACAACACTCAATCAAAATCATAAACAGGAAAAAGAAGAGGGCCGAAAGAACCATAGAATCTTTCTATGGGGATAAGGACCAAAACACAAACCCCAAAGAGGTCACAGCTGAGACTGTACTTCCATCTGAGACTTCAAAAGGGACTATGAACTACTCGCAAATACAAGCAGCTCTCCTGGAACAGCTGAAGAAGGAAATAGAAGATAAACTGGCCAATGGTTTTAAAATTATTAAGAAAGAATTCACTGATGAGAACATCTCCTTGAAAAGGAAAATTGAACAAATGGAAAAAGAAGTTCAAAAATTAACTGGAGAAAATAAATTCCTGAAAGGCCAAATGGAAAAGGAAGTACAAAAATTAACTAGAGAAAATAACTTCCTAAAAGGGCAAATGGAAAAGGAAGTACAAAAATGAACTGGAGAAAATAGCTTCTTAAAAGGAAAAATTGGGCAGATGGAAAAGGAGATATAAAAGTTAACGGAAGAAAACAATTTGATGAAGATTAGAATTGGGCAAGTAGAAACTAACGATTCAATGAGACAGCAAGAATCAGTCAAACAAAATCTAAAAAATGAAAAGATAGAAGAAAATGTAAAATATCTATTTGGAAAAACAACTGACGTGGAAAATAGATCCAGAAGAGAAAACTTAAGAATTATTGGTCTGCTAGAAACCCAGGATGGAGAAAAGAGCCTGGACAATATCTTCCAGGAAATCATCAAGGAAAACTGCCCAGAAGTACTAGATTCAGAGAGCAAAATCGGCATCGAAAGAATCCACCGTTCCCCTCCTGAAAGGGACCGCAAACTCAAAAGCCCAAGAAATATAGTTGCCAAATTCCAGAGCTATCAAGTGAAGGAGAAAATATTACAAGCAGCCAGAAAGAAACAATTTAAATATCAAGGAGATACAATCAGGATTACACAGGACCTTGCAACTTCTACATTAAAAGATCAAAAGAATTGGAATCCAATATTCCGTAAGGCAAAGGAGCTGGGACTACAACCAAGGATCAACTACCCAGCAAAGTTCAGCATAACATTTCAGGTAAGGAGAAAGTCATTCAAAAAAGTAAGGGACTTCCAGAGTTTCCTGACCAAAACGCCAGAACTTAAGAGACAATTCGATCTTCAAATGCAGGTCTCAAGAGAATCATAAAAAGGTAAACAGTGTGGGGGGGGACAACTTGCTACTCAATTAGGGCAAATTGTTTACCTCTCTATAAGGGAAGATGATACCTGTTAATCTTGAGAACTGTGTGGATATTAAGAAATATAAAAGTGATTTGCATAGGGGGAACGGGTATAAAGTAAATGATATCATGATAAAAAATATGATTTAAGCATGAGAAGGGATTGTAATAGGAGGTGTGAAAAGGAGGAAGCAAAAAATGGCAAATTACATCACAAGAAAAAGTACAAAATCATAGTAGAGGGAAAGAGGGGAGGGAGATGACCATTGTGTGAGAGATGCTCTCATTGGATTTGTTTAAAGGACGGAACAATAAACTTAAGTAGAAAATCCTAACTAGCTCTATAAGCAGTAGGAGAGGAAGGGGGAAGAAAGGGGAGGGAGGCTGAAAGGGAGGGAAGAAGCAATAAGAGTAAAGGGAAGTTAAAGGGAGGGGGGCTAAAACAAGGTGGTGAAAAGTGAATATTAGTGAGGAGGGGAAGGGAGACAACAGAGCTAAAAGCACAAATGATGGGAAAGAAGATGGAGGGAAATACACAGATCGTAATCATAACTATGAATGTCAATGGGATGAATTCTCCCATAAAACGGAGAAGGATAGCGGAATGGATTAAAAGCCATAATCCAACAATATGCTGCTTACAAGAAACACATTTGAAATGGGGGGATAAGCATAGGATAAAGGTCAAAGGATGGAGCAGAATATATTGTGCTTCAGCTGATATAAGAAAGGCAGGAGTAGCAATCCTAATCTCAGACAAAGCAAAAGCAGAAATAGATCTAATCAAAAGGGATAAGGATGGAAACTAAATCCTGCTAAAAGACACCATAGACAATGAAGCAATATCATTACTAACCATGTACGCTCCAAGTGGTATAGCATCCAGATTCTTAGAGGAGAGGTTGGGGGAGTTGAAGGAAGAAATTGACAGCACAACTATACTAGTGGGGGACCTTAACCTCCCTGTTTCTGAACTTGATAAATCTCACCTCAAAATAAACAAGAAAGAGGTTAAGGAGGTAAATAAAACTCTAGATAAGGTAGATATGATAGATTTTTGGAGAAAATTGAATTGGAATAGAAAGGAATATACCTTTTTCTCAGCAGTACATGGAACATTTACAAAAATTGACCATGTACTAGGACAAAAAAATCTCAAAATCCAGTGCAGAAAGGCAGAGATAATCAGTGCATCCTTCTCAGATCATAGTGCAATGAAAATTATAGGTAATACAAGGCCATGGAAAGATAAAGCAAAAATCAATTGGAAACTAAATAATTTAATCCTAAAGAAGGAATGGGTTAGAGAAGAAATCATAAAAACAATCGACAACTACATTCAAGAGAATGACAATAATGAGACAACCTACCAAATCTTATGGGATACTGCAAAAGCAGTTCTTAGGGGAAGTTTTATATCTTTGAATGCCTACATAAATAAAATAGAGAAAGAGGAGATGAATGACTTGGGTATGCAGCTAAAAAAGCTAGAAAAAGAACAAATTGAAAATCCCCAAGAAAATACCAAATTAGAAATACTGAAAACCAAAGGAGAGATTAATAAAGTTGAAATTAAGAAAACTATTGAATTAATAAATAAAACCAATAGTTGGTTTTATGAAAAAAACAATAAAATTGATAAACATTTGGTCAATTTGATTAAAAGAAAGAAAGAAGAAAATCATATTACTAATATTAAAAAGGAAAGGGGTGAACTCACCTGCAATGAGGAGGAAATTAAAACAATAATTAGAAATTACTTTGCCCAACTTTAAGGCCACAAATTCGATAATCTAAATGAGATGGAAAAATATTTTAAAAAATACAAATTTCCCAGATTAACAGAAGAGGAAATTGAATACTTAAACAACCCCATCTCAGAAAAAAAAATTGAATAAGCCATGAATGAACTCCCTAGGAAAAAATCTCCAGGACCAGATGGATTCACAAGTGAATTCTATCAAACCTTTAAAGAACAGTTAATTCCAATACGATATAGACAATTTTTGAAAATTGGGGAAGAAGTCCTCCCAAATTCTTTCTGTGATAAAAATATGGCTTTGATACCCAAACCTGGAAGAGACAAAACAGAAAATGAAAATTATAGACCAATTTCTCTAATGAATATAGATGCAAAAATTTTCAACAAAATTCAGCAAAACGAATACAGCATCTTATCAAGAGAATAATACATTATGACCAGGTAGGTTTCATACCAGGAATGCAGGGCTGGTTCAATATTAGGAAAACTATTAGCATTATTGATCATATCAACAACAAAACTAACAAAAACCACATGATTATCTCAATAGATGCAGAAAAAGCTTTCAACAAAATACAACACCCATTCCTATTAAAAACACTGGAGAACATAGGAATAAAGGGAACGTTCCTTAAAATAATAAGCAGTATCTACCTAAAACCTTCAGCAAGCATTATGTGAAATGGGGATAAGCTAGATGCATTTCCAATAAGGTCAGGGGTGAAACAAGGATGTCCATTATCACCATTATTATTCAATATGGTACTAGAAATGTTAGCGGTAGCAATTAGACAAGATAAAGAAATTGAAGGAATAAAAATAGCCATGGAAGAAACTAAGTCATCACTCTTTGCAGATGATATGATGATACACTTAGAGAATCCCAGAGATTCAAGTAAAGAACTACTTGAAATAATAAACAACTTTGGCAAAGTTGCAGGTTACAAAATAAACCCACACAAATCTTCGGCATTCCTATATATTAGCAACAAAGTCCAACAGCAAGAGATAGAAAGAGAAATCCCATTTAAAGCTAGAGAAGACACTATAAAATACTTAGGAGTTTACCTGCCAAAACAAACTCAGGCATTATATGAACACAATTACAAGACACTTTTTGCACAAATAAAGTCGAATTTAAGTAAGTGGAAAAACATCAGTTGTTCATGGATAGGCCGAGCTAATATAATAAAAATGACAATTCTACCTAAATTAATCTATCTATTTAGTGCCATACCAATTAAACTATCAGATAATTATTTTCTAGAGCTGGATAAAATAATGTCAAAATTCATTTGGAAAAACAAAAGGTCCAGAATATCAACGGGACTAATGAAAAGAAGTGCTTGGGAAGGTGGCCTAGCACTACCAGACCTCAAATTGTATTATAAAGCAGCAATTATCAAAAACACTTGGTATTGGCTAAGAAAGAGAAGGGTAGACAAATGGAATAGACTTAGCACTCAAGACACAGTAGGCAAGGAACACAGCAAACTCCTGTTTGATAAACCCAAAGATCCCAGCTTCTGGGATAAGAACTCACTGTTCGACAAAAATTGCTGGGAAAACTGGTTAACTGTGTGGGGGAAATTAGGCATAGACCCATGCCTGACACCGTACACAAGAACAAATTCCAAATGGGTACATGATTTAGGTATAAAGATTGATACCATGAATAAACTGGAGAAGCGAAGAATAGTGTATTTATCAGATTTATGGAGAGGGGAAGAATTTTTTTTCTAAAGAAACGATAGAAAGCATTATGAAATGCAAGGTGAATAATTTTGATTACTTTAAACTGAAAAGTTTTTACACAACCAGACCCAATGCAACTAAAATTCGGAGGGATGTAGTAAATTGGGAAAAAATATTTACGGCTAATCGTGGGGATAAAGGCCTCTTTTCTAGAATATATAGAGAACTGACTCAAATGTATAAGCATAGAAGTCATTCCCCAATTGATAAATGGTCAAAGGATATGAACAGGCAATTTTCAGGGGAAGAAATCAAAGATATCTATAATCATATGAAAAAGTGCTCTAAATCACTTGATTAGAGAGATGTAAATCAAAACAACTCTGACGTACCACATCACACCTATAAGATTTGCAAACATGACAGAACAAGAAAATGATAAATGCTGGAGAGGATGTGGGAGAGTTGGAACACTAATTCATTGTTGGTGGAGCTGTGAGATCATCCAACCCTTCTGGAGAAGGGTTTGGAACTATGCCCAAAGGGCTACCAAAAAGTACATACCCTTTGACCCAGCTATATCGCTCCTAGGACTGTATCCCCAAGAGATTATAAAAATCGGAAAGGGTCCCACATGTACAAAAATATTTATAGCAGCACTCCTTGTAGTTGTCAAAAACTGGAAGTCAAGAGGATGCCCATCAATTGGGGAATGGCTGAATAAATTATGGTATATGAATGTAATGGAATACTATTGCGCCATAAGAAATAATGAACAAGAAGACTTCAGGGAGGCCTGGAAGGACTTATATGACCTGATGCTGAGCAAAAGGAGCAGAACCAGGACATCTTTGTGCACAGCAACGACCACAGTATGTGAGAGTTTTTTCTGGTAGACTTCGAACTTTGTAATAACACAAGAACTTACTGAGAAAAAAAAAAATCCTAATGTCGGTCTTCTAAGGCAAAATGCCTTCCACATTCAAAGAAAGAAATATGGAAGTCATTTGCAGAATGTAGCAGATCATGTTTGTGTGTGGGTGGGTTTCAGTGTATTATGTTTTGATTTGTTATATGATTTCTTCCATTTATTTTAGTTCGACTACATAGCATGACTATAGGGAAAATGTGCTCAATAGGAAAGTACATGTACAACCTATACAAAATTGTATGCTATCATGGGGAGGGAGGGGGGTAATGGGAGAAGGGTGGGGAGGATAAAATCTTAACTTTAAGGAAATGATTGTAAAACATTATAAAAAGAAAAAATAAAAATAAATAAAAAAAGTCTTAGTGCAGTTTAGGCTTTAGTTCATTAAAACGTCACAATAAGTTGAAACACATTTTATATGATAATTTCTTAATCTTTTCATAATTTCATATTATATGTTATTTATCCATCATTTCCACTCTATTTCCCTAATTATCATTTGTCTATTACCTATCTATTATCCATGTATCCTTCATCAATGCAGGTATCAATATCCATTCATCATTTAACTTCCTACCTACCAATTATCTATCATTTGATTCTATTTATCCATCTATCCATTTATCCTCATCTGTGCAGCTATCTTCCTCCCTCTATTGTTCTATCCTTCCATCATTAATTTCTCTACGTATATATTTTCTATCCATCACCTTCTCTATCTATACACTACCTATTAGTTGAATCTCTTACTATCAAGTCTTACATGTTTATCTGATCTTTTTTCTTTATCTGTTTGTATCTCTATCTCTCCATATGTACACACACACACACATATATATATAATATGTATGCAAATACATATATATAACTCTATATGTGTATGTATATGTATATATATGTATGTATGTATGTATACACACACATAATGATTTTTCACTGGCTTAGAGAATTCTTAGTGAGGAATTTTTTTTTTTTTGTACAAATGCTGCATGCTTCTGCTTTTTGCTTTAGAGAAAGTTTCCTGGGAAAACAGAGCTTAAGTGACTTGCCAAAGTCAAGTGGTTAGCAAAGTTAGAAGAAAAATTTAAAACATACAGTTTTAAATTGACTCTGAGAATGACTCCCTTACATACAAAGTACACTGCCTCTTAAGACATATTCATAGTAATGCCAGGTGTTGTCCAGAGTGTCCTTAAAATCTTAATGCTATTGGAAGCCATGAATTTGAAATTTCACTAACACATTTGGGATTTTGTTTTTAAAATGCTTTAAGGATTACATAGTATTTGCCCGTTCTGTTTCTTTTAAAGCCTTGTATGCCCTTTTGGTGAGGGAATGGGGAAAGAGAGGGAATGGAGGAGAAAAAAATCTGAGATATATGGAAGTGATTGTAGAACTCTGAAAAGAAATAAAATTATTTAATTAAAAAAAAACTTTTCTTCTTAGAATATTGGCTATATAAGTGTGAGGACTGTCAGGGTGAAAGGAAAAGTTTGATCATCTCAAAGAGAAATTAGACACCAGCAACATTAACAGTTGTGGCTGCAGGGGTGGTGGCTGTTATGGTGTCTGTGGCAGCCAGCAGCCAGCATCCATTGTTGGAGCCCACGCCGTACGGCCCTTGGGGGAATTGTATAACTGATCTGAACCTCAGCTTTGGATGGTGACCTGGCCCTGTGAACACTCCACTTAAGTCCCTGGGGAAATTGAGCAGCTGATCTGAATCTCAGTCCTGATTGCTGGCATGACTGAAATGGAGGCAATTGTGGAGGGGAAATTCTACTACTCTCAGATATCTAGCCGAAAACTTTCTGGTTGCTCCCATATTGTTTGGTTTGTTTGTGCCACCTTGGAAGAACTGAGATGTTACAGGTCCCGAGTACAGGTCTCAAGACAAAGGACCCAAATGTCAAATAACAGGTTAGGAAAATGTCCAAAAAAGGTAAAAAAAAAAAAATAAGACTATAGGAAGTTACTTTCTTAGTGAAGAGGGATTTTCTCCCATCCTTTCAGATGAGGAAGAACAATGCTTACCATCAGGGAAAGACAGAAAATTCAAAGCCTCTACATCCGAAACGCCCAAAATAAATATGCAATCATCTCAGGCCATGGAAGATCTCAAAAAGGATTTTGAAAATCAAGTAAGAAAGGTGGAGGAAAAATTGGAAAGATAAATGATAAAGATGAAAGAAAATCATGACAAGTGAGTCAACAACTTGCTAAAGGAGACCCAAAAAACGCTGAATAAAATAGCACCTTTAGGGGGGGTGGAGCCAAGATGGCGGAGTAGAGAGACTCATGTATGCTAGCTCCGAACCCACGGCCCGTATATTTCCTGCAAGAAGAACTCCCCACAAATTCTGGAGCACTGCAAGGCGCTCAGAAACACAATGGAAAAGATTTCCATTCCAGAGAGACCCAGAGAGCTGTTCCCAGGGTCTGTCGTGCCCTGGAAAGCAGAGCCCACACCTGAGTTTCCCTGGCCACGTGGCCGAGAAGAGCAGATCCGAGCAGGCTTCAGGGATGGAATCTCTGGCGGCCACTAAGGTCCCTACACCCACAGACGCTATAGGTCAGTGAGACAGACCTCTGAGCTGGCCGAGAGGGGAGCAGGGTGTCTCCGTGACTCGGGACCCATTGGGAGACAACAACAGAGGGAGCAGCAGGGGCAGCGGTGGGGGCAGCGGCAGAGGCAGCGACAGCGCCAGGGACAGCAGGAAGCAGCAGGAAGAAGTTCAGATCTCTGCATAAAGCCCCTGAGGCAACTGAGCCTGGGAGACCACCCTGCCCCCACCTGAGCACCAGAACTTAAGCTCACATTGAATAGCAGCCGCGCCTGCTGCAGAAAACCCATTTGAATCTCAGACCCCAAGAACTAGCTGGGAGGATCTAGGTGGGGGTGGACAGGAATCTCAGAAGTCAAGTAATTGGCTGGGAAAATGCCCAGAAAAAGGAAGAAAAATAAGACCATAGAAAGCTACTTTGATGGAGTTCAGATGTTCCCACCTTTCAGTTCTGATGACAAGGAAGGATTCTTACCATCAGGGAAAGATGTGTAGGTCGGGGCCTCTGTATCCCAGAAATTCCAGGGGGATGTCCGGTGGGATCAGGCCATGGAAGAGCTCAAAAAGGATTTTGAAAATCAAGTTAGACAGGTGGAGGAAAAACTGGGAAGAGAAATGAGAGAGATGCAAGACAAGCATGAAAAACGGGTCAATACCTTGCTAAAGGAGACCCAAAAAAATGCTGAAGAAAAAAACACCTTGAAAAATAGGCTCACTCAATTGGCAAAAGAGGTTCAAAAAGCCAATGAGGACAAGAATGCTTTAAAAAGCAGAATTAGCAAAATGGAAAAAGAGGTTCATAAGTTCACTGAGGATAATAGTTCTCTCAAAATTAGAACGGAACAGATGGAAGCTAATGACTTTCTGAGAAACCAAGAAATCATAAAACAAAACCAAAAGAATGGAAAAATGGAAGACAATGTGAAATATCTCATTGGAGAAACAACTGACCTGGAAAATAGATCCAGGACACACAATTTAAAAATTATGGGACTACCTAAAAGTCATGATCAAAAAAAGAGCCTAGACAGCATGTTCCATGAAATTATCAAGGAAAACTACCCTGATATTCTACAACCATAGGGCAAAATAAGTATTGAAAGAATCCATCGATCACCACCTGAAAGAGATTCAAAGAGAGAAACTACTAGGAACATTGTGGCCAAATTCCAGAATTCCCAGGTCAAGGAGAAAATATTGCAAGCAGCTAGAAAGAAACAAGTCGAGTATTGTGTAAATACAATCAGGATAACACAAGATCTAGGTGCTTCTACATTAAGAGATCAAAGGACATGGAATAGGATATTCCAGAAGTCAAGGGAACTAGGACTCAAACCAAGAATCACCTACCCAGCAAAACTGAGTGTAATACTTCAGGGGAAAATATGGTCTTTCAATGAAATAGAGGACTTTCAAATATTCTTGATGAATACACCAGAGCTGAAAAGAAGATTTGACTTTCAAACACAAGAATGAGAAGAAGCATGAAAAAGTAAACAGCAAAGAGAAGCCATAAGAGACTTACCAAAGGTGAACTGTTTACATTGCTACATGGAAAGACAATATTTGTAACTCTTAAAACTTTTCAGTATCTGGGTAGTTGGTGGGAACACACACACGTACATGCATGCATGCACACACACATACACACATGCACACACATACAGAGACAGAAGAGCCCAGAGTGAATTGAATAGGATGGGACCATATCTTAAAAGAAATTACGGTAAATGGTGAGAGAGAAATGTAGTAGGAGGAGAGAGGGTGAAATGGAATGGGGTAAATTATATCTCATTCAAGAGGCAAGCAGGAGACTTTTTAGTGGAGGGAAAAAGAGGAGAGCTGAGAAAAAAACATGAAGTTTACCCTCATCACATTTGACTAAAGGAAGGAATAAAATGCACACTCATTTTGGTATGAAAACCTATCTTACAATACAGGAAAGTTGGGGAGAAGGAGATAAGCAAAGGGTGGGGATGATGGTAGGCAGGGCAATGGGAGGAGGGAGCAATTTGAAGTCAACACTCGGGGAGGGACAGGATCAAAAGACAGAAGAGAAACAATGAGGGGCAGGATAGGATGGAGGGAAATACAGTTAGTCTTACACAACATGACTATTATCGAAGTCATTTGCAAAACTACACAGATATGGCATATATTGAATTGCCTGCCTTCCCAAAGGGAATAGGTGGGGAGGGAGGGATGGGGAGAATTTGGAACTCAAAGTTTTAGGAACAACTGTTGAGTATTGTTGTTGCTACTAGGAAATAAGAAATACAGTTAATGGGGAATAGAAAGTCTTCTGGCCCTACAGAACAAAAGAGAAGATGGGGACAAGAGAAGGCAGGGAGGATAGAAGGGAGGGCAGATTGGTGATAAGGAAAATTAGATTGCTTGGTGTATTGGGGTTGGGGGAGGGGATAAAAGGGGAGAAAATTTGGAACCCAAAATTTTGTGAAAATGAATGTAAAAAGTTAAATAAATAAATTAAAAAAAATAACACCTTTAAAAACAGACTAACTCAATTGACAAAAGAGGTTCAAAAGGTTAATGAGGAGAATAAAGCTTTAAAAAGCAAAATTAGCCAAAGCACAAAGGAGGATGAAAAGCTTACTGAAGAAAATAGTTCTTTTAGATTATAATGGCGCTGATGGAAGCTAATGATTTTATGAGAAAGAAAGAAATTACAAAACAGAATAAAGAGAATGAGAAAATAGACGATAATGTACATCTCATTGGCACAAATAACTGACGTGCAAAATAGATCCACGAGAGACAATTTTAAAATTATGGGACTACCTGGAAGTCATGATCCAAAAAAGATCATAGACATCATCTTTTAAGAAACTATCAAACAAACTTCTGAGATATCCTAGAACCAGAGGGCAAAATAAATATTGAAAGAATCCACCAATCACTTCCTGAAAGGGGTCCAAAATTAGAAACTTCTAGGAATATTGTAGAGAAATTAAAGAGTTCCAGGGGCAAGGAGAAAATATAGCAAGCAGCTAGAAAGAAACCATTTGAGTATTGAGGTAATAAAACCAGGATAACACAAGATCTATCATCTTCTATATTAAGGGATAGAAGGACTTGGAATATGATATTCCAGAAGTCAAATGAACGAGGATTAAAACCAAGAATCACCTACCCAGCAAAACTGAGTTTAATGCTTCAGGGAGGGGGGGAATGATCATTAGTGAAATAGAGGACTTTCAAGCATTCTTGATGAATAACCAGAACTGAAATGAAAATTTTACTTTCAAACACAAGAATAAAGAGAAACATGGAAAGGTAAACAGGAAAGAGAAATCTCAAGGGACTTACTAAATTTAAACTGTTTACATTCCTATATGGAAAGATATATATTTGAAAGTCCTTAAACTTTTCTCCGTATCTGGGTAGTTGGTGGGATTATACACACACACACACACAGACACACAGACATAGATGCAAGCACGTGCAGGCATGCACACACACACACACACCATATATATATGTATGTATGTATATACACACATATACATACATAAATACATATATATATACACATATATACATACATAAATACATATATATACATACATATATGTATATATATATATATATATATATAGAGAGAGAGAGAGAGAGAGAGAGAGAGAGAGAGAGCACAGGGTGAGTTGAATAGGAAGGGATCATAATCGAAAAATAAAATTAAGGGGTGAGAGAGCAATATATTGGGAGGAGAAAGGGAGAAATAGAATAGTGCAAATTGTCTCTCATAGAAGAGGGAAGAAAAGACTTTTCAAATGGAAGGGAAAAGGAGGAGGTGAGAGGGAAAAAGTGAAGCTTACTCTCATCACATTTGGCTCAAGGAAGGAATACCGTGCACACTCAATTTATTATGGAGTTGGTATCCTACACTACAGGAAAATAGGGGAGGGGGGATAAATAGGGTGGGGGGATGTTGGAAGGGAGGGTAAATGAGAAGATGGAGCAATTAGAAGTAAACACTCTTGGTGAGGGGCAAGGTCAAAAGAGAGAACAGAAGAAATGCGGGACAGGACAGAATGGAGGGGGATAGAGTTAGTCTTACCCAACATGACTGTTATGGAAGTCATTTGCAAAACTGCACATATATAGCCTATACTGAATACCTTGCCTTCTTAGTGGGGATGGGTGGAGAGAGAGGAAGGAAGAGAAGTTGGAACTCAAAGTTTTGGGAGCAAATGTTGAGAATTGGTTTTGAATACATCTGGGAAATAAGAAATACAGGTAATAGAGTATAGAAATTTATCTTGCCCTACAGAACAAAAGAGAATTTGGGGATAATGGAAGGGAATGGTGTTAGAAACGAGGTCAGATTGGTGGAAGGGGTATTCAGAAGGGGTAATTTGGAGTGAGAGTACAGAAGAGATTTGAAATAAATAAATTATATATATTTCCCTCCATATTCTTATCCAGTTTTCCCAGTAATTTTTGTCTAACAGTGAGTTTGTATCCCGTAATCTAGGGTCCCTGACTTTGTCAGTCAAATGTACAACAGTAGATTGCTAATTTAATTGATTACTGGGTCTAGAGTACCTAAAATATTCCACTGGTCTACCCCTCTATTTTTTTTAGCCACTATCAAGTGATTTTGATAATTGCCACTTTATAGTACAGTTTGAGATCTCATAGGGCTAGATCACCTTCCCTAACATTTCTTTGCATTAGTTCCCTTGATATTCTGGACCTTTTGCTCATCCAGATGAATTTTGATGTTATGTTTTTAACTCTAGAAAATAATCATCTGATACACTGATTGATTTGACACTGAATAAATAAATTAATTTAGCCAGACTCGTAATTTTTATTATATTGACTCGGCCTGCCTATGAGCAACTCATGTTTTTTTTTCCGCTTACTTAGATCTGAATTTATTTGTGCGGAGTCTTTTTAAATTGTGTTCTTATACTCCCTGGGTTTGGTTTGCCAGTTACACTCGCAGATATTTTATAGTGTCTGGCTTAGTTTGAAATGCGATTTAACTTTTTACCTCTTGCTGTTCGACTTTGTTAGTAATATATAGACAAATAGATGATTTGTGTATGCTTATTTTATAGCCTCCCACTTTGCCAAAATTGTTAATTATTTCACATAGTTTTATACTTGCTTCTCTGGGACTCTTTCTGTATATCATCATATCATCTCTAAAGAGTGATAATGGTTTCTTCTTTGCCTATTCTAATTCCTTCAATTTCCTTTTCTTCTCTTATTGCTACAGCTAACATTTCTAGTGCCATATGGAATAGTTGAATAATAGACATAATTGCTTCACCCCTGATCTTATTGGAAATGCATTTAGCTTATCCTCATTGTATATAATGATTGCTGAAGGAGTTAAGTAGACACTACTTATTCTTTTATGGAAAGTTCCTTTCATTCCTGTGTTCTTCAGTGTTTTCAATCAGAAAGTGTGTTGTATGTTGTCGAAAACTTTTTCTGCATCTATTGACATAATCACATAATTTCTGTCAGTTTTGTTGTAGGTGTGATCAAAATTGCTACGTTTCCCTAATATTGAACCAGTACTGCATTGTTGGCACACTATAAGGTCCCTGAAACCAAGGTTACTGTTTTCTACTTGCTGGATAATGACACCCTACTGTCCTCATCTGTCCCTTTCCAAAGAATGAACATATCACGAAGCATTATGCTTCCTCTTCTGGTTCACATCATAGTGACAGATTTCCTCCAAAGCTTTTTATCAAATATCACATTAAGGATTTATCAATCCTACCATCTGCTTCTCTGCCAAATTTTAATTACTTGGAATACATATAATTTTTGGCCAATGCTTATAAAACTATATGTCTTGTGATCCTTTCAGAAAGGAAATATGTCAGTTTTATCTATTTTGAGTTACCCCTGCCTGACAACATATCCAGCAGATAGTTGGCACATGATAAATATTTGAAATGTTCAATTCCCTTTGAATATCTTCAAATATGTAGAGACAAATCATAAAACTACACGGCAGAAATGGTATACGTATTTGAAGAGATCAAATTGGCATGTTTCAAATTCCTTGATCCTGTGCCTTCTCCTAGTCAAGGATGTTTTTCTACATGACTTTTGTTATCTTAATACATAAAAGTGAATTAGGCTTGCACTTTTTAAACATATAGATCAAATCAGAAAATTTCATTTTGATTATTTATTTAGCAGTAGAAATGGCAGGTCTAGTCCACAATTTTCTCATGGCATTTTTTACCTCAGTGTTTCTAAAAGTGTAGATAAACGGATTTAACATAGGGATTAGAATAGTGTAAAAGATTTCCACTGTTTTATCGAAGGAGAAAGTAGATGGAGGACGTGCATACTCAAAGATGCATGGAACAAAAAATAATACGACAACAGTGATGTGGGAACCACAGGTGGAAAGGGCTTTGTGCCGAGCCTCAGTACTGTATTTTCTCAGTGAGTGTAGGATGACCCCATAAGACATAAGCAGTAGAACAAAACTAATTGTACAGATGAGACCACTGTTGGTAATAACCATGAGACCAAAGCTGTAAGTGTCAGTACAGGCCAGTTTCAACAAAGGGTATAAGTCACAAATAAAGTGATCAATGACATTGGGGCCACAGAAAGGCAACTGGATCATGAATAGAACCTGAATCAAGGAATGTAAGAAACCTCCCGTCCAGGCCATACAAACCAGTAGAACACACAGTTTCTTGTTCATAATAGTGACATAATGCAATGGCTTACAAATAGCAACGTATCTGTCAAAGGCCATGAATGTGAGGACAATCATCTCAGAACCACCAAAGAAATGTGCTGCAAACAGCTGAATCATGCAGCCTCCAAAGGAAATGGTGTTTTTCACATAGATGGAGTCCACTATTACCTTGGGGGCAACAACGGAGGAGAAACATGCATCAAAGAAAGACAAAAAGGCCAGGAAGAAGTACATAGGACAGCCTATGAGAGAGGGGGTGGTAATGATTGTCAAAATAATAACTAAGTTTCCCATAAGAGTTACAAGATACAAAAGTAAAAAGACAACAAAAACTATTTTCTTAATATCTGGAGTCTGTGAGAGTCCCAAGAGAATGAATTCAGTAACATAACTTTGATTTTCCATAATTTCAGGCTTATGGATAAATCATTTCTTGATCATGGGGCACCTGCAAAGGCAATAAGGAAGAAATGTCTTTAATGTGGATTACGTGACCTTTGTGATTACGCTCTTCATGCTATACAAGATTTGCCCATTTTGTGTGAAACATGGAAACATATCTATGTGGAACAAGTGGGAGTGAATAAGCCTGCCTCCAAGAAAATAGGAGTAAAGGTACTAAATTTCACATACAAACACACGTATGTACACATACACACACCAACACATTATACCTTGAACAGTTTTAGGTTAGTTTTGCAGCAAGAAGTGACTAGGATCTGCATTAATTACTAGCAGAGAAAATTGACCTTATAAATGATATTGAAAATGCCAAGAGTAAAAGGTCAACTCTTCTCCTACCTATCTGCCCACTAAAACATGATCATCTTGTCAGAAATTTTTATTATGTATCTCTGTAATTGAATAAGTATATAATTTTAAAGTATACACATGCACACAGATATGTATGAACATAGGTTTGTATACACATATATGCAATTATATTCACATATAATATTAAACAGAATCAGATTATGACATCCACAATCATCCCAAGGGTTTTTAACGAAGAAACTTGTTGGATGCTTATTGAAAAACTGAATAGATCTCTTCAAGGGGTGTTTCTTTTAAAATGATGATAGACGTATACTACAAGAAACAAATTGCTACTGCATTTATGTGTTAGTACCTTAATCTTATCAAGGAAATGAAAGAGCATTCATGAAAATTAGGTCAAGAAAAATAGATTGACTAAACCAGGAATTCAGTGAAAACTTCATGCTGAATATGAGACTATCTAGAAATAGTAGGAAAATAATTTCGAGAACTATGTTGGAGAATGGAAGAAAACAAAGTAACAGAGAAAAACAGACACCATTATCACCTTCTTGACACACTAGATGAAAAAGGAAATATATCAATGAACTATATAAAAATCATATAGATACATATAGATATATAGATACAGATATATAGATACATAGGTACACACAGATTGAGGTAAACATATGTCTATCTTCTATATCTATCTACCCTTTATTTATCTATCTTTGAAGATTTTTCAACTAAGGTCCTCAGAGTTCCACTTAGACACTATCTACAGCATCACAAGTATTAAAGATGAGAACACAGCACAAAGACATGACACAGAATGAGAAAATATCAGTGATTGAAGGACATGTCGGGGGCCACACCTTTTAACTCTTATTGAAATGTGTTATCACCTTTCACCTGCCACTCTCATACTCTTCTAGTTTTTCTCTCACTCTCAGGCCTCTGTACAATTTAATCCATCCTCACCTTCTGACTGTGGGTATTGTTGATTGCTGTCCCCCATCACTAGCATGTTTTCTCTTCTCATTTTTTATCTCCTGATTTCTGTGGTTTATTTCAAGTATCAGCTAAACCTCTGATCACCTACATAACACAGTGGAAAGACTGGTGACTCTGGAGTCAGGAAAACTCAGATTCTGGAGTTGAAATCTGGGTTCAAACACTCACTAATTCTGTTACCTTGTACAAATCATTTAACTCTGTTTGCCTCCGTTTCTCATGTGCAAAATGAGCTGGAGAACAAAATGACTAACCACTCCAGTGTCTTTTCCAAGAAAACTTCAAATGGGGCCATTAAGAAGTCTGAGGGAACTGAAAAGACGTAATAACAAAACTTTTAAATTCTACAGAAAGACACTCTGAATCCCGTATAATTTTACGTCCTTCCCTTTCTTGATTGTTTCTAATTTATGCTGAATATAGGTTAATTATACGTTGGATTGGGAGTCCTTGAAATCAAGTATTACATTTTGCCTTTTCTTGCATCCTCAATGCTTAGAAAAGTACCTGGCACATAGTATATGCCTAATTAATACTTACTGACAGTCTTGCAGAAGCAAATGTGAGTTTCTCAAAGCACAGATCAAAATCTCTCACCTCATTTCCACATAAAGTCCAATAGTTTACTATTACTTTCAGAATTAAATACCAAATTTCTCGTTTTGATATTTACATTCCAACATGATTCTTTTCTATCTTTTCTGTCTTCATTCACTTTTCTCCATTTTGTCGTTCTACAAACTGACTGAATTTGTCTTCTTAGAGGTTTTAGAACACAATTCTCCAAAACTTGAAGTTTCTTCACTAGCTATTTCTTACGCATGAAGAATTCTACCACTTCATCTTCATATTTTATTTTCCTTGTCCTTCTTAAAGACAGCTCAAATCTCATCTTCTGTAGGAGGACTTTCTTGTTTTCCCTAGATGGATGGAAGTACTTTTTCTTTGAATCTTCTCTCTCTCTCTCTCCCCCCACCTCCCTCCCTCTCTTCCGCTCTCTCTCTTTCTCTCTCTCTCTCTCTCTCTCTCTCTCTCTCTCTCTCTCTCTCTCTGTCTTTCTCTCTCTGTCTCTCTCTTTCTTTCTTTCTCTCAGAAGAGAGAACAATTGAAGCTGCATCTATTAAGGCTGTATACTCATCCCTTTTTGACCCTTGCTAGAGACAATACGTAATTATTTGCGGGATATCTCCCCCATTACCCTATGAGGTCATTGAGATCAGGGATTTTGTTTTTAATTTTGTCAACACTTCACACAGTTCTGGGTTATAGTGAGTATTTAAAACATAAAGTATCTTAATTGGATGATTGGTTACATTGTGATCTCTGTGATGTCATAGATAATGACCTTTCTTTTTTTCCCCAAGATGTATTTATGTCTTGGTCCATAGTAAAGATTTAATAGATGTGTGTTGATTGACTGCCTGAGCAACCACAGAGCCAGCTCATGCTTGAGAGAATCACACTAAAATATACATTCGACTTGATCACCTAACTTTTCATTGAAAACCTTTAGGGATGGAAGTCCTAATACTTTCCAAGGAAGCCAGGGTAGAAATGAAGGCATTAATATAAACTGTTTAAAACAATGTTAAGTGCTGATTATTTGGGAATACCAATGTTGAATGTACTAGGAGAAAGAAGGATACTAATTTCTTTATTTTCCTCAGATGTGCAGGGCAGGGGGAGGGAAATATGTTCAAGAGTGTACATAACATCTGATATATAAAATTCGTCAATTTATTTTAATTAACTATTAATTTTTACAAAGAAAATTGCACTTGTATTAAGGGTGTTGGGGATTATATCAAGTAAAAGCAAAACAAAAAAAAAAAAAGCTTAACAGAGACAAATAAATAGACCTAGGGAAATAAAGGCAGAAAGAGACAGGTTGGTAGAGAAAAAAGGAGCCAAATTGAATTGAATCCAGTTCTTGAAGGAAATATTCTGTCCAAGCCTTTTGATAGAGCTTCTGAAAGGACTACTCTTGTCTCAACACTACCCAAAGCAAAAAGCATCAATAGTATTTCATCTTTAAATAATGTCTGAAGTTCCTTTAAAAGTAATTTTGCATTACTCCTCTTAATGTTACCAATTCTTAGGGTAGTTAGAATATGCAATTGATAAAATAGTCATTTGAAGTATAATGCACAGGATGTATCAACAGCATGATGTAATTTATGAGTGATATGATTAGATGTTAAGGTTAGGAAAATGAACTACAATGGAAGTATGAAAAATGGTAAATAATAAAAGGGTTGAGAATGCTTTTCTAATCAGTTCCCTTTTAATCTCATAGAATTCCCACACAAAGCAGGATGTGTAAATGGGAATAGATTCCAGTAAAGGAAACCTTCATTCTTGTTCATTCACACCAAAATAAACTCTGGGATATGAAACTCTGATTTATTTTTTTGTCCAAGAGGGACTGTTATAAATAAGACAGAGAAAAAAGGAAAGAAAATAAAGAAAGAATCAAGGAAGACAGACAAAATGAAGGAAGCAAGAAAAGCTGCCGTAGGGGTGAAATCGGTATGAAGTTCATATGAATTATAAAATCCTTAGTACCATTCGCCGTCAATGCAAGCCTGAAGAGCTGTATCTATGCCTGTTGACAGAGGTGACTTGAAGAAGCTTCTGCCAAGATCTTATTTTCATCTTTCTCTTGCATAGGTAATGTAAGGTTCATGAAAGAATTTCCACATACTGATGGAGCTAGGAAAAAAGTAAAGGAGGGTGAATACACTTTGCTTGGGGACAAATTTTATACTTCTTCGGGTAATGTGTGTGAACAAAAATTTCAGACATGCTGAAAAACTTACGTTGATTAAGTTGGTATAGAACAATTACTTTCAACGTAGAGTTGCCATCGCTCTATCTTTGAATTACATTGTTGGAAAGTCCTTGAGGTCTCAGAGAATGAGGCATCTGGATTATCTGGCTGTAAAATCAGGATTTTCCCTCACCAAAGGGAGCACTGATTCCAAAAAGAATTAGAAACTTCCAGAAGAGATGCCACATGATAACTTTGCTGCTGTCAGAAAAAAAAATCACAGATATATCTCACTTCATTTTTAAAAATTATATATCAATAATACCAAATATTTCTTCTGTTGTGTAGATATAGCATCTTTGTGATTCTGTTCCCCTTTTGTAAAACTCTTTTCTGTATAGAACAAGTAGAGCCAAATGTGAATCCTTTCTTCTAAGAGATATTTATGGATATTTCTTCGAAGTTTTCGAGCTGTCTCAGTCTCTGAGGGACTGAGGATCATCCCCTTTGTGTGGACACACCTCAATTCATTTGGCTTTGGTTGGTAATAAATCAATCTTCCTTAACCAAATAGTCATGTGTTGTACTGATGCCAGCCTTTGATAAAATCAGGATGTTTTCAAATTGTGCTTTCAAAATTTTTCCCCTCTCCTTTGTGGGAATTGAATATCACTTCATAAATGATACTATCTCTGAGGACAATCAGTCACTTATCCATTTCTGAAGGACTCTGCTGTGCTCCTTTATAGATTTTCAAAGGCATTCTGAAGCATTTTTCCTCCTCCCTACACCTGTGACAAACACACGTTTATCAATTTTGAAATGAAAATGAGATGTTTATCTTTCCAAATACCTTTTCCTTGTGCTTTCTTCTTCCTAATCATTTTATTTGCTCTCAGCTAAAGGTGAGAGATTAGGCAACCCTATTTCTATAGACATGTCTAATATTAATTTTTCTCATCCACATTTGGAGCAGAATATTAGTTATTTCCACATCTACTTGTCTCAGCAATGAGTCTGGAAGACAATCAACTCCTACCTCAAGTGAATTAATCATCTCCAAGCGCTTAATTACTATGTACTGTTTACTAAGTGCTAAAATTGGGACTAATAGTACAAAAAATATAAGAGTATCTTCCTTCAAGAAGCTTATATTCTATTACAGGAGATACTACATGCATAGGTATGTATACACACACATACACACACACACACACGTAATTATTATGTTTTAATGGAGCAAATTTCCATTATGGTAGGAAAAGGAGAGACAGCAAAGGTTTCAGGCACCTGGTGCTATAACTGAATCAATTAAACCAAATGTGCTTATGCTGTTGATATATGGGATGCATTGTAGTACACACTTGAAATTCAAGCAGAATTTTTAAATAAATTAAGAATTTTAGAGAAAATATACATTACTAAAAAAATTCCTGGGTGATATTACTGAAAGGTTAATTACAGAATCTTAGAGACTGAATGATCATCAGAGATTTTGTGATCCTAAACCTAACTAAAAAAGGATTTTTCAGTGATATTCCTATCAAATAGTGTTGCAGGCCCTATTTAAAGGTATCACAATATGTGTAACTCACTACATCCTTAAGAAGATTATTAGGTGCTCATTGTTATAAGACTGTAAGCGTAAATTGATCTTAAAATTAGTGACTGTATGTGAGAAAATATATTCCTAGAAAGACCACCTATTTATTTTCAAATATTTCATGAACACAACACCACCACAACTCTGGCTGAGACATTGGACTAAGCATTGTATCTCCCCAAAACCAAAGAATCAGTGACCCTCCTGAGCACATATTGACATGATTACTTTGGAATCCCAAAGTTGGTTGACATCAAATGATAAGTTGTGTGAAATTTTGTGTAATAGGAAATCAAAGAAGAGAAATATAATGTGATAGACTCATCAGTAATGACTTCATAAAGTAGGAAAAACATGAGATTAATTTTGGCAGCTAGGTGTCACAGTGGATAGGGCTCTGGCATGGATTCAGAAAGAACTAAGTTTAAATAAAGCCTCAGACACTTACTAACTGTGTAGCCCTATACAAGTCATTTAACTTCGGTCTGCCTCTATTCCTTATTTATAGAATGAGGAAAATAATAATATCTACATCCTAGAGATTTTTGTGAGGATCAAAAGAAATAACAATTCTAAAGCACTTAGAATGGTGCGTCACATATTGACTATGTAAAACATATAATTAGTTATTAGTAACTTGAAGCAAGGGACTATTCTTGAGAGATAAAGAAGAATGGATAAAGTGTTCAAAACCACAGGGACATAATATGATCTTTGGTATTTCAGCCAAGACAAAGGAAAAGGGAGATCCATCTTTCAGATTCCTCTCCTTTCTTCTGTTTGGCTTACTTCATTCTATTTAGCATCTCTAATTTTTAGATCAGTAGAATCAGATTTCTACTGGTCCAAACATCCAGAAAATAATCCTCTATTCCTCAAATGTATTTCCAGTTGAAAGGTATTTATTCTATCTTTTAGTTTCTCAAGAAGGAAGCAGGTAGTTTGTGCAATGAGTTGATCACTGCCCCCATTACCAAGAGACCTGAGTTAAAATACAACCTCAAAAATTTAGAAAGTGTGTGAATCTGAGCAACTTATTTAAACTCTATCCATCTCAGTTTCTTCCTCTATAAAATGTGATAATAGTATCTCTTCTTTCATAGGTTGTCATGAGGATTTAACCATTTTAACTGCTAATATTTGGATAATTGTATGTAAATATTAAAATGTCATGTTACCTATTGTTGTTAATAATGATAATAAATGTTAGTTGTTATTAATCTCTCTCATCATTGGTGTTCCTATCAAGTTCTTTACATAGACCAGACTCTGTCCTGTTTTGTTTAGGAAACTTCAGGTAAATTAAATCTATAACTAATAATAATGATTATATGGCTAATAAAGTAATAAAGTATACTTTTATAATTCTAGGTAAACCCATGATGAAATAAAATCAACAAACTCTAAAGTGAGGGATTCTAAGGAAGTTCATGGAGTAAATTTTGGTAGAGAAATTGGACAGTGGGACAATTAACAATGGGTCCTCAAGTTTGTGGGCTCAAATTCATTAGATTAAATTTTTTTTCAATATCTTTTCCTCAGTATCATTTGTTTTTCTGTTTTCTTCTGATCACAGAATCAGAAGTAGAAGTTTTCTTAAAGGACAGATCATATAATCTCCTGTTTTTTAGTAAAAAAAATAAATTCTTATTTAGGAAGTGATGTGGTAATATCACACAAGAAATACATAGCAGAATGGAATACCATTGTGCTATAAGAAATGATGAACAGGCAAACTTCCGAAAAACCTGGAAATAATTCTACGAACTGATGATGAGTAAAATGAGCAGAACCAGGAGAATATCATACAAAGTAAGATGCACAGTGTGGGAGGACTGTTTCTGATAGACTTAGCCTTTCACAGTAATGCAAAGACCCAAAATATTTCCAAAGGATTCATGAGGCAAAATGCCATCCATATCCAGAGATAGAACTACAGAGTCAGAAGACAGAGTGAATCAGACAATTTTTTCTTTTGTGCTTTCTTTTATGATTTCTCCTACAAGTTTCAATTCTTCTATGCAACATGACTAATGGGAAACTTTGTTTAATAAGAATGTATGTGTAGAACCCATGTGAGATTGCATGCTGTCTTGGGAAGGAGAGGAGAGGAGGGGGAGAAAATTTAAGACTTATGGGGGTGGTTGGTGAAAATAGAAAAGAAAAAAAACATTTTTTTAAATAGTATTGGGCAAGTAGAAGGTAGTACCAGTATGAGACTTTGAGAATCAGTCAAATAAAATCTAAAGAATGAAAAAAAACTATAGAAAATATAAAAGTTCTCACTGGAAAAACAACTGACCTTGAAAATAGTTCCAGGACAGAAAATCTAAGAATTATTGTTGTACCAGACAGCCATGATAAAAAAAAAAAAGAATCTGTGCAATATCTTCCAAGAAATCTTCAAGGAAAACTGCCCTAAAGTCCTAGATGTAGGGAGCAACATTGTCCTCTAAAGAATCCACAGATCACTTCTTGAAAGAAATCCTAAATTGAAAACAGCTAGGAACACTGTTGCCAAATTCCAGAACTGCCAGGTGAAGGAGAAAATACAGGAAGTAATCAGAATGCAATAATTCAAATATCAAGAAACTACAATCAAGATCACGCAGGACCTTGCATCTTCTACATGAAACGTTCAGTGTGATTGGAGCATGACTGCAAAGGAGCTTGTACTACAATCAAAGATCAATTATCCAGGAAAGCAGAGCATAAACTTTCAGGCCAGGAGATAAACATTCAATAAAATAAGGAATTTCCAGACCTTCCTGATGAAAATGTCAGAGTTCAAGAGAAAAGTTCATCTTGACATACAAGACTCAAGAGAGGCATTAAAAGGTAAACACAGGAAAAAAGGGGTAAAAGCACTTGTTATTCAATAAGGGCAACTGTTTACATCCTCATATGGGAGGATGATTTGTTGAAAAATAATAAATACGTAGCAGATAACCCATAAATATCTTTCCCATATATGAATATTTGGTTTGAGTATTCCCATACCAGTTTTCCTGAAGCTTGCAACTTTTCCTCTTCCCTCACAGTTTCCTGCTCCGCATTTGATGGGTTGCAATAGAATTCTCATCTTAAGGTTTTTGTTTATGTGTGAAAAAAATAAAAGAATAAAATATTATCTTTTATGATTTTCATATTGATTAGTACTGACATAAAAATAAAATTTATTTTGCAATATGATCTGGGCATCTGAATTTTCATCTTGAGTCATTCATTTCAGATTGGTAAAGGGCTCTGGCCCTTGATCAATGTATTAATCCCATATTTATTAACCATTTATCATTTGCAAGACTTTCAAAATTGAGCAACAGAAAAATTCAGAAGTGATTCGTTTATTCATCTTTTTTTTTTTATTTTTTTGGCCAGCTGGAGCCAATCTTTCCTTAAAACCATCTTTTCCCGTGTAGTCTTCTGCTTAAGTGATTAGTTTAGATTGTAAAGAGATAATATCCACCTTGATAATATCAGCAGTAGCAGCAGTAGGAGTTTATTATCAAAGTTATATTTTGCTTATAGGTTTTCAAAGCATTTAACATTTAGCATTTTATTTGATCTTATCTACTCTATCATTTATGATTGCTCATATTTTGTAACTGGAAGAAGTGATCCTAAGAGTTGTAGTAACCTTACTATGATCGTGAAACAGGAAGAAAACATGGCAGAATTTGAATTGCCTTCCCGCTTTTTGTCTAGGATTCAATCCACTGGGACACCTATAAAGATGCATGTATGTATGTATATATATATACATATATATACATATATATATATGTATATATATATATACACACACATACATATAAATATGTAGGAATATATGTATGTAAGTCTATACAAATATATTTGTATATTGTACAAAAATTTCTTACATTTAGTAATTCTTTAATTAAAAATTACTAACTGCCAGAATTAGGAGATGAAAATATAAAGTTTAAAAAAACAAATCCTATGCATCATTTACACAGATAAGTCAAATGTAAGTCATAGAGACTAACCCAGCTGATTGTTTCTTGAAACATTGACTTAACTTCTCTAACTTTTGTCCTGGTCTCTGTGAGGATCAATGGCAGGAAAGAGAAATTGAGGAAATAAAAATAGGCAATGAGGAAACAAAACTATCACTCTTTGCAGAAGATATGATGATATACTCAGAATATTCTAGAAAATCACCAAAAGAACTCATTGAAACAAGTAACAACTATAGAAAAGTTACAGATCAAAAACCCATATATATCTGAATAGTGACGTAAACATTATACATGAACTACTAATAAGAATGTTACAGATATATATTACAAAAAAAAATATACACCATAGTCATGTGGGATTCATACTAGGAATGTAGGGCTGGTTCAATATTAGGAAATTTATGAGCACAATCAACAATATCAATAAGAAAACACCAAAAATTATATGATCACATAGATAAATTGAGGAAAATGTTTTTGGTGAAATCAAATACCCATTATAATAAATATAGGAACAAATTAAATCTTTCTTAAAATGATAAGTACCATCTATCAAAATCCAAGCACAAATATTATATACGACAGGAATAAACCTTCCTAAACCTCTCTACATGTGTCAGAGGTGAAGCAATGATGTCCATTATCACCAATATTACTCAATAATTTGTTGGAAGTGCTGACTCTATTAATGCCGACTGAGTTTTGTTGGTAAATATAGAAATCCTGATAATTTTGCATCAATATTTTAAGAGAAATTGATCTACATATTTACAACGTTGTTTTTTATCTCAATTTAGGAATCAAAACCACATTTATGTCATAAGAGGAATTTGGTAGAATTCCTTTTTTATCTATTTCTTGAAATGGTATGTAAAATATTAGCATTAGCTGTTCCTTAAATGTTTAATAGAACTCATTGAACATCTATCTGCTTCTGAATTTTTTCCCCTTAAGGAGTACATCCATGGATTGTTCAATTTATTCTTATAATAATGTGATATATACATATTATATTTCCTATTAAGTTGGGAAATTTCTACTTTCTGTAACTATTCATCTTTTTCAGTTCAAATGACAGTTCTATAGTCATAATCCAAGTCGAAAAAATAGTTCCTACTAATTGTTTAATTTCCTTTACCTTTGTGGTGCATTCCCCTTTGCATTTTTGATTCAGATAATTTTCTTTTCTTTGTCTTAATTAAATTCCAAATGATTTGTTCTTTTTTGTATTTTTTAGTTGAATGCACAGTTTTTTAATAGTTTCTTTCTCACTTTCATTAATGTACAAATTAGTAGTTATAAATTTTTCTGCAAATATTACTTTGGGTGAATCCCACACATTTTGAAAAATTTTCTCATGTTTCTCATTACCTTAAATGAAATTTTTATTTTGTTCTATGAACTTTCAATGACTCCTTCACTACTTGGGAGTAGACTATTTACTTTTCAATTAATTTTTTATCTATGCTTTCATAAAAATTTATTGAATACAATTTTTATTGCAGTATACTCTGAATCGCCAAGGCAATATTCACAGCACTGGTGTTGGATATGAATATGCCAGTGTAGTTCTCAATCACCAAGTATAAAAGACTTTCCATATAGAAAGCAGAAGAAAAGCATTTATTTACACACCAGAAAAACAAATTCCAGAATCAGAAAGCAAAATTCTTCATGGTGACCAAGAAGTTAATAAATAGGGTCACAGCAGGGAGAAACGCATTCTGAAACCTCCCTGCCCTTGCTCAGGGTCTTCTCACTATCAACTCTCACGCTGTGTCACTTGGCCTATGCCAGCTGACCTGCGTTCTATCGCCTCTGACCTGACCACACTCACTCACTTCCCCCGATTCTGCTCTACCCTTCCTGATCCGCTTTTTCAACAAGCTCCTTCTATCACACGTGACTTAGGTTCCCAGGTTATTTAAGCAGATAATATGGATATATGAATTAAAAAGAAAGATCTTTCCATTTAAATGACGACTACATTCTGCCCCAAGATCTTTCATATTTATTAGATGGGTCAGTGGGGCAACTCGTATAAACAAAACTTTACAACAGTATAATGGGGATCCCACAAAATAAGTATAAAAATTAGGGTGGAGCTTAAGCACAAGCACCCCATCATTTCACGTCTACAAATAGGACCCAAAATCTTGGGTAAGGGGAGAAAGTCTCCTCTTCCACAACTACTTCCTGCTAAGATTGGACACAGAGCTGCCCCTACCCCAAGAAGTCCCATTTGAGCGATCAGTTCTTCAGCTGGCATCTGGAGTTTGGTCAACTTCAGGTCCAGAGATAACACATCACTCTCTTGGACAGGAGATGACTTCTGTCTGAAGTGATCAGGATCTGCAGGTGGAGGGTGCTAAGCTTATAGGAAAGAAATCTAGCAAACAAGTTTAACAGATGAAAAGCAAAAAACCAACCAAAGAAACCAACAAACAAAACCAAAGGAACAATAACCAGGGCAGGGTAGATACAGGGTCAGCTGTGGTTCTGAAGTTCATAAACCCACTAATACAGTCTCATTTATCATAGAATATGAGTTAAGGTTAAAATTTGGTAATCATCCTCTCCTGACAAAACAACAGATACGGTATGATCTTTCCAATGTGCTATAATTTCCATAGCCTTTGGAATGCCGTTTGGCTCTTTTTACCCCAGCTTTAGCTTTTGTCAGTAGAACTCAATCCTTCAGTTCCTCAGTTAGTTATTTCAGAAGAAGATTAAGTTTTCACAAGTGGTCTTGTTTCAAAAGGAATAATAATCACTTGAACTATTTTATCATTTTTACAAAACTGTATGGGTTAAACACCTAAATGCTGGAATGCTAAAATAATTTCTCCTTGATAATTAGAATCTATGACTCCATCCAACACATGTATTCCATGAGCTTCTAATCCTGATCTAGGTAATATCCGTCCAAAATGATACTTTGGAATTCTCATACATATTCCAGTAGAGATTATTCTTATGTGTTCCTATCCAACAAAAGTCCTCTAAACAATGCAAATTACATCCTGCCGAACCAGGTGTGCCTGGATATGATGCTGGAACAACTGGTCTCACAGTTCAATACACAACATTTGGGATCTTATGTGTTTGTTGTTTTCTAATTTGCATATTTGGGCTCATCATTCTGGCTGGATGTGTACTGTCTCCCAATGGTCTATTATTCAAATTATGTAAAGCAATTAAGAAATTATCTTTGCAATGTTGATTAAAATTATTAGAACTTAGCTTTCTTAACTGTTCTTTCAATAATCCATTCTTTCAACTATCCTAGATGCTTGTGAATAGTATGGAATATAATATATCCATTCTATGTTGCTTAATACAAAAAAATCCCTTCATTTCATTACCTTTGAAATATGACCTATTGTTGCTTTGAATCTATATTGAGGTTTCATAATATAGACTTTTGATATCTAAGTTTTACAGGCGTTTTTCCAGGCCTTCTTCTTATAGGCACAATCCACTAGTATATCCGAATAGTTGTCAACACAAGTACATATAAATTTGCACTCTTTGTCTTTGGGTAGAAGTCCAATATAAACTGTTTTCCGAGTTTGGGCTGGTACTTTTCCCCTTGCTATCTCTCCAGTTGCTATCTGAGGAACAGTTCATTCCTTTCCCAATTGACTTGCATAACATTCTTCAGCTACTTGTTTTAACAGTGAATGATAGACACTATTACTTTGGTCTTGTGCCCACTTGTGTGTGACCTGGAACCGTAAATCACCAGCCACTTGATGGATCCATTTTGCTAGTACTGGATCATCAGCTGATTTCAGAACGAGGACAGTATATTAAGTACCATTCTTTGCTAGTTGATCAGTGTGGGCATTGTACTCACATTCTGGCATTTTATGGGCCAGGTGAGCATCTACATGAAAAACTCACAAATTAACAACCAAAGACAAGTTCTGTATATCTTTCCATAATTCTTTGCCCTAGAATTGTTTCCCAAGAATTTCCTAATTTTGATTTTTCCATGTAGGCATTCATGTAGCTAACCCCTTAGCTACTGCCCATGAATCAGAGAATACATGACACTGTCCTCCTTGTTCTGTCTTGATAGCGTGTTGTTCTGCCATGAGTTCAGCATATTGACTGGTTCCACTTATCTCAGTTCTTTCCAAAGTCTCCCTGGTACATGGGTTATAGGCTACTCCTTTCCAGTGCCTTTGTGGCACAGATATTTTCTTGTCCCGTCATTAAACCAGGCATGTCTCCTTTGTTCTGCAGTTAATCCATCAAATCCCTCATTCCATTTTACCAGACTGTAGCAAGTGTTGTTTTGGTTCAGAGGGTGTACGATTTCCTTCAGTATCTATGTTTGCTATAGATTCATGTGAAACAGAAACTACACTTTTGCCTGTTCTAGATCGGTTTTGAATATATGGTTTCCATTTAATCATGTTAGCTTCCTGTGCATGTCCAATTCTATGGGAAACTGGGGTACTCATTACCCAGGCCTTAATTGGGATTCCAGGCCTTAATATTACCTCATAGAATAAAATCAGCTGTTCAATCTCTACCACAGCCAAATATGCCACAAATAACTGCTTTTCAAAAGGGCTATTTTGAACTCCAGAAGAAGGGAGTTTCCAAGACCAAGATCCTGAGGGTACATTTTGTCTTTGGTGTTTTTGCCATAAAATCCAGGTTACATATTCCCCTTGTACAGTCATTTGTAATTTCACTGGACTGCTTTGCATAGGCCATAAATCTAGAGCCAATTGAAACCTTAGTTTTATCAAAAGCTATTGTCTTCTTAAATTTCCAGTCAAATTCATATTTTTTCCTAGCAATTTAATATAAATGTTCCAACTTTGTCCTAAGTGTGGTTTGTGATGTCGCCAATATTCAAATAATCCTATAAACTTTTGTACCTCTTTCTTAATGAATTCCGAGTGTTTAGCTGGGCTTGCAGGAGAAACTTGCTTTGCAGCCCCTGATTCCATTGTATACCCAAAAACTTGAAGGTTTGAGCTGACCCTTGACCTTTGAGGGATTAATCACCCAACGTTTGTTTTTCATGTGCTCAATTAAAAGTGTCAAATTCTTCACCATTTCTCTAGCTTTACCCTGTATCATAGCATTATCTTTGTAGTGCGTAAGCTGTACCTCAGGTAGCTCTAATTCACCCAAATGTTCAGCCATAATCCTACGACAAATAATAGGGCTATGCAGATATCACTGTAGCAAGAATGTAAAAGTATATTGTTGACCTTCTAAAGTAAATTGGTCCCACTGTTTCAAAACTATTGGGATAGTAAAGAAAGCATTGGCTATATCAATAATTGCATGCCAAATTCCATCATATTCCTGGATTTTTTCTATTAAGGTAAAGGTATCTGGAACAGCATCATGTAAGGGAGGAGTGACTTTGTTCAATTGGCTCTAATCCACCGTCATCCTTCATGTCCCACTTGACTTTTGTCCTGGCCACAAGGATTATTCCATCGAGTGATTGTAGGGACTAGCACTCCTGCCTCAGCATATTCCTTTATAGTATTGGTAATCTCATGTTGTCCACCTGGCACACGATACTACATTAATCACTTTGGAAGTTGCAGGCAAGGTGATTGGATTCATGTTTATTCTATCCACTTAACTGTATTAATTCCTATTTTCCTTACTACAAACTGTTATATCGCCTCAGGTAAATTTAAAGTCATACCTCTCAATATGTCCATTCAGAATGTATTCAGGAATGGGTACAATTATCACAGTATTATCTTTCTTAGATAATTGTCCAATTTTCATCATTATATCAACTTGTCTGGCTGATAATTCAGCCCCTCCCAATACTGTTAGGGTAATTGTAGTTCCATATTTAAACTTACCAGGGTTTCCATATATAAAGGAGGCTGACACTCCAGTATAAATTAATGCCCTGGTTACAGGATTTGATACATATTTCCAACAAATGGTAAAATTGATATGGGGTCTGTAATCCAGTCTGTGTATTTCTTTAAACTAAACTGGAGCTGTAAGGGAATTGCCAACCCCCAGCCTCTTGGATGGTATTCACTGGTCATGACTCAGGTAAACTGAGGGGAGACTGGTAAGGCATGAACAAGATGGTATTGGGAGGAAGGTTTCCACCCCTGTTTTGTTCAAGGCTATTTTCCCAGGCTTTTCTGAGAACAAAGAAGACCAAAAATGTTTTTCTTTCTAGGGGCTATGTGTCCACCCTGGGCAGTCCTGGCTTAAGGTAAATTACTTCCTTATAAGGGCAAATTATTGGTGATAGGTTCACTTAGAGCACTGGTGTCAGAGAAGAGATAAAAGCACTGCTCACTGCTTGAATAAACGGAGTTCTTACTATCTTGTCTCCCACCTCAATCGTTGCATACAGTTAAACTCCACCAAGGCCTACAGGCCTCTGCTGGTCAGATAAGCCTGTGGGCCTGAGAGATCAGGCTCAGACTCCAAGGGTCCCTAACATGGAGCTAGACCAAATTCCTATTCTTCCTGAAGGTGTGACAAACTTAGATACAATGGTTCAACAGGATCTGTAGGGATAGGTCTTATTTCTCTATTTTGCCTAGTATCAAGTAGCTTTTCTCATACATTCTGTACAGTTAGTTAGTTGGAATACCATCTATGTTTCTAAAATCTAAGCCTGTTCTCAATAGAGCAGTAAAAATTCTCTCCTTGTCATTTTTTTTCTGATTTTGAATCTACCACCTATTTACTCTTCTTTCCCTAGTAATTTTGTCTTTTCCGCAGTCTCCTAATCACTTAACTGTGAAATCTTGACCAACACTTCTGAAAGACGGTGCCCTATTTCCCCAATTATTAGAGTCTTAGTCAAGTACTTGTAAGTAGAAAGAGCCATTTTCACTATTACATTCCTGTGGTACACTGCAAAGGGAGTATCATACTATGCATCTACACTTCTGGTCATTGTAGCAGTTTTCATTACTTCCTCATTAAACTTTCTTCTACAGTCTCTAAATGAATATTAGGTTCTGTCTCCACTAGGCCACATAGAGTCAGTAGGATATTTCCTACTGCAGTCTTATGCTGCTAAAACTAACATATTAGTTACATTTTTACCTCCTTGCATATTGTAATCTCCAAAAGTTTACTGTAAAATAGGATGCTGACTAATAATCTAAAAAAATTCAGGCAGTAGACGGGATCTGTACCTATTCCTCCAGCTCTCTCATCACTGATTCTCACCATTCAAGATTAACGATTCTCCCACTCTTTCAGTGAATTTACTCAAAATTTCTGTGATCTCCTGCTGAATAAAATTCTCAATTATTTCCCTTAACACTGCGTTAGCTCCTTGATTCTCCTGTTTCCACCTCATTGTTGGGATTGCTTCTGACTGAGAAACTCCCTCTAAAACTATTTCACTTCCTTTGTTGCTGTGACAAATAGGCTGGGTCTGTACAAAGATCAGATGTGCATTTCTTTTGTCAAATTTTGTTTTTTTCTGAGCTAAATGAAGAGCCCTTCCTTCTACCTGAAACCCCCTCCCCTCAACTATTCTTGTCCTTTTTTTTCCATCTTAACTTTTTCCTTGAGCAGCTTATCTCTGTTTCTACACATAATATGGTAAGCTGTTAGTAAAATCCTTGACATGGGAACTCTGGAATTTGGCTACAATATTCCTAGGAGCTTTATTTTCCCGATCTCTTTCAGGAAGTGTTGGTGGATTCTTTAAATATTTATTTTGCCCCCTGATTCTAGAATATAAGGGCAGTTTTCTTTGACAGTTTAATGAAAGATGTTGTGTAGGCTATTTTTTTCATCATGGCTTTCAGGTAGTTCCATCAATTTTAAGATGTCACTCCTGGATCTGTTTTCCAGGTCATTTGTTTTTCCAGTGAGACATTTCACATTATCTTCTATATTATCATTCTTTTGGTTTTGTTCTGTAATTTCTTGCTTTCTCATAAAGTCATTAGCTTCCATACACTCCATTGTAACTTTAAAGAATGATTTTCTTCAGTAACCTTTTGAACCTCCTTTTTTCTTTTGGCTAATTCTGATTTTTAAATCGTTCTTCTTCTCGTTGACTTTTTGGACCTCTTTTGCCATTTGGGTTAGCCTATTTTTAAAGCTGTTATTTTCTTGAGGATTTTGGGGGTCTCCTTTAACAAGATATTGGTTCACTTTTCATGATTTTCTTGTGCTGCTCTCATTTGTCTTCCAAATTTTTCCTGCACTTCTCTTATTTCATTTTTAAAATCTTTTTTGAGCTCTTTCATGACCACATATCATTGCATATTTTATTTTGGTGATTTTGGATTCAGAAGCCTTGACTTTGGTGCCTTCCTCTGATGTTATCCTTTGTTCTTCCTCATCTGAAAGAATGGAAGAAAATACCTGTTCACCAAGAAAGTAACGTCACGTAGACGTATTTCTTTTTCCATTTTGTTTTGAAATTTTTCCAGCCTTGTACTTGACTTATGAGTCCTTTGTCAACTAGTGGGTGAACTCTAATTAATTGTAAGTTCTCAGTTCCTCCTACGTGGCACAATTAAGGAATAGATATTTATTCCTCTCCAGGCCTGCTCTTTGGTCTGGGAGCAAACACAAGCTTTTCTTTCCAGGATCTGTGAGTAGGGTTCCCTCTCCACAACCTCCTCCAGCTCCACCAGGAAAGTGTTCCTCCTCACCCCAAGGCCTACACTCAGCTCCGAGATCCAAATCAGCTGCTTGATTCCCCCATGGTCTTTAGGCTGAGGGCCCCTAACCCTAAAAATCTGCTGCCTCAAATACTAATGCTGCCCTGAGGCCAGGGCACACCCAGGTGAAAGAGTTTTCTCAGTGACCTTTGAAGTTGTATTTGGTGATGAGGGTTGAGGAATCTGGGAGCCATAACTGCTGCCAGTGATTCTGGAACCTGCAGCCTGCTGCAGTCCGATTAATGCCTTATTGTGTGTCCAAGGCTGGGCTATGTTCCATTGGCTGAACTTCAAATCTGGTGCAATGGATATTTCCTGTCAGCCTTCCAGGCTCTCTTCGGCTGGAAATTTCTTTCACTCTGTTTTGTGGCTTCTGCTACTCTAGAATTTGTTTAGAGTAATTTTTTATAGGTATTTTATGGGCTTTGGGGAGAACTAGAGTAGGTTTATCTTTCTACTCATCCATTTTGGCTCTGCCCCCTTTATGTTCTCCTTAAGAGACAAAATAAAGTCCCCATATTAAAGTGTTTTATTTTTGAATATTTGAAATAATGAAACAAAACAGAGGAAATGACATTTTCAAATTTCTGTATTAAAATGGTCATTTTCAAAGGCACAAAATAACATACACTGAATTGCAAAGTAAAAATAAAATTATGTTGAATTGTAAAATAAAAAAAATACAAAGTAAAACTATCAAAATATTCTTAAAAATCATGGACCACATATTCAGAATTCCTGGACATTCCTATAATTGCTATAATATATCAATTTCCATTCTTGCAGTTTGGACTGAACATCCTTGAAAAAATAGAAAAGATACTATTCTTGACCATATTATTTTTCACCTGAAGTCACTCGGGTGCTCCATAGCTTCTTCATGGCATATTTTACTTCTGCATTCCTTAGAGTATAGATCAAAGGATTAAGTAAGGGAGTTATAATGGTATAAAATACAGACACCAACTTATCAAGAGGGTAGGTTTTTGGGGGGCGAGTGTACATGTATATGCAGGGACCAAAGAATATGATGACGACAATGATGTGGGAGACACAGGTGGAGAGGGCTTTGCGCTTCCCCTCTGAACTATGATTTCTCAGAGAGTGCAGTATAATTGTATAAGATATCATCAGAAAAACAAAGCTTAGTGAGCATATGGCTCCACTATTGAAGACTATTAAAAGATTTAATACGTATGTGTCTATGCATCCCAGTCTTAACAAAGGTTGCAAGTCACAGAAATAGTGATCAATCACATTCGGACCACAGAAGGGCACATTCAAGATAAGGATTACCTGGGCAATTGAATGCAGAAATGACACTACCAATGCCACCAGAATCAGTATCCCACACACTCTCTGATTCATGATGACTGAGTAGTGTAGAGGTTTACAGATGGCCACAAAGCGGTCATAGGCCATTAAAATGAGGACCAATATCTCCATGCAACCAAAAAAATGCATGGCAAATAGCTGGGTCATGCACTCATCAAAGGAAATAGTAGTCTTGTGAAAGAGATTGTCCGTAATCAGTTTGGGAGCCGTTGTAGTAGAGAAAGAAGAATCTGCAATGGACAAGTAGGTTAAGAAAAAGTACATGGGTGAAGCAAGTGTGGGACTGGTCTTGATGGTCACAACAATTAATAGGTTACCCAACACAGTGGCAGTGTAGAACACCAAGAAAATGGTAAATACTATTTTTTGTCTCTTTGGGTCCTGAGTCAGTCCAAGCAGAATAAATTCGGTCACATTATTTCTCATCTCTAAGACTCAAGCAGGAAGGACACAGTTGAGAACTAGTTAAAGTAAGAAAATAACAAAGAAGAATTAATAGGGTAGAATTCAAGAGACTTCTATCAAAGGAAAGCTGCTTGACTCTCTATAGGTAAGTTTCTGTTATTCCTATTTTCAAAGTCTTAGATAGAATTTTAAGTAGAAAATACTCCCATAATCTGCTGCAATTCATCTAGCACATTTCTTTCTCATGGATTGTGTGTGTGTGTGTGTGTGTGTGTGTGTGTGTGTGTGTGAGAGAGAGAGAGAGAGAGAGAGAGAGAGAGAGAGAGAGAGAGAGAGGATAATTTCACTTTCCGCCGTGCAGTAATGCATGTACAGCACCATGTATACACTTACAGGAAACATGGATGGATAAGCATGTGTGGGGTGCAATCAGTGCCACTGGATAGTGTTATGAATTCATACATCCATTTGGTAATTTTACTTTATTTTTCCACTTTAGTGCGTGTGTTTTCTTTTGTGTAACTGTGTTTTAAAAACTCGATCTGCCTCCCTAACTTTCTGTCATTAATATTTTGGGAGATAATTACTATAATCTGCCAAAATAAATACTAATCTGCTAGAAACTATATAGACCTCAATCCTTCTGATGCAGTTACTCTTTTCAGAGAATCTCAAATATTGAAGGGAACTCATAATACTTCGTTGAAACCACCTCGAATAAATAAGTATTCATCCTCCAAGATTATATAACTAATAACAAAGAATTTTTTTCCTTCGACTACACTTTAGAGCAGTGTAAAGCATTTTACTTGTATTAAGTTCATACTTACTTTTCAATAATTTGCAAAAATTGCTACTAGTTCTGTCCTATGAGATCAAATATTCAAAATTCTAATCTCTCTTTCTCTCTCTCTCTCTCTCTCTCTCTCTCTCTCTCTCTCTCTCTCTCTCTCTCTCTTTCTCTCTCTCTCTCTCTCTCCCTCTCCATCTCTCCATCTTGGCTGTCAGATATACCAATAAATGATAAAAACTCTCATTTTCTCTACAAGCTTTTGATTTTCCATGGTACAACTTTCAAAAGCTTAATCTTGTGGTTCCCCTTCTCTGAATGTGCTAGAGATTATCAATGTCCCTCTCTAAATATGATAGCCAAACTTAGGACAATAATCCATATATGAGTCACCAAGTGAAGAATTCGTTAGAATTATCACCTCTCTTATTCTGAACAATAGGACACAAACACAGTCATCAAAATGTTTGGTGACATGTCGAATCATTTACTCATTTTCAGTACATAGTTAAATACATCATGGATTAAGTTCTAGTGGAGACATTAGAGGTTATAGACGCTAATTACCTTATTTTTCAGAGAAGCAAATTGAAATTCACTGAGTCAATTTCACTTTCCCAAAATCATCCAGTCAATGTCGGGATTAGATCACTAGGTCAGTTTCACATTTGTTATTCGCTGACTATGGCTTGTTTTCTTATATTGGTTCTGTTTAATGCTTCAGACGAAACATAGGACTTTATATTCATGCTTATTAAATCATGTATTGTCATAGTCAATGATGGAAACCTGAGAAAGTTAGTTTGTATCGTGACTGTCATCAAATATATTATTTTTTTCATCCATTTGCAAATATGATGTCTACCATCTAGGGCTTTGTCTAAGGCATTCATAAAATGTTTAACATGAAAGAAATACTTGACCTATAACTAAGGATTTCAAGGAACCATATGCACATTGTAATATGATCCTCATACAATTGTGCTGGATAACCTTTTCAAGTTTGATTATTTCGATTTCATTGTTTAGGCAAGGAGAGTTAAAAGGGCTTTCAAGACTCATTGAAAGTCCCAAATATAATGAATATAAAAGGAATGAAGGGTTGACATTTCCACTTAGTCCATGTCTACTACTGATTCCACCTCACTTCAATGCCTCTAGTTACATATCCTAGGTACTGTAGTCAAATGATTCATTAATTATTATCATTTGCATACAATATTTTGCATTTTCCCTTTTTAAATTTTAAAACAAGTAGAGAATATTTATCTTATTCTTCTAATGCTCTCGCTTATGTTTGCAACTCTTATTTTTATTTCCCAATGGATAATGTCAAATTTATATTCAATGTTTCTTTCAATGAATCCTTGAAGTCTTGAGAAATTCTTAAAGATCATTACCAACATTGATATGTTTTGAAGGAAAAGGGAAAAGAAAAGGAGAGGAAAGTATTTGGCAGAAGAGGGGAAGAGAGAAGAGGAGACAGAGGGAGAAAATAGATAGCAATACACATCTATAGAAAAATACACATATAAATCTAATTTATAGCATTGTCATGAGACTCAAACAATGCACTGAAATCACTTGGAAAATTATGTTGTTATTAATTTTGACATTTTCCCATCCAAACAATTAAGCTGACCAAATTGGGAACTGAAAGAAGTGTGTGAAGATTTCGGCAATTTTTCACTTTATTTTATTACAAGATGACAAAACTAGAGATTGAGTCAGACAATCACAAATTAGAAATCAGATAGTAACTTAGCGGACACCTAATCCAAACCAGTCATTTTATAAATAAATAATAGTACAAGAAAAGGAAAGTTATTTGCCTAAGATTGCTCTAGTAACTGAGCTGGGGTCCAAACTCACATTGTATAACACCAAAGTCAGCACTTCATCAGCACTGGAAATTCCAGCACACCTGCTACTCTTTAAACGATTCAGTTTCTCGTTCTGTAAGTTAAAGATTAAAACAATAAACATTTATTAAGTATCTGGATGTTTAAATTAGTATCTCATTTGATCCCCACTGTAACCTAGAAGGTAAGTGCTATTATTATGCCCTTTTTACAGTTGCGCAAACTAAGCCAGAGAGAGGATAAGTGATTTTCACAGGAACACACACTTACAAAGCACCACAGACTTCATTGGAATTTGAGTCTTCCTGACTTCAGGCTCAAAACTCTCTACTTATTCCACCTAGCTTGATACTAAATGAATAATAATATTTGCTTTTTAAGTTGCACTTTAAGGAATATCTAGTTTTTTAATTACAAAATTTTAAACTCAAAAAGATATAAGTTCCAAGATTTAAGGCTATAGATGTTATCCTGGAGTAGCAAACAAGGAAACTGAAAAGCATGGTATACTTCATTTGCATAGAATCACAAATAAGAAATATGTAATATAAGACTTGAACTCAGGATTTCTGATATAAAAACTTCAAGACTTTTAGCCACTACATTGCATTATGTAATAATAGGATACTCTGAGGATGGAAATATTTTAGTCCTTGATATACAACCATTAATCAGTATGCAAACAGGAACCAATGTCATTGGTTTGAAAATAATAGGGAATGAGCAAAGGCTTAAAAATATTTTAAAAAGCACACTTATTTAAATCAATCAATTATGACCCAGAGCCCTATTTTTGAGAGCCTGTTTTAAGTCCACAAGCTAATAACAATAATAAGAGTAAGTAAAATTTGTAAAGTGTTTTAAAATTTTCGAAGTATTTTTAAAATTATTTCATTTTAACTACACAACAATTCCAAATGAGTGATACTAATATTACCACCATTTTACAGACAGATAAACGGATGCTGAGATGTTAAGTGAGTTTCTCAAGGTGACATATTTGGTTAGTGTCTGAGCTAGGATTTCAACTCAGGTCCTCTTGATACTATGTCCCGCCCTTTGACTACTTCACCACCTAATCATCCAACTATAAACAAATCTAAAATCACTACGTGTGCACAGTGAAAGTCTTAGGAAATGTTTTGTCTTTTCCTTTATCTTTTCTTTTCATTTTTTTTTACTTCCTTTCCTTCCCTTTCCTTTCTTTCTTTTTCATTTGAGGCATGTTTGACTCTCATTACACTTTCTTTTATTCTCCTTAAAGAAGCGCAAATTATTTTTTCAAGAAAATTATGGATACATGCATCCACATTGAAAACAAGTGACTGGTAACATGTACAGTATAATTCCCTCTCAATCCTTTAAAAAAGAAAAATGAATGATGCAATCAGTTACACATTGTTAAACTCAAATATCTACCTCAGTGGTTTACCAATAGGAAAAGGAGAAGGGATACTGCAAGACCTTCCTGGAGTTCCTGAAATTAGCCCATTTTCTCACAATCCTACTCATAATATTAATCCTCTCTTACACATTTTCTCTGTCTCTCACTCTATCTCTTCCTCTGTATATCTGTCTGCCTGCTGTCTCTCATTATCTCTCTCTCTTCCCTCTGTCATTTCATATAAAGATGACTTTCTGAGTAGGTGGGGGTTAGGAATATTTTTAAAGAGGAAAATGATGGATCTTTTAAACATTCAATGAACAAAATTTTAAGGAACAAATGAAATGCAGAAGGACAGGCAAATCATTGCAGTAGTGGGATACATTAAGAGAATGGTAACTGCTACCGTTCATCTGAGATAGACATCTAATCAAGGGACCCCAAGCATAACCTAGACTTAAGCTGGGGGGTGAATTAGTGAGTGTATCTCACCTATCACAGACATTTGTTAAAATAGAATCGTCAGTTCCATTGGTTTATTGACACCTCTATTACAGATTTGACAGTCAGGATCAAACCATGTTGTGATCAATCAAAACCCCGTTCCAGACAAAAGCACAAATCTATGGGTTGTGGCATATCACAATAGTTAATTAAAAGCGATTAAAATTAAGGTTATTATACATTGATTTTTGCTCGCCTTGAGTACCTGATTCATTCCCACCTTCGTTCTCAATTTCTAAAGATAAGTGGCACCTGAGGCGAAAACAAGTGCTTGAAATCCATCAATATTTCTTTCAACAATGATTACTTGAGTACTAACAAATGAAAGATAAATAATATTTGGGAAGTGTCTCATATTAGTCGACACCTTTTGTGTGACCTTAAGCACAGACATATAAGTGACCTTGTGAATGACATAAACTCTGAGAGACTACTTTATTATCTATGAAATGAGGGCTTCAGGCTACAGTACCCCTAATTTTTTTTCCACCTATTAAATGCCATGAAACTCCTACAAGTGATGTACGAAAAGTACAACAAACTATAGCATTACATTTATGTGCTTAGATTTTAGTTGTGAAAGTAAGTCACATGTGAAGGTCATACCATAAGTGAGAAGAAATAATTGAGTGCACTTATTGATTGATACCTGAAGAATAAATAATGTTTTGATCCCTAGACTTCAGTCATAAGTTATTTGATATTATTTTTCTATAATGAAGTAACTATTTTTAAGATCTGAGATGATGTTAATACAACATATTTTAAGATAATTCCATATAAAATGCATATACAAGTAAATGAAAGTGTAACTGAAAATATGGAAGTAGCTTGGAGAATACTGATTAGATAATAACTAGTAATGGTGATAATTGCCATTAGACCACCAAGTAAAATAATCCCTACTTTTCCCTGAGATCTTCTTTAACCTACATTAGGTTATGTTCCTTCCTTGCTTCTTCCTTCCAAATCTTCGTTTCCTCTTTGTGTGTGTGTGTGGTAACATCCAAAAGCTAGGAATGATTTTTATAATTTTATGTATATGTTTTTATTTGCTTAATAAAACGTTAAGTTTCATGTCATTGTTAAAAAGTACATTATGAGAGTGTTTTGTTGCTCTTTCAGTTAACCAAAATAATATTAATAGATTTTTTTTGTTTTCCTGTGGCCTTTGATTGATTTTCATTTCCTTTTGGCTCAATGATCTTCGGAAAAGAAAAGATTTTGATCTCTGATCAATTGATTAGTCCCCTTATCATTTTCTTTCCAGAATTTGAAACATATTGCAATTAAAAAAGAAAAAAGCAAAGACTGAAACTTGTCACATCAATCTGTTTTTTTTTTTGTCTCCATAGTCTCTTTCAGTAGCATTAATTCTAACGATGTTAATGATCTATCCGTTTGATGTCCATGTTTTATGATGGACAGGACACTGGAACAGTGAGGAATCATAGAAATCCCTAATCTATGGCTCATTGCCTAATATAGATAACTTTGTTTTTTTCTTGAAATATTTTTAACAAAATTTTAAAAATGTGTTTTTCCCTATCTATGTATAAGTTGCCAATAATTAGGTGTGACCTCCTTATCTGGGAAGATTCACAGATAGCCAATGACATATGTGACAGTAGGGAATGTTTTCATATCTACATCCACTAGATCTTCAGTGGAAATAAATGAATACAGGAATAAATAATTATTGCATATAGTCAAAAAATTCAGAAATGTCTAAGAACCGTGATTAGTCTTCTCTAGTCACTGTTTTGGCCTTGCCAGTTCCTTGATTTAGTAACTTCAGTGTTTTTTGCCTTCATTTGGTGCCTAATAATCATAAATCCCTTAGGTTGGTGTAAAAATCCCTGTAGATTGTAGTCAGTCTATCCTTACATCTGATACCAAAAATCCATTCCTCAAATCAATCATTCAATCCAAAATGTTTTGTAGAATGGTAAAGTAACCATAGAGATAGTGTTGGCTACTGGGACATAGAGTAAATTATGGTAGTTTCTCTGCAGATATAGTGTGTGACTTGGAGTCAGGAAGACGTGAGTTCAAAGTCCACCTCAGAAAATGTCTAGCTGTATGACTGTGATAAGGTCAATCAGTCTTAGCTTGCTTAACAGAAAAATGGAAGGAATAGTAGGTACTGACTCGCTGAGTTGTTTTGAAGATCAAATAAAGTGTCACGCACAGTGGTCTACAATATTTAAAGTGTGTTATAAATATTGTGTATTACTATTATTAGAAAAAAGTATAGTGATGAGAATGTTGGAACTAGAAAAATACAGGACCTGGGTAAATGAACTCAGGGACAATTAGAAGGGATTAGGGAATAAAGAGAATCAGAATGAAAATGAAAAGAGAAATAGATCATAGGGCAATATTCATTATTTCATCACCTCTCTGTGTGTCTTTAACCCACCAACCAAGATATGAGTGCTGATATAATTACCTGATCATGAATTCTCAGCTGGACATCAGGAGATTTTATTCAACTGTCTCATTTAAGTTATGAGAAAACTTAACGCTAGAAAAACTAAGCGAATCCATCAAGACCATACAGGTGTCAGAGCTTAAGAGCTTAGATTGATCTTCTTTCCTATGATTCCAAATCCATTACTCTTTCAATAATACTCTACCTTGGCTGCCAGATAGTCTATAGATCACGACTGTTTCCCATTTATTGACCTAATTTCCTTAATTGCTAACACAAAGAAGGGAAAAGATAAATAAAAGTTCCAAAGTTTACCAAAACCAATGGAAAATCACTCACCTTTCTTTATTTTTCTTAACTGGAACCGGAAGACTTCTTAGTTATTTTACAACTATGTATTCTGAAGTTTTCAGGAGACTTCTACAAATGCAGCATTTACAACCTGAGTTTAATTTCACTTCTTCCTTCTGGAATATCCTGCAGGCCATGAAGGTATATAGAGGCAATGAACCTAGAAACAGGTTGTTCACAACTTAAGGTGGAAAAATATATCAAAAAGGCCATAAACCTTAAATTGACTCTGCTAGTTGTTACCTTATGGATGTCATTCACATTCTATTTTCATATATCCAATTTGTGCTTCCTTTATAGGTGGATAAAGATAGGAGATGGTAGATAAATTCACTTACAAAATTCATCTTTCATCTATTGTCCTTGGAAAATATTAATAAATTCAAATAGCATGTATTAAGGTTCCAATATATTCTAGGCACCTAGCAAAGTACTGTCACAACAGAATGAGATTGCTGCAACATCAGTTAAAACTACTGTTTTACCCCAAACTGTGGTGTAGTGGTAAGGAATCTGCCTGTGGATGCAGTTCTGTTACATGCTAGTATGATTCTAGAAAGCCTAGGCATGTAGTGCCTTACTTCCAGATAAATTTTTTTTTAAGATTTTTAATTACAGAAAAGTTGGTGGTTTGTACTGCAACAGAAAATCTCCTCAAAAATATTCACTATTCTTTCAAAATCCCAACTCCATACCGTCTGTGCTCTCAAAAAAGAAAACAAGTTTAAAAACGAAAATGAACTTTTTTGACAAATTGGAAATTTGTGATGTTCCTTGGACTACCAGGCCATTAACCTTCTTACCTGAAGACCCAGAAGAGTACTAGGTGTGGTAATTACATTTGACAGAATAAATGGAATGTTGTTAAAATTTCATAAAGAATATTTTCCCCTTTCCTGTTACAATAAATGTCAGAACTTTACTCTCTCTGGCCTACATTCTGATTCACAGTGGACACTTAAAGGACAAAGTCTTTCTTAGTCACCTAGATACTTATAGGAATTGCATTAAAATTCAGAGAACTGACTCCAGCACCAGGGAACTAAGAAATCACCTTCTGTGGCATGATGGGTCTCTTTATATCATTTGATTTTGCTCAGTGAAGGAAAATTTTCCCTAGCCAATTAGCACCAGTCTGGGTGAATGCCAGGCTTTGGCTGAATTACTAGGTATATGAATTGTATAGTCAATGCAATTTTTTCTGCCATCTATGAAAGTTACAAATAACTTCTTTTAAGTCATGGTTTCTGAGATAAATTCCTCATTTACAAATGTCCTGGAAGTTGTATTTTGAATAACCCAAAGATCCTCAGAAATACATTTCACAGGATTACATGTAATTCAAAATTTAAAAACATTTATTAAAGACAAAGAGAGAAAAGCAATGAACTACACCCTAAGAAACAAACAAACAAACAAAAGAAACCAGCCTCTCCCTTTCTACCTTAGGTATGAGCATATGTAGAGATAAGTAAATTATACAAACACACACTCACACTCCCACACACTCACACACATATTTACATGAGTATATATATATATATATATATATATATATATATATGTATATATACACATACATATATGTATATATACACATATGTGTGTATATAAACATATATACACATAGATATAGAAAGATAGATAGATAGACATGAAGAAGATAAGTGGTAGGTAGACAGATAAATGATAGCTGGTTGTAGGTAAACAGCATAAATACTTGATAGATAAGCAGAAAGATATATGAAGGTAAGAGATGGTAAGCAGAAAGCTAGGTAGGTGGATAAAGAGAGTAGACGGTTGATAAATGAGTATATAGTAAATGAACAGTCGATAGATTGATGTATCTGAATATTAGCTTCTCGTTTGTAAATAATAAATGGACAATAAACATTTTAAATGTCCACTGTGTCCCAGGTTTTGCAACAAGCAATGAGGATACGAAACTATGGTTTCTGCCTTCACGAAGCTACGAAGCTAAAAATGGAAAGGAGAGTGGATACTCTTAAAAGTAGATGTCAGGGACCCCAAAATATCTAGGATTCTCTACCTTCTCCCATACATGACTGCCTTCTAGTTACAATGAAATTTCTTTCTTTCCTACAAATCTTTTGTGTTTATCTTCAATACTAGTACTTTGTATCTATTGATGATCTCCAGTTGATGTGACATATATCCTGTTTATGCATAGTTTGTTTGCTTTTTTACATGGTGTCTCCTTCATTAGACTGTGAGCTCCTTAAGGAGCTCATCGTGTGTCTTCTGCAAGTCTTTGATTCCCCAGTGCCTACATAATAGGCCCTAAATACATGCTTGTTGACTGACAAACAGACAAACTTGGGAAAACACATCATGACTTGATGGAGCATGAAGTGGTCCCGAAGAATAATTTATACAATAAGACAAAGTATGAAAGATTTAGAATGCCAATCAACACAACACTGCACCTTGACGTCAGAGAATGGACGGCCATGCATGCTATTCACCTCTTCACAAAGAGGCAATGGATTAAAGCTTTAGAAAGAGATGGAAAATTGAAAATATGGTTAATACAGAAGTTTGTTTTCTTTCATTATACATGTTTGTTACAAAGTTGTTTCTGTTCGTTTTTTGTTCTAATTTATGGGTTTGAAGTAAAGAAGGTAAATGCTTTTACGATTAAAAATATTTTTTTCTTTCTCGTGTAAACGTAATTATTTAACTTTTTCTGACTATTTTCCTATGTATGATTTCTTGTGAATCATACTCAAATACTGTAAATGATATTTGCCATTTCTTACAGTATAATAATATTGTATTATATTCATTTACAATAAATTCTTTCCTAATTCCCAAAGTGAAAGTACCTCCTCTGTTTCAGTTTCATTGGTACAGACAAATAAGTGCTGCTATCAACATTTTGATACATATAATTCCCTTGTTATCTTTCAGGTATTTGACTAGAAGTTATTTTACTGTGTTATGAAGTTTGCAAATTTTAGTGACTATTATGATATAGTAAGAAACGCATCACTAAGAATTTCTTTAGCCAGTAAAAGGTTACAAAGAATTTTACATTTTCATCTCATTTGATCCAAATGGCTTGACAGCATAAAAAAATTCATATCTCTGCCAACAATGTACTATTATCTTCCCCCTACCAAACACTACCATTATGAAGTATAACATCATTTAAAATTTATTTCAATTTATTTTAGTTTTTTTTTAAATCAATTTCCTCCATCACCCCTGGAAATTTGTTAGGTCTTGTGTACATAAATACAAATTAAAGAAAAAACAGCCATTAGCCTCAAAAACTTTACATTCTACTTGAAAGAAATAATGCACACATCTATCTGTGTGTATGTACAAAGTATGCATGAGTGTGTGTGTGTGTGTGTGTCTGTGTGTATGAGAGAGAGAGAGAGAGAGAGAGAGAGAGAGAGAGAGAGAGAGAGAGAGAGAGAGAGCACTAGTCTAGTAACTAGGGGGATCTTGGGATCTTGGAAGGTCTCCTGTAAGAGGCGGTATTTCAGATATGGACTGGCTATATCACTCTGATCAAATGACTTTACCTCTCTGTACCTCAGTTTTGTGATCTATAAAATGGGGATAATGATAATACCTCTTTCTGGGTGTTGTTTTGAGCCCCAAGCGAGATAACATATGTAAAGGACTCTGAAATTTTTACAGCGCCATGTAAATGTTATGTATTGTTATAATGATTTCTTAATTGTGATTTCCAGAAAAGGAAATAATGCTGTTTCATCTTTCTATGACCTCCTACCTATGCTTTAAATATTATTTGCATAATTTTATTTCAGTATAATTAGTTGCCTTGGTAAATCTATGCTTCTATATATTTTATGCATATGAAAGTATTCAGTGAAAGATTTTATCTCAGATACTTGAGAAGATTTTCCATATGTTTTACCAAATGACTGACGAGGTCCATCATATGCTTGCCTCTTTATTTGTCTCTTTTTCTGTCTCTCTGTCTATCCCTCTATGTCTCTTTGTTTCTGTCTCTGTGTGTCCTCTCTGTCTCTGTCTCTATCTCTCTGTTTCTCTCCATCTATCTGTCTTTCTCTCTTACACACACACACACACACACACACACACACACACACAAACACACGCACACAGAGTGATTATAAACCTCTGTTCTCTCTAGTTGTGATATGTTAAATTGTACTGTGACTGTCATCTTCTTTTTGGCACACACACATTACAGATACATGTATGTATCTATTCAAATATACATTCCTGTTCATATACACTTCTATACGTGGGTATATATCTATTTGTACATGTATTTATGCCCATACATTTTTAATACTTGAGGAAAATCTCAAATATCAAACTCAACAATGAATCTGGAATCTCCTTTTATATTTCCTTTTTAATGACTCGTATAATCAATTAACAATTGCCTATCCTAAGCTACTCTTATCTAGCTCCTTCCACTATTTCACCACAATAGATTCACCCAATATTTTAGGGTTCTGCCCGATTTTCTTCTAACATGTGGAGAACTTCAACATAGCACTCTGGTTAGCCACCTTGTTTTAACTTTATTTCTAGGCTATCTTTTTTTAAATAATGCATTTCTGTGATAACGTCACTTTTTCTTGCGATTCAAAGTGCATTTTATGTGATGTGTGACCCATGCTTCATATGTCTTTACACTATCCTTCATGTAATGCTCATATTTATTTTTTGGCATATAAAAATTGTAAGTATTTATTTTAACATTCAATTTTTAATTTTGAGTTCCATAGTCTTTCCCTCCTTACAATCCTTCTCCAACTTGTTGAGAAGGCAAGCCATAAGATATCACTTGCGAATGTTTGAAATGTGAAGTGAAGCCAAACATACTTCCATTTTACTCTTACAGAAAAAAGGTTAGAAAAAATAAAGTGAAAAAGTATGTTTCAACCATCATTCATAGTTCATCAGATCTCTCTCTGTGGAAGAAGATAGCATTTTTCATGGTGGATATTGTAAAATTTTCTTGATTTATTGTCACTGTGGAGTGGCATGTTGAAATACAAGCAGAAGGCGTTATTTCCTTGACCTTTGGGTGTGAAATAAAGAGCAGTATGTAATGATTGGGGTCATGTCCCTTCCACAACCCTGGACTTGTCTCTCAGAAGGCCACATTCTTCTTAGTGACATTTTCATTTATCTTACCAAGAATCACATTTTACATCACTATTCAATATCTCTTAATCATTCTTCCAGCATACTCCAACCCCTTTCTACTTCCATATTCTGTCTTGTCTATCATCAATAAAGTACAATTGCCATGAGAGCAAAATTACCTGGATGATTTGTATTAATGTTCCTACCACTTTGCACAATGTTTGGCATTTAGTACATTGAAAATAGTTGCTTTATCTACGTATCCACCTATCCATATATCTATCATCTTTCTCTAATCCATCTATCTATCTATCTTTATCATCATCATCATCCTCTATCTAGTTAAGTGGGAAAGAGAGGATGTAAAAAGTTTTGAAAGCTAAACAGAGAGCTGGACCCTCATGACCAGTCCACCAGTACTTGTCTGTCTTGATTTTTTTTAATACACTCCTTCAAATGTTCTCATCCTGAGTTTCAACTCTTTATCTGGGTAAAAGTTTCAATCACAGAATTTTCTCTTTAACAGTCTAGCAAGAACTCACCAGGAGACTTTTTGAGGAAATGTATTCTGTAGTTTATCAATGAAAAGTATCCTTTTTCCCTTCCTTGAAAGCCAGCAATTTGTCATTACCTGATAGAGTGCTGGAGTAGAGAGAGATACATGAACAACATTAGGTGACAGAGGAAGAATGCATATCAAGCTGGTTCTTGGATCCTCATACACATACTCTGTGCACTATTTGATTCTTCTACAATAATTTACCATCCATTATTTTCAGATACACTTTTTAAATTTCAATTTTGTTGATTTTTTTGTTTTATTCTTCTGCTTTCTCTAATCTAATTCTTTCTATTGACATTTTCCCATTCCTAGTGAAATGCCCAAATCTCAGTTTCTTTAATTTAATTTCCTCTTCTTAACCCTCTCTTCCTTCCCTCCTCTTTTTCTCTCACTCCATCTACACACTTCTCTCTCTGTATCTCTCTCTGTCTCTCTCTCTGTCTGTCTCTTTCTATCTCTGTCTCTCTGATTCTCTCTGTCTGTCTCTCTGTCTCTCCCTCTCTGATTCTTTCTGTCTGTCTCTTTCCATCTCTGTCTCTCTGATTCTCTCTGTCTGTCTCTCTGTCTCTCCCTCTCTGTCTCTGCCTGTCTCTGTCTGTCTGTCTGTCTCTCTTTTTCCCTCTGTCCTTCTGGAGATTAATTGCCTTAATTTGAATGGCATTCATTTTCAGTACCCCATTGCAATAAAATGATTTAATTAACCTTTTCCTTACTCCATTCCCCATACAATCTGATATCGCATTAATTATTAGATCATGAGACGAAATTATTTTGAATTAATCTTTTCTTCATTCTTTATCTGGTTTTCATACAAGACAGAAGTTCATGTGATATTTCCATTCCAAATGGCTATGCCCTCTTCATAATCTCTCAGAGAAACTAAGAAATGGTGAAAGATTAACAACATCAATAAAATTAAAAACAACATTCTCTCTTGTATTGAGTCTATAATATAATATTATGTGATTCAAGGGATATTTTTCTATTTTCCCATATTATTTCGTTATCTCAACCTTCAAAATATTAATTTTTTTTTAGCTTTTGTACTTTTTTGTTGTATTGCTTCACCTGTTTAATTTAATTTTCTCTAAGATCCTTAGGAACTTTACCCCAAGTTGATTTGTTTTCCGTGTTATAACGTTGTTTAGACAAATTGAAGCTTTTTAAGAGAGAACAAAAATAAATTTTAAAACATCTATACAAGAATAGAGGACAAATATTAATTTCATTTTTATGGTAATTGAATACATTAGATTTTCTAATACGTTTGTTTTTGTTTATGTATTTAAACAATATTTTAGCATGTTCAGCTCACATGTGGAATCATTTAAAAGAATGACTAAAATATTTTTCTTTTTTGAAATCCGTCTATTCTAATAAGACATTATAGGATGTTGTATGTATATCAAATTAATTTTTTTCAATTATATATTTTATTTATTTAATTTCTTATAAAAGATTAGTACCCATTTTTTTGGCTGAATGAGTTCCCTTTGAGAAGTTTATTCTCTTCTATAATGTAATGATTTTTATTTTTAAGATATATTTTTTAAATGTTAATGAAATGATTCCTGGTAATTTAAAAGTAGGATTTGTCTGTATCTCTGTTCTATGTATTAATAGAGTGTTGCTATACCTTTGGCTGCCTGTATTGCTCAACATGTCTCCAGGATAAACTATGAAAAAAAATGAGTGAAAATAAGTTCCCTCAGCAAGACATTTAATCCTTATATTTTTGAGGAGACTTTATTTTGAAGGTGTGCAGAAGAGTCAAGTCAAGATGAGACAGTTAATTTATCTTTCAGAAGATTCCTAAAAAAAATTTAATTTTCAATATCAGTCACTGTCTTGTCCCATAGTTTCTTCATGGCATTTTTCATTTCTGTATTTCTAAATGTGTAGATCAATGGATTTAATAACGGAGTTAGAAAGCTATAAAATATTGCCACGATTTTATCAAAAGAGAAAGTAGTGGGAGGCCGTGTATATACAAATATACATGGCACGAAAAATAAGACAACAACTGTGATGTGAGAGCCACAAGTAGAAAGGGCTTTGTGACGGGCTGCTGTACTGTGTGTCCTTAAAGAGTTCAGGATTACCCCATAAGAGACAAGCAACAGTGAAAAGTTGATGATACAGATAAAGCCACTGTTGACCACAACCATCAGACCAAGCATGTGTGTGTCAGTACAAGCAAGTTCTAACAAAGGGTATAAGTCACACATAAAGTGATCAATTATATTGGGGCCACAAAAGGGTAATGGAAACATGAAGAAAATCTGAATCATGGAATGCAAGAAGCCGCCAGTCCAAGCTACTCCCACAAGCAAAAAAACACAGGTGTCGATTCATGATTGTCATGTAGCGCAGAGGCTTGCAGATAGCCACATACCTATCAAAGGCCGTGGATGTGAGGACAATCACCTCAACACCGGCCAAGAAATGTTCTGCAAAAATCTGACCCATACGGTCTTGGAAGGATATGGTTTTCCTTTCGAAGAGAGAGTCTACGATAACTTTAGGAGCAATGACAGAAGAGAAACAGGCATCCAAGAAAGACAGAAAGGCTAGGAAGAAGTACATAGGGGAAATCAAAAGAGAAGGGGTGCAGATGATTGTCACAACAATAAACAAATTCCCCGCAACGGTTGCAAGGTAGAAAACTAAGAAAATAACAAATGCCATTTTCTGAATGTTTGGATTCTGGAAAAGTCCAAGAAGAATAAACTCAGTGACATAACTTTGATTTTCCATTTTTAAAGGGCATAATTGCCTTATTTTATCTGCAGAAAAGAGAAAGGAAAATCTTGAATCATCAATATTAAAGAACACGTTCAAAACTATATTGAAATATATTAATATTAGTAACATTTACATACAATATGGCACGATTGACTATTAGAGGTTCTTCAATACATCTTCAGGTCATATGAAGAATAGGAGGCCCTTTGTGGTTCCAATTTTCCTCTCCATTATCCTCACCAGCTACCCAATGCCCTTTTAATTTTTACAGAAATGAATAAAATATTCCAACAAAGTTTTCATAAATGTACAAGTTATTAATTTATTATTCAGAATGTCTTATAATGTGGCCTAATATCGTATGAATGTGTTGCAATATCTCATAGTTTGTTTTTACATTGACCTTGTATTTATTACACACCATCAGTGTCTTTTTCCCCCATTATCATTGCTTTGTTTTCTTCTCTCCCTTATTTTCTACTTTCATGTTGATTTTTTTAATCCAGATAAAGTTTTGTGGTTATCCTTATTCAATTTGGATGAATGTTCCAAAGTGCAAGGATTTTCCCCCTTGAATACTAGCTAGTAAGAAATAATGTAGCTTTCCTTTCTGTATTTGTTCCACTGGAATATTTAACAGTTGCTCAATTTATACATTCTTTAAAGAAATGTATATATCTATGTGTATGTAAATCTGCATTTTCATATACATAGATACACATACACAAATATACGTGGGGGTGTGTAAACATGCATATGCATAGATACATATACACTATACAAAAGCACAAATAATTTCTGAAATATTCTCATGAAAACTTACTTTGAAGATGATACTGAACAATTAATAATCTCCCTCCTCTGTCTGTCTGTCTGTCTCTCTCTGTTTCCACGGGTTTAGTTAACAATAGTTTCAAACCCCCCTAACCAATTATCTATTAGATATTTCAAAGTAGAAATCCGACAGGCACCTTAAACTCAATATATCCCATATTCATGCCTTGAAAAGGTCAAGTAAAATGAGGATTGTCAGTTGCAGAGTTAGTCGTATGTTTCTGCCACTGAATATCTGTCTTCTGATATATTTCAGAGCCACAGGAATTCTCCCCGGAAAGAAAATGGCAGCCAGCTTTACTCACAAAACATGAGGTGAAATATTCTCAATTATTCAACACCCGTCTAATAGGAAGAAATTAGACCCTGCTCTCCTTGAACCAACAAAAAAAAAATTAAATGTTTAATGCCATGGATTGGAATGAGGACAGGAGATGACTATGTATTTATGTTCTCCATCTTTCTTTGCCGCATTGTAAAAGTTATTCTATTTCAAAATCTATCTTCTCAGTGTTTGTTTCACAAATCTCTGCATAATGAAATAATAATAATAATCAATAGTTAGCAGAGCCTGTGCCATTAGTGAAATGAACTTCTTTCTCAAATATCTGGTACAAATCTATCCTGAACATCCATCCCCAGGTGAAACATGAATTTCCAATTCATATAAAAAACTAACTAATCAATAGATCATCTTTATCAGAAGGATCAACAACTGGTTTGCAGTTTTAAAATTGCCTAGATACACTGGAAAGACTTTCACAGTTGGTATTTATTCAAAATAGTATTTCAATGCTTTCAGAACATGAAACCACACTGCCCTGCTTCTCAGATCTCCCCGTAAAAGACAAATTGCCTTTCTTCAGGTTTTGAAGTTAACTGGTAACGGCTACTACTGTTGCTGCTGCCATTATTACTGAACCTTCTGTTACTATTCCCTCCTGCTGCTGCTGCTGGGACTGCTACTGCTACTTCCAGAACTGCTAATATTACTGCTATGACTACTGCTGCTGGTGCTGCTATTATCGCTATTGCTACGACTACTGATGCTGCTGTTGTCCTTCTCCTCTATTTTTACTACTATGTTTATATCAGAGTTTCTGTTTTTCTTTCCCCAAACCATTCCTTCCTTGGAGCTGACTGATATAGAAAAAAAAATATCTGAAGGCAATTTGAATGATTATACCTTTCATTCTTTGAACTTGCTTCCTCAGCTGGCATGCTGCAGGAACTTGATTAATATCTTTCATAGATTGGTTGATTGGTGTGTGTATTTTTGGTGTGCATTGTTTTCCTGAGCTGCTGAAAACGATGTTAATATGTGAGAATTCTTCTTTGGATGAATTTCCACTAAGGCATTAGGGTTGATCTCTTGGCAATCAAAACTTCTTAGCTCAGCTCCAAGCCTCTTCAAATTGGTAGGATTTGCCAGCATTTCTGATGTTCAGGCAATAAATCAAGATTACCTGCATACCCCCGAAAAGGATAGGGCAATGGGCTGTAAAAGCACCGTGGAAGTAAAAACAAATATCTGTGTTTGCCCTGATGCAAATTCCTTGAAAGGAAAAGTCTATTAGACATTTAAGACTAAAGAAGACCAAAAAATGTACACGTATGTGTATTAGTGTGATCAGTGACAGCTTAACAGAAAATTTGGATAATGATGTTAAGAGAAATAAATGGAAGTAGTATAAGAGGAAATGGATCTGGGGCCAAATGATCCTCTCTTTGTTTCTTCCTCTCTCTGTCTCTCTTTCTCTTCCTCTTTCCTTCTCTCTCTCTCCCCCCTCACTTCCCATTGTTTTGCTATTTCTATTTATGTCCCTCCTCTCTCTCCCTTTCTCTTTTTCTATCGCTCTTCTTCTTCTCTCTACCTCCTTGCCTTCTGTTCCTCTACCACTTTCTCTGTCTCTCTCTCTCTCTGTCTCTCTGTCTCTCTCTCTCTCTCTCTCTCTCTCTCTCTCTCTCTCTCTCTCTCTCTCTCCCTATTCATCTTTTTTCTCCATTTGTCACCCTTTCCCCTCTCACTTCATCTGACAAAATGCAAAATCACAAATGCTTTTGTTCATTACTTATATTCACCAGATAGAATATGATGCTTCAGTTTCTATAGAAGGTAGTGAAATGGTTTTTTATTTGTTTTTATTATTTTTATTTACATCTTCCAGGAAAAGAAAACAAAATAAATTTACGTAATGATTTTTTTTTTATTTCTATAAAGCCCTTAATTAATTCCCCTCCCCCAAATATGACAATGAGCTGGGAATTTTTTTTTTAATTCTGTATCTCAATAATAGGTTGATCCTTAAATATATCCTGGCAGTAAAAGTACAAACTATTAGTGAGATTTTAATAAAGCAGAAAAAAAAAAGCTTTGAAACCTCATTCTAAGTAGTCAAACTTTATATTCCAAGACCTTCAAAAGGCATGGATTTTTATTGTGGGCAACAGTGAGATACAGTGAACAAACTATCAATACATTTCTCAGATCCTGGTGAATACCTGGTGCTAAGCCACCATATGACCTGTGAAAACTTACTTAATTTTGCTATGTCTATATTTTTGCATAGGAACATTAATCAGAATGAGACATCTTATCCATACCACAAGTGTCATGTGTGATGAGACCAATTAAATATGAGGAGGACAATAAGCGTATATATGCATACATGTATATACAGAGAGAGACCTATATTTAAATTCAAGAAGTACCAAATAAATTTATTCCAAAAGCAGATATGAATTATTTCTATGGTTCCTGATTAATATTTCTTAAGTAATACGTCTTTCACTTTCTGCATTAATTATTTAGCCTCCTTACCTCCTAGAGAATAAAAGCTGAAGTTCTTTCTCAAACATTCAAAGCCCCAAATAATTTAGCCCCTAATGTTTATTTTTTTGATGCTTCTATTTTTGTCCACTTTGAATGACCTTCTATTTGCCTTAAGATAAAAAGTGATGGAATGGCTGTTGAAAAAAAAATAAAGACATGAAGGGATAATATTTTGATCCTTCGGTAAATTCAAAGATCTTGGATAAAAAGATTTAGGAATAGGAAGAATGGGGACGGGGTGAGAGATGGTCAAAGGGAGAGTGACCAGGGATTGCAGTGGGGTGGGAAGGAGTAAAAGGACCAAAGAAATGACAGAATTTTTGTTTTCATGAGTTCATCATCATACCATCACTTGGTATACAGTCCAGCGATGAGGGATTCTTAGAGGATGTTGGATCTTAGTCACCTAATATTTTGGGAACTCATTACTCTAATTCCTTGTCCCACATGCCTTTAAATGCCAGGAGAAAGGGAGACACAGAATCTACTACAATAGAAAATTGGCCTAAATCTTGCTGGTGCAAGGCTTTCAGTTTGGTTTTCTTACAGTCTAAAGTTTTCTTAAACATTTATTTATAGTATCTGCATCAAACGTTTGAAACTTGGAGAACTTACAGTCTCCAGGGAAATGAGGGGTGTTGTTTCTGGGGAACTTGTCTCCAAATGCTATGTAACTTAAAGGTCAATGAAAGAAGATATGTCCCTTTCCAATTTGGTCTAACCTGATCTGGAACCAAGTCTGGGTTAAAGCAGAAAATATTTGAACTGGGTATTCATTGAAAGTTTCTTATCCTGCCTACTTTTAGAACTTTTTCCATAAATGCCATTATCTCTGAAACCAAAAGTAGCATTTGTACAGAGTTCTCTGTGCCCTTTTGAATATCCCACCATCTTGTCCCCAAAAATGTATTTTCTTAAAATCATTAAATATAAGAGATCAAAGGATCATTTTGTGTAATCTGCTCAATATAGTAAAGGTGGCATCAGTTCTAGAAAAGTATAGTGAATAATGTCCCTAACATTATAATTTTTAATTGTAGAACTATTCAGGAGCACACTGAGCATTTCCATGTTTCCCAAGCACTTCCAATGAACTTTAAGCTAAATCATTTTCATTTTTCCGTGGAGGATCATGAATAAGTGGTTTATTAACAAGTACTCCCTTTACATAGTGGAAATTTATTTTGTATGTTAAGCAAGAATTTTTATGATGATTTTCATGGTGTTTTAAATCTCTGTACCATAGTATAAACCTTATGTGAATTAAGACACCATATTTTCTAAGATCTAACATCTGCCCCTGATTATAGATTTGCTTTCATTACACAAGGCATTATTTTAATATATTAAAAATGTAAAAATTTCTCCTTCCCAATGATTTCTTGAATCCAATTATAGGATCTTGTGCCCTCTCTTACATGTGGCTACTCCAGAAAATTACCTGGGGTTCATAACATGGCTCCTGAGATACTATAAACATGTGATTTTTTGACAGGAAGTAATTGACAATTAATTGGTTTCAACCAAGGGGCACAAATATTTCAAAGAAAGACATTTTAAAATTTGAATATTAAAAATACCAAACAACATTTATTGCCCTAGTAGAAGTGAACACAATATTCTTTCATGTCATGAAGATCTACCTATATACCTCAAAAGTGAAAAAAAAAAGTTGCAGGACAAGTATAGAAAGGGAAAAATTGGAATAGGTAGCAACAGCATAGTATAGTGACAATAGCCCTAGGATTAGAGGAAAATTCTAGATTTCTCTCACTTACTACTTATAATAATTTAGGTGAAATGATTAACCATTATGGTCCTCAGTTTCTTTATGTATTGGAGGAAAGCGCTGCTTCCTCCAATTTTACATTGTAAATTACATCACCTCTAACTTCCCTTCTCACTTGAAAGCTATAAATTCATTGATTTTCCTCCCTAGTCAACAAAATATGCATACACACACACGCACACACACACACAGTTTCATCAATATGGGGTATACAGGTACCAGCCATAATGGTAGCGTGTAACTATTCATAGTGCTGTCCTTTTCATATTTTGGGCTGAGCATAATAGAATCATTACTCATTCTGTATTTAACTGACCACATGTTATGTTCATACTTTCAGGTTACAGGGACAAGTACAAGCAGATAACATCTCTCTTTCACATTGATCCAGACCTTCTTTGAAGGAGAAGGTGATAATCAATTTTTAAACATCTATTACGTTTCAGGTACTATACAAAGGATTATAGAAATATTTCTGGATTGATTCTTACAACAATCCTGTGAGACAGATGCTTTAATTCTCATCATACAGTTCAGGAAACTGAGGCAGACATCTGTGACATGACAAGCTAGCAATTTGGGGTCACAAAGCATGAATTCTATTGACCATGGGAACTTACACTGTTGCTCCATAGCTTCGCTATAGCATGTTTTATTTCTCATTCCTCAAGGTATAGAAAGGAATTGAGCAGATGAGTTCCAGTGGTACAAAATGCAGAAGAAAAATTATCCACAGGGAAGATAATTGGGGGCCAAGTACATATGAAAAGACAAGCAACAAAAAATATAATGACCAGAATTATGTGGAAGGTACATGTGGACAAAGCTTTAAGCTTCCCTTCTGCTCTGTGATTTCTTAGTGAATAAAGGATAAAAAATAGGAGGACATTAGAATTGACTGTGTAGTGCAGAGGTTTACAGATGGCTACATAGTGATCATAGGCCATGAAGATAAGGACAAAGACTTCCATGCATTCAAAGATGCATTCCAAATAGTTGAGTGATGCACCCGTCAGAGGAGATAGTGTGCTTTATTAGAGAGGTTGTTTTTAATCATTTTGGCAGCTGTAGTACTAGAGAAACAGGAGTCTGCAAAAGACAAGTAGGTAAGAAAGAAATACTTTGGGGCCCCAAGTCTGAGACTGGACTTGATGGTCCAAATGATGAGCAGGTTTCCTAACACAGTTGCAGTGTAGAAAACCAAGAAGATGGCAAATACTATCTTGGGTTTCACTGAGACTTGTGTCTGTCCAAGGAGAATTAATTCAGTCACACTGTTTTTTCTTTCTATGTATTCAATGAAAATGGGAAGAAAACATGTGAGAACTAATCATTGCCAACATAGAAGAAAGTAGTTTTAAGAAAACAGACAGAAGGACCCTGTGTCTTACTGAATCCTTGTCTCTGCTCAGGTATTTCAATGTTACTTGTACCCTTAAAAATCTTATATGGAATATTGCAGAGAACATACACTTCTATGGTGATCCACACTTCACATTTCTTGAGTTTGTTTAAGAAGGAATAAGTCTCTGTGTCTGTATGACTTCTTAACCTATTGCAGTTAATATTTGTTGAAAATGGACATTCTTTTCACTAATTGCTTACTGTTTTTCTAGAGTCTATCTTATTTTTTGCTATTATGATATTTCACAATTTTAATTGATAAGAAATTTCCCCTTCCATCAAACTTAATTATATATCTTCATAACGTATAACTATTGCTTCTACTTCTAATCTCTGAAATAATTTAGGAAGGAAAGTCTCTCAATATGACAACTCTTCAAATACTTCAACATACTCACATTCCTCCATTTTTACTTCTTTTGTTTTAATTAAAAGTATTTCCAGTCATTTAAAGCATTGAATGGCATATAATATTCACTATACTCACCTTCCTCATTTTCAATCTGTGGTGTTCTTACTGCTTGTAAATATCCTTTCTAAATTCTATCACATTGAACTGGGCATAATATTCATGTTGTGGTCTGATAAGGTAAAAGCACAGTGAGCACATCTCCTGTAATTCAGCAAAAATTTCAAAATACATAGGTATATATGTGTATATGTGCGTATGTATACATATGCATGTATGTATATATGCATGTAGGAAGTGCGATGTACATATATACACACCATTGCATAAGCATATACATATGTGTATGTACTCATATGTGTATTATGTATGTATAAAAGACGTCTATTCACACATGAATTAATTTGTAATATATCATCACTCTGTACTGTTTATCTATCATTGAAGTGACCATTTCAAAAAAGGAAATAAGATTAGTCACATATGCATTATTCTTACCAAATTAATTGGTTCCATTTGATTAATGCTTTGAGAATGATCACAAATCATCCATTAACAATACATTTTACATGTTCTCTCCAACAATTCAAGTCTAAATCATTTACTACATTTCAAGAAGCTACTGCCATTCCCTTGTGAGAAAATCATTGCTTAGTCCACCCCAAAAGCAAGAGAAAAACATTAATAGCTTCTGTTCATAAGGAGTTTCCTTTTTGCTAAGAGACGGAAGAAAACTTCATAAATCTAGATCTAGAATTCACCATACAAATTTCTGCTTCAAATTCCTCATTTTATACGTGAGGAAACTGAGTAGAAAGAAATTTTAAGTGATTTTCCCAAGCAACTATAGGGAATAAGTGAAAAAAATAAACAACAAGATACAAATTTGTTACCTCTGATTCTAAATTCAGCCCTCTTACCAATTCACTATAGGGTCTTCTAAATATAATTGTTAGTAAGTTAATTGAAACTGGGGATAGAGTGAAAGGACACAGATATTAATCATAGCTATGAATGTGAATGGGATGAATTCTCCCATTAAATGGAGACAGACAGCAGAACGTATTAAAATCCATAATCCAACAATATGTTGTTTACAAGAAATGCATTTGAAAAGGGGAGATACATACAGGGCAGAGACAAAATAGTGGAGCAGAATATATTGTGCTTCAGCTGATGTAAAAAAGCAGGGATGGCAATTCTGATCTCAAACAAAACAAAAAAAAAAACAGAAGTAGATATAACGAAAAGAGATAAGGAAGGAAACTATGTCCTGTTAAAAGGCACCATAGAGAACGAAGAAATTTCATTACTAAACATATATGTTCTAAGTAATATAGCATCTAATTCTTAGAGGAGAAGTTAAGGGAGTTAGAGAAAGAAATAGACAGCAAAACTATATTAGTTGAAGACCTCAATCTTCCCCTCTCTGAACTTGATAAATCTAACCTCAAAACAGAAAAGAAAAAAGTTAAGGAGGTGAATAAAACTCTGGACAAAGTGGATATGATAGATATCTGGAGAAATTTTAATGAGGATAGAAAGGAATATACCTTTTACGCAGCGGTATATGAGATACATACAAAAATTGGCCGTGTCTTAGGCCAGAAAAAACTCACACTCCAGTGCAGGAAGGCAGAGATAGCCAACGCATCCTTCAGATAATAATAAGGTCATGGAAACATAAACCAAAAACGAATTGGAAACTGAACAATCTAATCCTAAAGAATGATTCATTTAAACAACAAATTATAGAAACAATTAACAACTTCATTCAAGAGAACGATAGTAATGAGACAACCTACCAAATTTTATTGGATGCTGCAAAAGCAGTTCGTAGGGGAAGCTTTAAATCTTTGAGTGCCTACATCAATAAAATAGAGAAAGAGGAGAACAATGAATTGGGCATGCAGCTGAAAAAGCTCGAAAAAGACCAAATTGAAAGTCGCAAAGTAAATACTCAGTTAGAAATACTGAAAACCAAAGGAGATATTAATAAAATTGAAATTAAGAAAACTACTGAATTAATAAATACTACTAAGGTGTTTTTATGAATAAACTAATACAATTGAAAAACATTTCGTCAATTTTATTAAAAAAAAAAAAGAAAGAAGCAAACCAAATTACCAATATCAAAAATGAAAAGGGTGAAGTCACCTGCAATGAGGAGGACATTAAAACAATAATAAGAAATTACTTTGCCCAACTGTGTGCCAATAAATTCGACACCTTAAATGAGAGGGATGATTATTTTAAAAGATATAAATTGCCCAGACTAACGGAAGAGGAAGTTGAATACTGAAATAACCCCATCTCAGAAAAAGAAATTAAACAATCCATCAATGAACTCCCTTGGAAAAAATCTCCGGGGCCAGATAGATTCACAAGTAAATTCTATCACACATTTAAAGAATGGTTAATCCCAAACTATATAGACTATTTATGTTTTCCCCAAAGTTCCCTGGAACTAGCTCATTAAGTGTGGGGGAGGGGTTTTCTGGACACCAGAGGCTCCTCTTCCAAGCCAATGCATAGGCAAGTACTGCTGTCTGTGCTGGTGTCTTCCCTATTCTACTGGAGTGTTGAGTGAGGCACGTCTGCGTTCCTGGTGCTGGCATTTGTTGACTTGACCCCCACTGGGGTTCAGGATCTTATCCCAGTTTGTAGAGGTGGGGCTGTGTGGTACAGCTCTGATCCTGAACTAGTGGCCTCCAGCCACAGAAAAATGAACCCTCCTTAGCGATCTTTCTAGCCTCCTGTGCTGAGATTCGGTTTACCCCTTCTGCTGCTCCTACTGCTACAGGCTTTTTTACGGAGAGATATTTTCTGGGCTCCTCAAAGTCACCAAGATAAGAGAGATAGCAATTAGAGATCACTCCACCATCATCGCTCCTGGACAACAACACTAACACAATTCACAGGGCCAGACAGATCCACAAGTGAATTCTATCAAGCATTTGAAGAGCAGTTCATTGCAATACTATACAGACTATTTGGGAAAATTGAGAAGGAATGAGTCATGCCAGATTATTTTTATGATGCAAATATGGTTTTGATACCTAAGCCAGGAAGAGCCAACACAGAGAAAGAAAATTACAGAACAATTTCTCTAATGAATATACATGCAAAAATTTTATGTGATTTTAGCAAAAAGAATATCACAATTTATCATGAGAATAATACATTGTGATCAGGTTGGATTTAGACCAAGAATGCAGGGCTAGTTCAATATTAGGAAAAATATTAACATTATGATCATTTTAACAATAAAACTAAGAGAAATGATATGATTATCTCAATAGATGCAGAAAAAGCTTTTGAGAAAATACAACACCCATTCCTGTTGAAACCCTGGAGAACAAAGGAATAAGTGGAACTTTCCACAAAATAATAAGCATAATAATAATAATAAAATTTAAGCAAACATTATATGCAATGGGGATAAACTAGATTCATTTCCAATAGGATCAAGGTGAAACCAGTATGTTCATTTTCACCACTATTATTCAATATGGTTCCACAAATGTTAGCTGTAACAATAAGAGAGAAAAAGGAAATTGAAGAAATTAGAATAGTCAAAGAAGAAACAAAATTGTCACTCCTTGTAGATGATATGATGATATACTTAGAGAATCCCAGAGAATCAAGTAAAAAAAAGAAAACTACTTGAAATAACGAACAACTGGCAAAGTTGGAGGTTACAAAGTAAACCCACACAAATCTTCTACATTTCTACATATTATCAAAGTCAGCAGCAAGAGATAGAAAGAGAAACGTCATTTAAACCTAAGGTAGACACTATAAAGTATTTGGGAGCCTACCTAACAAAACAAACCCAGGAACCACATGAACACAATTACAAAACACATTTTCGACACATAAAGTCCGATCTAAGTAAGTGGAAAAACATCAGCTCTTCGTGGGTAGGCCGAGTGAATACAATAAAAATGACAATTCTACCTAAATTGATTTACTTACCTAGTACCATATCAATCAAACTATCACATTATTATTTTGCAGAGCTAGAAAAAACAGCAAAGTTCATCTGGAAGAACAAAAGGTCCAGAATATCAAGGGAACTATTAAAAAGAAATACTAGGTAAGGTGGCCTAGCTCTCCCTGATCTAATTGTATAATAAAGCAACAATGATCCAAACAGCTGGTACTGGCTAGGAAACGAAAGGATAGACAAGTGGAACATGCTAGGTACCCAAGACACAGAAGCCAATGAATATTTGATAAACTTAAGGGACCCAGCTTCTGGGATAAGAACTCACCATTTAACAAAAATTGCTGGGAAAACTGATAGCAGTAGCAGAAACTAGGCATAGACCAATGCCTGACAACATACACAAGAATAAAGTCCAAATAGGAACATGATTTGGTATGACGATTGACAGTATAAAAAATTAGTCCAGCAAGGAATAGTGTATTTATCAGATTTATGGAGAAGGGAAGAATTTTTGACTAAACAGGAGATCAAAAGCATTATGAAGTACAAAATGGATAATACTGATTACATTAAACTGAAAAGTTTTTGAACAATCAAACCCAATGCAACCAAGATTAGAATGGAAGCAAAAAATTGGGAAAGAAATTTTGCAGCCATTGTCTGTGATAAAGGCCTCATTTCTAAAATATATAGAGAACTGAGTCATATGTACAAGAAGACAAGTCACTCCCCAATTGAGAAATGGTCAAAGGATATGAACAGGCAGTTTTCAGAGGAAGAAATTAAAGATATCTCTAGTCATATGAAAAAATGTTCCAAATCGTTATTGTTAGAGACACACAAATCAAAATAACTCTGGCATACCACATCACACCTATCAGATTGACTAACATGACAAAACAGGAAAATGATGAATGTTGGAGAAGATGTGGGGAACACTAATTCATTGTTGGTGGAGCTATGAGTTGATTCAACCATTCTGGAGAGCAATTTGGAACTATGCCCAAAGGGCTACAAAAATGTGCATACTCTTTGGCCCAGTAATACCGCTTCTAGGTCTGTATGTCAAAGACATCAAAAAAACGGGAAAGGGTCCTAGATCTACAAATATATTTATAGCAGCACTTTTTGTGGTGGCCAAAAACTGGAAATCAAGTGGATGCCCATCAACTGGGGAATGGCTGAATGAATTGTGGTATATGACTGTAATGGAATAGTATTGTTCTACAAGAAATGATGAACAAGATGACTGCAAAGAGGCCTGCAAAGACTTTTATGAGCTCATGCTGAGTGAAAGGAGCAGAACCTGAAGAACCTTATGCACAGCAACAGCAACAGCGTGTGAGGATTTTTTTTTTTTTCTGGTAGAAACTTAGAACTTCATTGCAATGCAAGGACTTAAAAAATTTAAAGTGGTCTCTTATGACAAAATTACTTCCCCATGCAGACAAAGAACTGTGGAATTCGATAGCAGCACGTAGCTGATCATTTTATGCTTGTTTTGTGATTTCTCCCATTCGATTTAATTCTTCTATGCAACATACTAAGGTGACAATATAATGGGAATATATGTGTTGAACTTATATAAAACTGAGTGCCATCTCAGGAAGGGAGGGGAGAGGGACGAGAGATGGTGGATGGTGGGGAAGAGATTGTAGAACACTGAAAACAAAGAAAAAAATAAAAGAATCCTTTTAAAATTATCTTCTCCCATCCTTCCCTTGTCCCTTCCTTCCCTTTTCCTCTTTTCTCCTTCTCTCTCTCCTTTTCTTCCTCCCACCTAGTTTTCTTCTCCTTTCCTTCTGTCCTCCCTTTCTTCTCCTTTCCTATTTTCTCCCTCTCTCCCTTCTTTCCTTCCTTCCTTCCTTCCTTCCTTCCTTCCTTCCTTCTTTTCTTCGATTTTATGTAAGTTTCAAACCATAAAATGTTAAAAAATGTAAGAAAATACACAATTCTTGTTACATAAAGAGGTCAGGGAAATTTATAGAGAAAAGGAAAAACATATCTGGTGGCCACCATTAAAATACTGGATGAGGGTGAATTGAAAGTGATTCAGACAGCACATTTTTTAGATATATTATAAATCCCTGTATCACAAATATTCTATAGTTTCTTTAAAAGTGATTCAAGGAGAAAGAGAAACTTAGCCTAGAAGGACATTGAATGATGTGTAAGGAAAAATTTCTAAGATATCTATAGTCACATATCTGTACAAAGGAGCAGCAGGCTATGGTTTTCAAAAAATATATGACTGAGGCAATGTGCAAAATTCCATGCTACTAAAGCCTTGCACTGCAGGACTGTCGTTACTCTAATTAGATTAACATTCCAATAACAGACTGAAGTCATGCCTTCTCTTACACTGCATTGGAGCAGTAGCTTCCCCCTACTTGCATCATTCTGACTTTACTACTTTACCATACCTTACTATCAGAAGAAAAGTGGTCCATTTACATTACTTTACTTGTGTCCTTCCTTCCTAAAGGTTTCCTAAATGATGCAGATTATATTTCACTCAGGCCAACCTAGAATTTACTGGAATAGAACCACTTAACCTTACGTTGTGTTGTGGGAGAATCACAAACCCCAACCTTGCCAAAATTAAAAGAAATAATAACATCATTAATATCAATAATAACAATAATTATAGAAATAATGATAAGGAAGAAGAAAAAGAAAGAGGAGAAGGATGAGAAGAAGGAAGAGAATTACTGAACAGAGTGGTTGTAAACAGGATGATTGGTTGCAATGGCAACCTATTTTTCTTCACACCGTGTCTTTGTCTGAGTCATTTCCTTCTTTTCTTCATTTCTTATTTCTCTAGGGACAGCTAGGTGGCTCAGGGGATGGAGCAGCAGCTTTTGAGTCGGGAAGACCTGAGTTCAAATCTGGCCTCAGACATTTCACATTTATTAGCTGTGACCCTGGGTAACTCACTTGACTTCAGTTACCTTGCCATGAGGAAAAGAGGAGTTAATGTGTTATCCTTTGCATCTTGGGTCATTTTCTGCCATTCTAATGAATATCTGGTCACTGGATTCAGATGACTCTGGAGGAGCAGTGAGGCTGGTGACCTGCACAGCCCTCCCTCACTCAAAACAAAGTCAAGTGCAAGTCATGCCATCATTTCTCTGATGGCATGGTCTTCTTTGGCAACGAAGGATGTACACAAACTTCAATGATCAGAATATGAAGCTTTTAAAAATAAATCGTTAGTTGTGATATTTTCTTAATTGTAATATTTCTTGATCTTCATTTTAAACATGTGAACTAAGATTTCCTCTTTCTCCAAGGAAAATAAAATAAGTTAGTAATTAGTTTTGCATTTCCCTAGATCACAAGTCTTGCTGCTATTAGTCACTTTCCTATGCAAAAGAGAAAAAGAGACAGATAGTTGGAGACAGAGGCAGAGGCAGAGAAATGAGTCTTTTTAAGAATTTGCATCTATTTTCAGAATCATGATATTAATTGCATAAAATAAAACGCTGAAAATTAGAAAGAAAACCAATTATATTGAATTACAATTATCACAATATTGAAAGAATATTTACAAATACCAGGTTAATAAAACCTGTCTCAGAGAAAAGGGTTATCCAGGTAATACTGTCTCCAACGATGGCAGTCATAAAATATTTCAGTTCGTTTGGCAAACGTCATATTGTCCACAGAACTGAGAACAATCCCTTCAGAAAATTCATGTTTATACAGAGGGTTTCCCTCTCCCTGACTCTGTGTTGATTCGGGGACAAACTAATGGGGGACTCTTGATAGCTTAATTGAATTGTTTGTGATAAACCTCTTGCTTTCAGCCAATAGAAAACTATCGTACTACCAGAAAAAAATATATATTTTTTTCCAGGCTCGGAATAGGGACAGTTTAAGAGATTCCTACTTTGCTGGTAAAAAAAAAAAATCGGGGAATTCTTGCCTTCTAGTTCTTAGAATATTATAAGATCAAAGGAATAATTTGGGTTGTTCCAAAGCTCCATCATAAGCTCTCCTCTCTGCTAAAAAAAAAGTGACCTTTAAGGCTCTTTAAACTGTCTTTATATTAAAAGTATGAGATTATGATCCCAGAAGACTAGATATGAGTCTCCAGGGAAAAGAAAAAAACAGAACTCCTTTTTGGGAGGATTGATATCAGAAGTCATCTGATGATAGTCAGGACACAAGCAAATATCTCTGGACAATTAGTGTGACTCTGTCATGGCACAAGGCTATAGCTCATTTGGGAAGTAGGAGATGGAGCATTTTGTTCATTTTCCCTGCCTTGGTCGTGTGGGCATCAAGAGGAGCAGATGCTACCAGACTGCAGGGACAGAATCACAAGTGGCCACCCAGGTCCCTCCACCCACAGGCGCCAAAGGTCAGTGAGAGAGCCCTTTTGGCTGACTGAGAGGGGAATTGGGTGTCTCCATAACTCAGGCCCCCTCGGGAGGCAGCAGCAGAGGAAGCAGGTGACAAGGGATCACAAAGGAGGCAGGAGCTCGGATATATTATTGAATATCTCCGCATAAACGCACTGAGGGAACTGAGCCCTGTCAGGCGGCCCTGCCTTCACCCGAGCAGCTGAACTTAACCTCACACTGAATAGCAGCCCCACCCCCACTGAAAGCCTTGAGATTGGGAAGCAGCATTTGAATCTCAGACCCCAGGCACGAGCTGGGTGGATCTGGAGGCGAGGTGGCTATGAAAAGAAATCTCAGAAGTCAAGTCACTGGCTGGGAAAATGCCCAGAAAAGAGAAAAAAAAATAACACCATAGAAGGCTACTTTCTTGGTGAACAGATATCTCCTCCCATCCTTTAGGATGAGGTAGAACAATGGTTAACATCAGAGAAAGACATAGAAGTCAAGGCTTCTGTATTCCAAATATCCAAAATAAATATTCAATGCACTCAGGCCATGGAAGAGCTGAAAAAGAATTTTGAAAATCAAGTGAGAGGGGAGGAGGAAAAACTGGGAAGAGAAATGAGAGAGATGCAAGAAAAGCATGAAAAGCAGGTCAACACTTTGCTAAAGGAGACTCAAAAAATGCTGAAGAAAATAACACCTTGAAAATTAGGCTCACTCAATTGGCAAAAGAGTTTCAAAAAGCCAATGAGGAGAAGAATGCTTTCAAAAGCAGAATAAGTCAAATGGAAAAGAAGGTTCAAAAGCTCACTGAGGAAAAGAGTTCTTTCAAAATTAGAATGAAAAACATGGAGGCTAATGACTTTACGAGAAACCAAGAAATCACCAAACAAAACCAAAAGAACGAAAAAATGGAAGAGAATGTGAAATATCTCATGGGAAAAACAACTGACCTGGAAAATAGATCCAGGAGAGACAATTTAAAAATTATGGGACTACCTGAAATTCATGATCAAAAAAAGAGCCTAGACATCATCTTCCATGAAATTATCAAGGAAAACTGCCCTGACATTCTAGAACCAGAGGGCAAAATAAGTATTGAAAGAATCCATCGATCACCACCTGAAAGAGATCCAAAAAGAGAAACTCCTAGGAACATTGTGGCCAAATTCCAGAACTCTCAGCTCAAGGAAAAAAATCTTGCAAGCAGCTAGAAAGAAACAATTCCAGTACTGTGGAAATACAATCAGGATAACTCAAGATCCAGCAGCTTCTACATTAAGGGATCAAAGGGCGTGAAATAGGATATTCCAGAAGGCAAAGGAACTAGGGCTCAAACCAAGAATCACCTACCCAGGTAAACTGAGTATAATACTTCAAGGGAAAATATGGTCTTTCAATAAAACAGAGGACTTTCAATCATTCTTAATGAAAAGACCAGAGCTGAAAAGAAAATTTGACTTTCAAACACAAGAATAAGAAGAAGCATGAAAAAGGAAACAGCAAAGAGAAGTATTAAGGGACTTACCAGAAGTGAACTGTTTATATTCATACAGGGAAAGACAATATTTCTAACTATTAAAACTTTTCAGTATCTGGGTAGTTGGTTGGACCACACACACACATGTACACGCATGCACACACATACACACATGCACACACATACAGAGACAGAGAGCACAGATTGAACTGAATAGGATGGGACTATACCTTAAAAGAAATTAAGGTAAATGGTGAGAGAGAAATGTAGTGGGAAGAAAGAGGGGGAAATGGAAGGGGGTAACTATATGTCAATTAAGAGACAAGTAGGAGATTTTTTATAATGGAAGGAAAAAGAGGAGAGCTGAGGAAAAAAAAACCAAACAAAAAAAACCAAGAAGTTTACCCTCATCACATTTGACTAAACGAAGGAGTGAAATGCACACTCATTTTGGTATGAAAACCTATCTTACAGTATAAGAAAGTGGGGGAGAAGGAGATATTGCAAGGGGGGATGATGGAAGGGAGGGCAAAGTGAGGAGGGAGCAATTTGAAGTCAACACTTGGGGAGGGACAGGTTCAAAAGACAGAAGAGAAACAATGAGGGGCAGGTTAGGAAGGATGGTAATTCAGTTAATCTCACACAACACGACTATCAGGGAGGTCATTTGCAAAACTACACAGATATGGCCTATATTGAATTTCCTGCCTTCCCAAAAGGAATGGGTGGGTAGGGAGGGATGGGGAGAATTTGGAACTCAAAGTTTTAGGAACAACTGTTTAGTGTTGTTGTTGCAACTAGGAAAGAAGACATACAGTTAATGAGGAATAGAAAGTCATCTGGCCCTACAGGAGAAAAGAGAAGATGGAAACAAGAGAAGGGAGGGATGACAGAAGAGAGGGCAGATTGGAGATAGGGAAAATTAGATTGCTTGGGGTAGTGGGGAGGGGGAGGGGATAAAAGGGGAGAAAATTTGGAACCCAAAAATTTGTGAAAATGAATGCAAAAAGTTTAATAAATAAATAAATATATTAAAATAAAAAAAAAGAATAACACAAGATCTAGCAGCTTCTACATTAAGGGACAGAAGGGCATGGAATAGGACATTCCAGATGTCAAAGGAACTAGGACTAAAACAAAGAATCACCTACCCAGTAAAACTGAATATAATGCTTCAGGGGAAAAAAAAATTGTCTTTCAATGAAATCGAGGACTTTCAAGCATTCTCGATGAAAAGACCAGAGCTGAAAAGAAAATTTGACTTTCGAACACAAGAATGAAAAGAAGCATGAAAAGGTAAACAGCAAAGAGAAGTCATAAGGGACTTACTATATCGTTCTTGATAGAGTAAAAAAGTGATTTGCTATAAAATTTTCCTTCCTGACTATATGCCCTTTTTGGTAATCCTCTTTTACAATTTTCATGAGCTTTCAGTTAGAATGACTAGTCATTCTTATTTTTTTACATAACTGGGATAATATAAGCTATTTTGAGACAAGACTTGACTTACATAAAATTAGTATCTCCTTTTAAGGAAAAAAAAACAAAAACCAAAAAACAAACCCCCAAACAAACAAAAAACAAAACAAAACGTGTTCTGCTGAAAGTGAGTGACTAAGAAAACATTTTTGATACATGAATTACTTCAATCTTAACTTTGTAAACCCTATACAATATAATCCTCACCTAGTTTTCTAATGCCTTTGGAAATTTCTACCCCTCCTTTCTCTGCGATCCCCACAAACTGGACTTTTTTTTGTTTATAAAAATGACACTTTTCCTCCCCCTCCCCTGTCCAAACCTTTACATTGGTTATCTTACTTTTTAAATAAATAAACTAGCTTATAAAATAATTTTCCTCTTTTTAGTTGCAACTCGGACACCATCATTTGTATGACTATTTTGAACCCCCAAAAGGTAGTGTCCTCCCACTTAATCTATTATAATTGATTGATTCAATAATTTAGAGATTTATGATTTAATTGGGCTGATATCTATTCACTACAACTGACTTAAAGGTTTTTTTGATTTTTGTTTTGTTTTGTTTTGTTTTTACCATTTAAAGATAGTTCAGTGAAAGGGGATAAAAAATCACTGTCCTCCTATAATCCAGTTATTAGGCTATGTGGGTCATTCAGTGTCAGGCAGTTCACCAGTCCATCTTAAGAAAATCTGCTCTGTCTTTGTAGGACCTGACAGCATGTGGTTCATTGACACAGACTTTGAGTTTCTAGGTCATACAGAATAATCTGTGTAACACAAGGAGTTGTTAAAACTGAGTTCATGTTGCCTCTATGCACTCCTCTTATAAGGGACTATCAGTATTTTCACTTTTAGTGCATTTCGAATCTAAACTTTTCATAGCTACTGATATGATCTTAAAGTTAGCAGCAAAAAAAAAAAATCTAGAACTTTTATAAATAGTTCACTGATTTCCTGACACACCTCTCTTTAGAAGCCTATCCATTGAATGGGTGTATCTCACTCAAAATGACATTGGGATAAAACTTTAACCTGAAAGAATCAGTGTCCCACGTTGCATCCTGGACCACTTCCAATCGACCTGATTTATAGCAGACCACTAGATCCAGACAGGTGAGAAGAAAAATGTGAGTTTGGTGAGTTTGTCCAGCCCTCCCTCACTCACATTAAAGTCAACTGCAAATCATATCATCATCTTAATGTCATGGTAGTCTTCAAGATTGAAGCACAAATACAACCTGTGAGTGAATAGAAGTTCCTCTCTTCTGCTCTCCTCTCCTCTGCTTTCCTCTCCTCTCCTCTGTTCTCTCACCTCCGCTCTCCTCACCTGTGTTTTCTATTCCTATACTCTTGTGTTCTATCCAAGGCAAGGTACGCTCTATGGCCAAAAGCTGCCTTTTTTCATTTGGGTTTACTGACTACATTTCTTCCTCAAAGATCAAGCCTTAGACCCCATAAACTGTGGAGCTCATAGACTGTATGACAAGTCCCCACCTATGTAGCACACAGGGGAATGCAGTAACTAAATAGTAAGTGTTTCTCTTTTACCCAGGATCTCTGAAGGTCTTCCCCCCTCCCTCGCCAACCCAGCTTGATTTTTTATTTTTATTAAAGGTGTAATCTGCTGACCAACTACTTAAAGAAGACTATTCATTAAACGAATGTATCTCACACAAAGTGAGAATGTGATAAGATCTTACCCTGAAAGGGCCAGGGTCTCACAGTGCAACTTGGGCCATATTGAGTAGTTCTGATGAATATCAGGCCACTGGACCCAGATAGCTCAGAAGAAGAAAGTGAGTTTGGTGACCTTTGCATAGCCCTCCCTCATTCAAATCAGTCAACTGCAAATAATGTTATAACCTTTGATGTCATTGTCCTCTTCAAGAATGATGGTAAAAGCAATTTTTTTTTCTAAAGTTATTGCTCTTTATGCACTCTATGTTCCAGTCAACCAGGCTTCCTCTTTTCTACTTGGATGAATGACACTCTACTGCCCTCATCTATCCATTTGCAAAATCTGTGTACCTCATGAACCATTATGCTTCATCTTCTGTTTCACATCACAGTGATGGTTGATTTCTTCTAAAGTCTTTGTCAATTACCACATTACTTACTTACTTAATTAATTACCACATTAATTTCCACTTACTAATCCTACCATCTGCTTCTCCCCCAAATTTTAATTAATTTGAACACACATATTTTGGGATATGCTTATATAAACATATGTTGCCTGATCCTTAAAGGCAGGAAATCTTTTAGATTTTTATTTTTTTTAATTCCCACAGCCTGACATCATATAGATAGTTGGCACCTTATAAATGCTTTAAAAACTGTTCAATTCCCATTGAATACCCCTCGCATATATGTAGACTTAAGTCATACATGCTCCACAGAAGAAATGATTTACTTATTTGAAGAGATAAGGTTCCAGTGTTTCAAATCCCCTTAATTCCTTGATTCTATGCCTGATCCTAGTCGGGTATATCTTCTATACGATATTTATCATCTTATTACATAAAAGGAATCAACTCTGATCCTTTAAACATATATCAGAATAGAAATTTTCATTTTGATTTTTTATTTTGCAATAGAAATGACAGATCTGGCCTACAGCTTCCTCTTGGCATTTTTTTAATCCTTATCTTTCTAAACGAGTAGATAAAGGGCTTTAATATAGGAATTATAATAGTGTAAAATACTTCCACTGTTTTAATAAAGAAGAAAGTAGATGAAGGACATGCATACACAAATATGCATGGAACAAAAAACAATACAGCTGTGATGTGGGAACCAAAGGTAGAAAGGGCTTTTGGAAAAGGGTGGAACCAAGATGATGAAGTGAGAGCAACTGCTCACCTAAGCTCTTGAAAAACGCCTTTAGATACTTCTAAAAAGAGAATCAGACGAGTTTTGGAGGTGCAGGATCCAACAGGAGACATACTGTGGCAACTTCACAGACCAGGACAGACTAGAAGGTCGACAGGTAGACTCTGTTCCATGGGGGTGTAGGAACATAAAGCACACAGTGTAGTATGTCTCCACCATGGCAGGGCACAGCAGGAAAGCCCTGAGCAGTCTGAGGCAGCAGCAGCATGGCATAATCTGGAGCAAAACACCCCAGGACATGAGTCCAGTGAAATCTAGAAGTGAGAACCACTGAGCCCCAGGTACCTGTAGCACAAACTCCTAATACTATCAGCCCGCAGATTAAATATCTGTAAGGCACCCACTTGAAACTCCAGAAGCCAAAAAGGTGGAGTGATCAGCAAATTGCTCTCTCCCCATCCCCTTGTTGATCTCGAAATAACCATAAAACATTTTCCCAGAAAAATTCTGGATCAGTAGGATCAGCAGAAGGGGCAAACAATATCTTATCATGTAAGGCTAGGAAAATCATTAAGGAGTATTTCTCTGGCTGTGGTGGAGGACCAGAGCTGTCCCAGACGAACCCACCTCAGTGAACCAAGACGAGATCCACAGTTCCAAGGGAGTAGAGCCTCGCAACCACCAACATCAGGAAACTAGGTGTGCCTCAGCACTCCTGGGGAAAGTGAAAGACATTAGAGCAGCTGGGATCACCAACTGCTGAGCTTGCCTCTCCTCTAGCTCAGATGAGAATATGACCTGTTGCCAGACCAACCCTCCCCCACACTTAACAAGCTAGCTGCAGGGTTAATAAGCAGAAAACACACAAAAAAAGAATTCACCTGGACTGTGCTTTCTGACACCAACCAGATCAGCACCAGGTTCTTTAGCTCCTAGCTGAAAGAACCAGAGGCAACAACACACAAAGCGTCATCATGAATAAGAAGCAAATCAGGAAGAAAAAGACCATATACTCTTTCCATGGGGACAAGGACCTAAACACGAATACCGAATAGCTTAGTATTAAGACTACCATTCCATTCGAAACTTCAGAAAGTATTATGAACTGGTCGCATGCACAAAGAGGACTCTTGGAATAGCTGGAGAAGGAAATGGAAGAAAACTGGCCAATAATTTTAAAAGTATGAAAGAAGAATTCCCTGAAGAGAATGGCTCTTTCAAAGGGAAAACTAAACAAATGTAAAAGGAAGTAGAAAACCTAACTGGGAAAGTTGGACAAATGGAAAAGTAAGTCTGAAAACTAGTTGTAGAAAATAATTCCTTATAAATAATAATTAGACTGATGGAAAAGGAGATGAATAAGTTAATCGAAGTAAACAATTTGATAAAAATTAGAATTGGGCAAGTAGAAGCTAATGATTCTATGATCCATCAAGAATCAGTCAAACGAAATCTAGCAAATGAAAAAGTTAGAAGAAAATGTAAAATATCGCATTGGGAAAACAACTGATGAGAAAAATAGATCCAGGAGAAAAAAATTTAAGAATTATTGGCCTACCAGAATGTCGTGATGAGAAAAAGAGCCTGAATGTCCATCTCCTTGACTGAAATGTTGTGCTGAACTCTACTGGGTAATTAATCCTTGGTTGTAGTCCCAGCCCATTTGCCTTGCAAAATAGAGTATTCCAATCTCTTCAATCTTTTAATGTAGAAGCTGTAAGGTCCTGCGTGGTTCTGACTGTAGCTACTCGATATTTGTATGGTTCCTTTCTGGCTCCCTGTAGTATTTGCTCCTTCACTTGAAAGTTATGGAATTTGGCAACAATAGGTCTTGGTGGTTTTAATTTGGGGTCCCTTTTGGGAGGTTAACAGAGGATTCCTTTGACGACTCTTTTTCACTCTAGATCTGACACTTCTGGGCAGTTTTCCCTGATGATTTCTTGGAAAGATGATTTCCTTCCTTGATGATCTATTTTCCAGATTTTTTTCTTCATCACTTCTGATAGACCAATAATTTTTAAATTTTCTCTCCTGGATCTATTTTCCAGGTCATTTGTTTTCCCAATTAGATATTTTACATTTTCTTCTCTCTTTTCATTCTTTACATTTTGTTTGACTAACTCTTGCTGTCTCATAGAGTGATTATCTTCTCCTTGTCCAATTATAATTTTCATCAAATTGTTTTTTTAGTTAACATTTTGCATCTCCTTTTCTATCTGTCCAATTATTCCTTTTAAGGAATTATTTTTCTCCAGTTAGGTTTTGTGTTTCCTTTTCCATTTGTCCAATTTTCCCTGTTAGGTTTTCTACTTCCTTTTCCATTTGTTCAATTCTCCTTTCTAAAGAGCTGTTCTCTTCAGTGAATTCTTTTTTCATAATTTTGAATTCATTGACCATTTCCCCCTCTATTTTCTTCTTCACTTATTTCAGGAATGCTCTCTGTGTATGTGGGCAGTTCATACTCCCTTCTGAAATTTCGGATGGGAGTACAGTCTCAATCCTCACCTCTTTGGTATTCGTGTTTTGGTCCTTGTCACCATAGAAAGATTCTATGGTCTTTTCTTTCTTCCTTTGCTTCTTGTTCATGACGTTGAATCTTTGTGTGTTGTGCTTCTGGTTCTATCAGCTAGACTCTAAAGAATTTGGTGCTGCACTGGCTGTTGTAAGAAAGCAAAGGCAAGTGAAATCTCTTTGTGTTTCCCAGGATTCACCCTGAACCTGGCTTGTTAAGTGTGGAGGAGGGGTGGTCTGTTCATGGGTGATTTCAGCTGAGCTAGAGCAAAGGTAAGCTCACTGCTTCGTGATCCCAGTTCTCTTCCCATTTCTCCTGGAGTGCTTAGGCACATCTGGGTCCTAGTATGAGGCTCCAGAACCCTGGAGGTCTGGATTTCTGAGAGAGTTCCGTTTCTCCATCACAGTAAAGGGAATATTCCTTTGCTATATTTCTAACCTCACGAGCTATGAGACTGTTTGCCCCTTTTGCTGAGTCCACTGACCCAGGATTTTTCCAGGGAAATATGTTATGGTTCTTACAGACATTTAATCAGATGACTGAAAGTTTCCAGCACAGCTGATGCAGATACCTGGGCCTCCTCCTTCAGCTCTCACTTCCATGCCACCACTTACTCAGCCTGTCCCCGGGCTTTCCTTCTCAGCCACGCTGCAGGAAGGACCCTAGGCTGTGTGCTGTATGATCTTCCACCCTCGTAGAATACATCTTTCCTGTAGATCTTCCAGTCTGTCCTGGATTGTAAAACTGTCACAGTCTGTCTCCTATTGCATTCTGAACTTCCAAAATTTGATCGGATTCTCTTTCTAGTGGCATATGATAGAGATTGTCTAAGAGCTTAAGTGAACAGTTGCTCTCACTCCACCATCTTGGCTCTGCCTCACATGCACAGCAATGACCACAATGTGGGAGTGTTTTTGATGGTAGACTTGAAAATTCATTGCAATGCAAGGATTTAAAAAATTCCCTAAGGTCTTTTAAAGCAAAATGCCTTCCATACCCAGAGACAGAACCTTGGAATTCAGTTGCAGAACGTAGCAGGTCATTTCCTTTTGCAATATATTTTACTTTGTTATATGATTTCTCTCATTAATTTGATTCTTCTACACAACATGACTCTAGTCAAATTGTATTTAATGGGAATGTATGTATAGAACTCATATAAAATTGTATGCCATCTTGGGGGAGAGAGGGAGGAGGTAGGGGAGAAGGAGGGGGGAAAGTAATCCAACTTATATGGCAGTCACTGGAAAACACTGAAAATAAATAAAATTAATATTAAAAAAACGAAAGCAACAAAGCAAAAAAAAAAAGAGCATGGACAATATCTTCCAAGAAACAATCAAGAAAAACTGACCAGAAGTCCTAGATCCCAGTCATCCAAAGAATCCATCAATCACCTCCCAAAAAGGATTCCAAACTGAAAATAACTAGGCATATTGTTGCCAAATTGCAGAACTATCAAGTGAAGGATAAAATACTACAGGCAGCCAAAAAGAAGCCATTGAAATATTGAGTAGCTACAATCAGGATCAAACAGGACCTTGCAGCTTCTACATTAAAAGATAAAAGGATTGGGAATATGATACTTGGCAAGGCAAAGGAGATGGGACTATAACAAATGTTCAATTACCCAGCAAAATTGAGGGTAATATTCAATGAAATAAGGGATTTTTATACCTCCTTGAAAAAGGCCCAGAACTCAGTAGCAGGTCTCAAGAGAGGCATCAAAAGGTAAACAGGGGAAAATAAAAACTTGTTACTCAATATGGGCAAACTGTTTACCTCCCTGTAAGGAAAGATGATACTTGTTAATCGTAAGAATTGTATATTTCTCACGAAAAAATAAAAGGAATATACATAGATAGAGGGAGTAGTTATAAAGTAAATGATGTGATAATAAAAATGTAATTTAAGAATGCGAAGGGATTATAACAGAACATGCATAAAGGAGGTAGCAGAAAATGGTAAATTATATCACAGGAAGAAGCACAAAATTATATTGCAGTAAAGGGAAAGAGGGGACAGAGATGAGCATTGTTTGAGAGGTACTCTAATCTGATTTGCTTCAAGGAGGTAAAAACAAATTTCATTAAGTATGCAAATCTAACTAGATCTATAGACAGGAGAAGGGTAAGGGGGAAAGAAAGTGGAGGAGAGACGAAAAAGGACAAGAAGAAATAGTAAGGGTAAAAGGGAGTAAAAGATAGGGGGGCTGAAAGAAGGATGGGGAGACTGTGGGAGGTAGTAATCAAAATTTAAAATCCTATTGTGAAGGGGGAATGGAGAAGGGAGAACTAAAAACCCAAGTTGGGGGGGGGAAGGATGGAGGGAAAGACACAGATAATACTCATAACTGTTAATGTGAATGGAATGAACTCTCCCATAAAATGGAGATGGATAGCAGAATAAATTAAAAACTGTTATCCAACAATACGTTGTTTACAAAAAGCACATGGGAAATGGAATATAAACACAGGGTAAAGGTAAAAGGTTGAAGAAGAATATATTTCCTCCATCTGATGTAAGAAAAGCAGGGGAAGGAATCCTAATCTCAGACAAAGCAAAAGCAGAAATAGATATGATCAAAAGAGATAAGGAAGTAAACAATATCCTCCCAAAAGGCACCATAAATAATGAAGCAATATAATTAATAAACATATATGCTCCAAGTGGTATAGCATCCAAATTCCTTAGAGAAGAAGTGAAGGGAGTAACAGTACGAAGTAGACAGCAAACTATACTATTGGGAGACCTCAACGTCGCCCTCCCTGAACTGAATAAATCTAACCTTAAAATAAACAAGAAAGAGTTTAAGAAAGTAAATATTACTCTGAGTAAGGTAGACATGGTAGATCTCTGGAGAAAATTGAATGTGGACAGAAAGGAATATACATTTTTCTCAGGGTTCCATGGCACATATACAAAAATTGACCATGCACTATGGCAAAAAAAAACTCACAATACAGTGGAGAAAGGGAGAAATAGAGATATTCAATGCATCCTTCTCAGATCAAAAAGCAATAAAAATTATATGTAAAAAAATGGCCGTGGAAAGACAGATCAAAAATGTATTGGAAACGAAATAATCTAATCCTTAAGAATGAGTGGGTTAAATAACAAACCATAGAAACAACGACTTCATTCAAGTGAATTACAATAATGAGGAAGTCTACTAAATGTTACTGAAAATTTCAAAAGCAGTTGTCAGGGGGAACATTATATCTTTAAATACCTAGATGAATGGGATAGAGAAAGAGGAGATCAATGAATTGGGCATGCAGGTGAAAAAGCTCAAAAATAGAATAAAATTGAAAATCCCCAAGCAAATATCAAATTGGACGTGCTGAAAACCAAAGGAGAGATTAATAAAACTGAAATTACGAAAACTATTGGACTAAGAAATAATACTAAAAATTGATTTAAAAAAGCAATGAAACTGATAAACTTTTGGTCACTTTGATTTAATAAAAGAAAGAAGAAAACCAAATCAACAATATCAAAAAGGAAAGGAGTGAACTCATAGTCCATGAAGAGGAAATTAAAACAATAATTAGAAATTACTTTGCCCAACTTTGTTACCATAAATTCTATAATGTAAATGAGATGGATGATTATTGAAAAAAATATAAATTTTCCAGATAAACAGAAAAGGAATTTGAAGATTTAAATAACCCCATTTCAGAAAAAGAAATTGAAAACACCATCTGTGAACTCCTTAGGAAAAAGTCTTTAGGGCCTGATGAATTTACAAGTGAATTTTCTAGGCCTTTGGTCATAGTTCCAAATTGCTCTCCAGAATGGTTCGGTCAGCTCACAACTCCATCAACAATGAAATAATTTTCCAACTCTCACACATCCTCTCCAGCATGTATCGTCTCTCCCTTCTGTCTTGTTTGCAATCATGTGATGTGGTACATCAGAGGTGTTATGATTTGCATCTCTCTAAACAATAATGATTGAGAGCATTTTTTCATATGACTATAGATAGCTTTAATTTCTTCCTCTGCAAACTGCCTGGACATATCCTTTGACCAATTATCAATTGAAGAATGCCTTGTATTTTTGAACATTTGACTCAGTTCTCTATATACGTTAGAAATAAACCTTTATCACAGACACTAGCTGCAAAAACTCCTTCCCAGTTTTCTGCATCCCTCTGAATCTTGGTTGAATTGAGTTCTGTTGTGCACAAACTTTTCAGTTTAATGTAATGAATATTACCCATTTTGTACTTCATAATGTTTTCTATCTCTTCTTCAGTAAAAATTCTTCCCTTCTCCATAAATCTGACAAGCACACTATTCCTTCCTCCACCAATTTTTCCACAGTATCATTCTTTATACCTAGATTGTTTATCAATTTTGATTTTATTCTTGTGTACGGTGTCAGACATTGGTCTATGCCTAGTTTCTGACACTCTATCATCCAGTTTTCCCAGGAATTTTTGTGGAACAGTGAATTCTAATCCCA